>SSNP01000009.1:1069185-1176145 GCA_006937955.1 Pachypanchax playfairii
CACACACACACACTCACACACACACACACACCACACACACACACACACACACACACACACAACGTTGAGTGGTGACAATCTCTCTGACCCAGAAAACAATCCAACTTTTTCTGACTGAGTAATAATGTTTGTTTTGCTGACAAAAAGAACAAAAAGTTACCACAAAATTCCAACTTCTGTTTTCAACATGTGGAAAACCAAAATGTGCAACGTTGATATTTATTGTTTATGTAACTAGACAAATTTAAACACGCTGTCCTTGTGAAGGCTGCTGGTAACAGACAACATGTTAGGTGTTCTGGCTCATCCCTTGAGTTTAGAAACATCTTTATTTTAACTTGGTGGCAGCTTGTGATTCACTGACTTACTGCAACATCTCATTTACCTTCATTGTTACTAAAGTGGGATTCAATTGAATTAATGTAATTGAATTGATTTATATGTCTGAGTTTGGAGAAATAAGAAATAAACAGCAAATAAAAACATTGTTCTGATGTTTTTTATATATCAAGTGTTTATGATGGAAATATTAGAGGAGAGGCCGTTAGCTGAGTTATACACAATAACATGTGCACGTTAACGTGCACATTAACGTGCGAGTGTATCCTGCCGGTGGAGTAATGCTGTATTTTGTCCAGCAGGTGGCAGCAAACAGGTCCCATCAGATAAACCAGGTCTGGAAGGTTTGATGTTTCTGAGCTGATTATCAATAGAAATGATTCCATAACTGTTTTATTTCTGTGTTTTTAAACAATAAACTGTGTTTTAATACAAGAAGAAGTTAATTAAAACAGTCTTTAATCTGAAATGTTGATGTGCAGAGGAGGAAACTCTGATTCTAAATGCTGAGTGTGTTTGAGTTCAGACGAGTCTCTCAGAACTGGTTCAGATGATTTTATACAAACCCTGATTATTGAGTTTTGGTTCTACGAGTCAGTCCGGTTGTTGTCAGATTAAAGTATTCAGTGTGTATTTGACTCCAAAGGCTTTCATTTTTAATTCAAATTTGTTGGGCAGTATAATTTCTACACATCTTACTTTATAATGATATTTTTGTATTTGTTTACTGATAGGATAGTGTCTTGATAAAGACAATAAACAACAAATAAACAAAGTGTGCAGTTTGTGCTGCGCACACGAGATGTGCAGCGTGTTTTAATATTGCTCAGTGCTGCTGACAGGGAGGCGTGCTGATGTCTCAAACATGATAAAAAGCTTCTCAGTGAAATAAAAAACAACAGATATGAACAGACACATTCTGACATGAGAAACACAAGCTCGTCTGGGATTTTCAGAATAAAAGTGTGCTTGTTGTTTGTGCTCTGTTAAGTTTTAAGATCAGAAAATGTATAAAACAGACCAGAAAATGGTAATAAGTGTTTAAAGTGATCAGCAGCTGCTTGGGTGACTCAGAACTCTGTTAGTTAAAGGAACATGTTCTAAGCAGACGCCGTCACAGGAACAAAGAAACAGAAGAAGGTCTGAATTAAACAAACATTTCAGCCCTGGATGGTTTTGGAGTTGGACCAGATCTGTGGGAGAGCAGGAGTTATGTTATTTTTAGTTCAACCTGTCGCATAACCGGATCTGTTTACAGCAAATATCAGAAATTAAGTTATTATAAACAAATACATTCAATAAATTATTTACCAAACAAGATCCTCAGAATGAGAGTAAAAGCTTTAATCTCTGGTTTGAGCACAGAGGTGAGGGTATGAGTCATTAATGAATGGGATTATTAGGCTCAGGGATTATCAGCCTCAGTGTGATGACGGGAGGCAGGGTTTGGGTTTCATTTGAGGTAATTGTTCCTTTAACAACAAACTGCATGTAAGTGTTCCCACCACACCTGGACACACCTGTGAGGTAACCTCATCAACGATGTGAAGAAGACTCGTGAACCCTCGTGCACGTGCACCCTGTCGGCTCAGTGTGATGAGCACTACAGCGTGTTACTTTATTTATCTTGTATTTTCTGTTGCATTAGAGAACAGAACATGTGATATAGAAGCTCAAGCTAGTGACAGCTGTTACTGAGCGCTAAACTCCTGGAGATTACAGAGATACTAAACATCAGGCCAAAATATGTTCTTCTACATTTAAACTGGTCTGCTCGTAACAATAAAAGCTTCATCCTGAATAAAAACACAAAACTCAAAAGAGAGAAACACCTTCTGAATCTGCTGTGTTTATAAAATCTAACTGTAAAGCAGAAGGCAGTCTGTTCAGGGAGGAGTCGACCAGAACCTCCAGGATGTGGATTGATGCTCCACTCTGCCACCAGCCGAGCGTCACTGCAGCTGTATGATGATCTAACATGTTTCATCTCTAAACGCCCACTTCATGGACGTGGTGACACGTAGAGATGGAACTGTTCCAACTCTTCATCACACTGAATGATGAGTCCCAGCAGCAGAGGGATAAAGATGACTCATTCTAGTTGAAATATTTCCACTCAGTTCTACAGTAATAAAAGCAGTGATCAACATGAAATCACATTTCTATGACCCGATCAGATCAGGCTGGACTCCTTGTGTTCAGCTGTTGAGCTCAACTAAACGGTGATGCGTCGCATCAGTTTCCCAGATTTCTCATGTTTGCTCAGCAGCAGGCAAGAGACACAAGCATTCAGTAAGATGTAGCGTTTTTAAAGCCTCGTTTTGTTGTAAAATATATTCACTGACTCAGCAACAACTGTCAGAGAAAACACAACAAATATCATAATGTTAAACATCTTCAGGATGGGCGGGGTCGTACAAACCACTGGAACAAACCAAAACATCACTGTCATCCAATTATCAGACCCAAAGGTCACAATAAAATATTCCTTTATCATAATGCTCATTAATGATGAAACTAGTAGGTATATTTTTATACAAGTATTTGAGAAGCCTGAACTCAGCTGCCTGATGTGAAAGTTCCAGGTTTCAGTATCTCAGTTCATTTTGATCACCTGGACTTCAGTGTTTCAGACGCAGCCACCACAGAAGAAGAGCATCCTCCTCTGTAGACTCGTCTACAGCAAGTCCTCTGCAGATCTACATGATGCTGCACTTCCCCTTCAGTTTGTCGGCTCGTTTTTGCTTCCCGGATCGTTTCCCATCGATGCTCAGGCTCATGTCTCTCTTCTTCTCCAGAGCCAGCAGTTCCTGGAACAGTTCCTTCACGTTGGAGTTTGTTTTAGCTGACGTCTCCATGAAGGCACACTTCCAGGTGGTGGCCTGAGCTTCACCCACCTTCGTCTCCACCTCACGCTGGGCCATCTCGTCACTCTTGTTGCCCACAAGCATGATGGGAATCGACTCCACGCTGCTTTTGATAGCCAGAATCTGCAAAGACAAATAAGTCCCATGCTGGTCAGAATCAGGTCAAAATATCCCCAAATATTCCCAACGTCCCGTTACAATAAGGTGTAGATAGTGTGAAGGTGTCACAGACCAAAACTCTCAGGATAAACAGATAATGAGTTAGAATTAGGTCAAATTAGAGAAAGTGCTGATTTTATATTCAGCAAAGTTTTTTCATTGAGAGGAAAAACTGGAGAAGAATCAAATGAAAAAGCTTTGATGTTATGAAACGCTTTCTGAAGTCTCTGTTTCTCTCTTTTTATTTCAAATATCCAAACAAGCTGCAGGTGACCCACCTGTTGGTAGATGGGTTTGAGCTCCTCCAGCGACTGGCGGCTTGTGATGGAGTAGACCAGGATGAAGGCGTGGCCTTTGGAGATGGACAGACGCTGCATGGCAGGAAACTGGTGACTTCCTGTTGTGTCTGTGATCTGCAGCGTGCAGACGCTTTTATCACAGCTGATCACCTGCAGAGACAACAGCTGTTAACAGTTCAAACTGAAGAATAAGTCTGTTAGAAATGAAACTGGGACTCGACGAGGACGTCCTAGTCTTCTTTTAGTCATCTTTTACACTTCGTTCAGCTACACTGCAGGTCTGTTGATGTCCCACCTGTCTGTAGGTGTCCTCCACTGTGGGGATGTAGGTGTCTCTGAAGGTGCCTTTTACAAACCGTAGAACAAGCGAGCTCTTCCCCACCCCACCGGCTCCAAACACCACCACCCGGTAATCGTTACTCTGCTCAGGCATTCTGGAGTCCACCTGCACACTGAGACCGATCACGTCACGCTGCAGACACAAGAGAAAAGGACAGACTGATTATTTAAAAAGTTTCATCCAGGAAGTCAAAGTAACTCATAACAACTCATTTATTTACAGTAAGTTTATTCTAACAAGAAATGTAAATGTTTTTGTATTTTATTCCGCCGAATAAAGATTTCAGTATGAATACAAAATGATTAAAGTATTATTAAAATAATCATACTGTAATTTTTTTACTCGAGTGTCTTTCAGTACATTTAGACTATCCTGATACAAACGTATCAGAAACACCAACATGCTGTTATGGATCTGATTCCCAGCTGCTGCTGCTGCTGGAGGCTGAATGGAGCCGTCACCCACCGCCATAAAGACAGGAAGTGGAGCAAACTCAGTCATAATAAATGGGATTTTAAAGGAGCGTCTGAAGTTCGATCAGATAAACTTCTAGATGGTAAAATGTGTGAAAAACACCAACAGCTGGAAAAACACAAAATATTTTTAAGAGAAAGAAAATCCTAAACATGATATTTTACAGAAGAAACAATATTTCTACTTTTTGTTTCAAAACAGTTGAAAATTAAATTCCAAAGACCCACGAGTAACAAGCCTGATGATGTGGAGTGTTGTTTGTGCCTGTGTGTTAAATCACAGGTAAAAACAGTTTGCTGGTGTTTTCTGTCAGACTGACGTCATCACCTCCTTATCTGCACCACAGACTCACACAGTCACCAATCAGCAGCTCGTTAATCCTTCTGCACAATAAAACACACACACACCTGAGTGTTTACAGACAGAGCTGCAGCAGCGTTACAATGCAGCGTGCGTGTGTGTGTGTGTGTGTGTGAGAGAGACGCTGAGTGACTGGTCGCCGTGGTTACTGGGCTCGGAGGAGAAAACGATGGTGACACAGACTGCAGAGATTTATGCACTTGGAGAGTAGAGCAAATATTTCATCACCAGCAGGTCCGTTGTCATGGTTACCTGCCTGCCCACATCATCTGGTGTCACTTCCTGTGCGGAGGCAGGAGCAGGGAAAACACCAGCAGCTTCAGAGCTGCAGATGAACAGCTGAAGATAAACGATGTAAAGAAGTGCAACTACAAGTGAAACGCTTGAAAACAAGCTCAAGTTCTACAGTTTCTACTTTCAATGATTTCAAACATGTACAGTATGTTTGAGACACCTGAAATCTACATCATCACTATCCACCGTGTGTTATTTTAAACATCTCATCATGAGTGAATGAGGGGAATCCTTGTCTCTGAAACTAAAGAGTCTGCAGCTTTTAGGAACCTGGTTGTCATGGAAACGATGAAGAACAAGTCAGAAGAAGTATTTATATATCTTGGTTTCCTGCTTCCTCCATGATGTGTGTTCCATGCAGGCAGGCTTGATCATCTCACTCATGGTTAGAAGGTGTGATAGGAGTGATGTCAAACGTTTCCTCAATCAATGGTTTGTGTCTTCATCAGTCAGAAAACCTTCACAAACCACGAGCTTCAGGTCATTTACAGAAACGAAGGACACTCAGAAGCATCTGGCTTCATCCTGGAACCAGATAAAACTCATAAAACTTTTTAAAGCACTTCAGGAACAGATTCAGCTCCCCAGGCACCAAAAATACAAGATGTTTTATTTAAAGCACATCTAACACAGAAACAATTACAGGTCCTAACAGGTGACACGGTTCCTCCTCCGCACCTAGTCCATGTTTCTGCATCAGCTGTGAGAACCGTGTGATCTCAGTGTCAGCAGATGAGCTGGTCCACTGGTTCTGTTGGGTTCTTCTGTGGACAACAACAAGCAGCTTGAAACATCTGATTTCTACCAGGATGAATAAAGACGTGATGCCTGGACTCAGCTTCATCCCTGACAAATAAAACAGAACTTCTCTGGCAGATTTCAGCAGATGATCAGAACCCGAGGTGGTTCTGCATCACTGCAGCTGTCCTCTCTCTCCTTTCTCTCCTCTCTCTACTTCTGGTTATAAAGTTGATCTCTCTGCTCACGTGACTCTGATGTTCCACCTCCGAACGTCAGACTCTCAGATTTATTTATGTTTTATCCTTCATATTCTTCCGTTTTCTACAGCTGAGATTTTGAGCTGATCGTATTTTACAGTTTGGGGGACACGCACGCACGCGCGTGCACCGAGCTGCTGCTTTGTTCTTGGTTTCAGTCAGCTGCAGCTCTACAGTCTCATTATCTCCTCACATCATGTTAATCACTGTGACTGCGCTCAATAGTAAGGAAGGCTCGGGCACGCGCACAGCTGGACACGTGCACCCACTCGCATTACATAAACACACACGCGCGGACGCAGAACAGAACCAAACCAGAACCAAACCAGCACCGAACCGTAAAAGCAGCACTGTGGCTCCGGTCGCTTACTATACAGCCCCGGGGGCCGGTGCGTGTCTGCCGGTGTCCGCTGTTCGGCCGGTGTGGGTGTGAAATTAGCGTGTCCCTCCGTGCGTGTCTCACCGTGTGTGTCTAGGAGGATCCTCTCGGTTTTTCTCACCGTTTCTAGATGTGCGGGTTTCGTTTATTCCGGAGCGATGTGAGCATCCCGGATCCTCCGCCGTCTGATTCACATCATCATCATCATCATCATCACCGTTAAACCCGCCACTGATCGGTCCACTTCAAGCCTTCCTCTCCCTCCTCTCCCTCCTCTCCCTCCTCCTACTCTCTGCTCCATCACCTCCTTCCTCCGCTGGCAAAAACAAAACACAAGACTCCGACTGGGTTCTTTCATTTGAATTCCAAAATAAAAGCATCAATCCTGTAGTCAAACCGAAAATTAAGAAACAAATAAAAACAGTTTTGTTTTCTACTACTACTACTACTACTACTACTACTACTATTATTATTATTATTATTATTATTATTATTATTATTATTATTATTATTATTATTATTGGCCAAAGAAAAGCTCACTAGGATGACAACGAAAAGCAAGGGGAAAACATGCCTAAATAAACAAATAAAGCATTAACATGATGTCAGATCATCTATAAAAATCATTTTTTTTAATTAAATCAATATTTCATGGGGATTTTTAACAGCTCTCACATTGGGTAAGAACTAATAATAATAATAATTTGAACAAACAACATTATTATTCGCAATATTCTTTTCTGACATATCGTTCTCTAAAGGAAATTACTTTCATTAAAAAATAAATTGTATTAAAATATTTACTGAATCCTGCTTCATGATACATCTTGTTTTTATTTTTGTAGCTTTGTGGGTTAAATAGGGTTCAAATAAAAGTCCCAAAAATCAAGAACTGCAACATGAAACTGAGACGTGATGACTTTTAATTTGAAGGCTGCACACTGCCGCCAACCGGACATCTTATTTTCAGCATCGTCCTCTTTGTTGGTAAAAATACATTTTCTTCACACCTTCAGCGTCACTCAGACACGTCAGCAGAAGAAAAAATAGAATCAGAGAATCAAACAGAAACAAACACATGAATCAAGCTGCTGCAGCTGTTTCTTTTGTTTTGTCTTTATTTTCAGGGTTTCGTGTGTTTGTCATTGTTTAATCTGTAAATCATGAATGTTAAAATGAATTTCAATTATCTTGAGAAATGTGTCAGGGGTTTTAGGTCCGAGTGAGTTTCACATCTGTTTTTTCATTTCACTAACTGACCTCTGACCTCAAAGTAAACATGCTTGGACATTCACTCCTGGTTAGACTCTCCTACATGTCTTCCACTTTGAAATAATTATTGCCATTGTGTAAAAATTCAAAAAGTTTGGAAATGACCTTTGACCCTTCCCAGACTGACAGACAGCAGTTGTTTCTCAGTGCTGATGTCGGTCCTCCTCGGTCACGTGTAACACACCTGAAACACCTCGACTTTTAATCAGGTGGTCTGAGTGACTTTTACATGTCCTGCTGCTTCATGTAGCTATAAATACCACAGGCAGTCAGACAGACAGACAGATAATCAGTCAGACAGACAGACAGACAGTTTCTCTACCTGTTAGTTCCTGTTCCGGCTCACAGGCAGCAGGTGATGATCATCAGTCATCAGATGAGACAAACAGGACATCACTGAACAGAACTCTGGCTGTAGTGTGAATGTGTCTCCCTCTAGTGGCCGTAGAGACACACTACAGGTGAAACATCCGAACTGCAGCAGCGCGGTCCAACAGAACCAGCAGAGACAAGTCTTTAATCAGAACCTAGAAGGATCTTGTTTTTAAACAAAAACAGTTTCAATACTTTGAAACTGGAGCCTTTATTCAGACCCCCCCCCCTCCTCCCACCGACCACCACCGCCCCTCCCCGCCCGTCTCTCCTCCTCCGTTATCCTCTTCTCCCTCAGTGATCTTCAGCTCTGCTCGGAGTCATGAGGTAAGAACAAACGGATCTTTGTTTTCATACATTTATCTCACCATCATCTCATATTTATGTTCCAAGCTTACTGCCCGAACCGGTCCCCTCCTTTCAGGTTTGGATCGATTCGGTTCGGCTCGGCTCAGTTCGGTTTACGCCCTGAACATCGATTAAAACAGGCTCAGACGCTGAAGGGTTAATTGACTCTATACGAACAATTCGTCTTTTATATCACAGTTACAGGTTAAACCTTCTCAGTGTGTTTGATCATTTCTGCGGGTTTTAATCATCTCCTTCGTCTCTGCGTGGAGGAGATGGAGGAGATGGGGGAGATGGAGGAGATGGAGGAGCTCAGATGTCGTCAGTAACGCCGCAGCAGCTAAAAGGAGGCCAAACACCAAAATGCGAGCAGATAAATAAAACCAGCTTCAGTTTGTTGTAATGATCAACGCGCAGCTTCTTTCTTTAGTCTGATTGAGCAGATTGCGGGTTGGAGACTCTGATTGCGGCAGGTCGGGTTTTCCTGCAATCCGGTTTGTGTCTGTGTTTCTGATTGATTCTGTTTTATTTCCAACTGAAAACAGGATTTAATCCCGCATCTCTGTTTATGTTTGTTTGTTGTATTAAACAACAACATGTGGACACAGATTGCCTCATCATGGCCCTTTTTAACGGATTTGACCCCTAATCAGCTGTGACCGTCCTTTTCTGTACAGAGTCGATGTTTTAATTCTGTCATTCTGTTAGTTTGTCGCACTGTTTAATAAATGGTGAATAAATGTCAGAGAACAACATCATCATGTGATGAACATCAAAGGATTTGACATACTGGAGAAAATTGGCTGAATACCCTCAAAGGGTTGCTGGTTCAATTCCAGACATATCTTCGTCCAGTTTATCTGGAACAAACAAAAACAAGAGGGTGAAGTCAGCTGTGGATCTCCTGTAGAGGGTTCTAGCTGTGGATGGGAAGGATCTCCTGTAGAGGGTTCTAGCTGTGGACGGGAAGGATCTCCTGTAGAGGGTTCTAGCTGTGGACAGGAAGGATCTCCTGTAGAGGGTTCTAGCTGTGAACAGGAAGGATCTCCTGTAGAGGGTTCTAGCTGTGGACGGGAAGGTTCTCCTGTGGAGGGTTCTAGCTGTAGACAGGAAGGATCTCCTGTAGAGGGTTCTAGCTGTGGACGGGAAGGATCTCCTGTAGAGGGTTCTAGATGTGGACGGGAAGGATCTCCTGTAGAGGGTTCTAGCTGTGGACAGGAAGGATCTCCTGTAGAGGGTTCTAGCTGTGAACAGGAAGGATCTCCTGTAGAGGGTTCTAGCTGTGGATGGGAAGGATCTCCTGTAGAGGGTTCTAGATGTGGACGGGAAGGATCTCCTGTAGAGGGTTCTAGCTGTGGACAGGAAGGATCTCCTGTAGAGGGTCTAGCTGTAGACAGGAAGGATCTCCTGTAGAGGGTTCTAGCTGTGGACGGGAAGGATCTCCTGTAGAGGGTTCTAGCTGTAGACAGGAAGGATCTCCTGTAGAGGGTTCTAGCTGTGGACAGGAAGGATCTCCTGTAGAGGGTTCTAGCTGTGGATAGGAAGGATCTCCTGTAGAGGGTTCTAGCTGTAGACAGGATCTCCTGTAGAGGGTTCTAGCTGTGGATGGGAAGGAGCTCCTGTAGAGGGTTCTAGCTGTAGACAGGAAGGATCTCCTGTAGAGGGTTCTAGCTGTGGATAGGAAGGATCTCCTGTAGTGGGTTCTAGCTGTGGATAGGAAGGATCTCCTGTAGAGGGTTCTAGCTGTGGACAGGAAGGATCTCCTGTAGAGGGTTCTAGATGTGGACGGGAAGGTTCTCCTGTAGAGGGTTCTAGCTGTGGACAGGAAGGATCTCCTGTAGAGGGTTCTAGCTGTAGACAGGAAGGATCTCCTGTAGAGGGTTCTAGCTGTAGACAGGATCTCCTGTAGAGGGTTCTAGCTGTGGACGGGAAGGATCTCCTGTAGAGGGTTCTAGCTGTGGACAGGAAGGATCTCCTGTAGAGGGTTCTAGCTGTGGACGGGAAGGATCTCCTGTAGAGGGTTCTAGCTGTAGACAGGAAGGATCTCCTGTAGAGGGTTCTAGCTGTAGACAGGATCTCCTGTAGAGGGTTCTAGCTGTGGATGGGAAGGATCTCCTGTAGAGGGTTCTAGCTGTAGACAGGAAGGATCTCCTGTAGAGGGTTCTAGCTGTAGACAGGATCTCCTGTAGAGGGTTCTAGCTGTGGATGGGAAGGATCTCCTGTAGAGGGTTCTAGCTGTGGACGGGAAGGATCTCCTGTAGAGGGTTCTAGCTGTGGATGGGAAGGATCTCCTGTAGAGGGTTCTAGCTGTAGACAGGAAGGATCTCCTGTAGAGGGTTCTAGCTGTAGACAGGATCTCCTGTAGAGGGTTCTAGCTGTGGATAGGAAGGATCTCCTGTAGAGGGTTCTAGCTGTGGATGGGAAGGATCTCCTGTAGAGGGTTCTAGCTGTAGACAGGAAGGATCTCCTGTAGAGGGTTCTAGCTGTGGACGGGAAGGATCTCCTGTAGAAGGTTCTAGCTGTGGACAGGAAGGATCTCCTGTAGAGGGTTCTAGCTGTGAACAGGAAGGATCTCCTGTAGAGGGTTCTAGCTGTGGACAGGAAGGATCTCCTGTAGAGGGTTCTAGATGTGGACGGGAAGGTTCTCCTGTAGAGGGTTCTAGCTGTGGACAGGAAGGTTCTCTATGTTATAACAGATGTTTACTTCTCAGTTCATGTTGATCGTAGAACCTTTTTAAGGTTTTATGTCTGAATGTGGATCGGTGGTTTGATTTCCAGGAGAAGAACTGAAGGTTCAGTTCTACCGTGTGTTGCTAGTCCTGATTGGCTGGTTCCTCTGAGTTCACCTGTTTGTTCTGCTGTTAAATCCACACGTTGTTCTTCTGCCATGAAGCTGGAAGCATCTATTAAAATGTCTGTCTGACTCCAGCTGAAGGTGGATCCATGCTGAGAAGTGTTATTAACAAATAAATGAGATGAAGGGGTCCTTGAATGCAGCACCAGCTGTTCACAGATGTTTCTTAGTGCTGTAGCAGGAATCTAGAGGAGATGATCAGGTCTCATTCTACTTCTTAAGATTTGTATTTACCAAAAAACCTCCTATAGGACGGCCTGATTTATTCATTCCATCGAACCTGTAATTCTAAGTATTAAACGAGCAGCTGATCATTATTCTTCTGATGATTCTCCTGGAGTTCGAGGGTTAAAGTGCTTGTTGTGTTTCAGGTGCAGCTTCGGTTGTTTTTCTAGACAGTTCTGTCAGATTCAGACTCTGAAGGAAGGACTTCCTTTTGAAGGTGAAGTGATCGGTTAGCGTGTCGGTGCAGCGGTGGAGCTGGTTATTTGCTGCATGTAGAATCATTTTCCTCCTGTGAGTTGGAGACTGAAGCAGTTTTATTTAACAGTGTAAAAGGACAAAGCTGCTGCATCCTGAAGGTGATCAGAGCATCTGAGGCCTCGGCTGGAGCTGCAGCCACAAACTGAACTGACCTTGAGAAGGACACTGAACTACAACATATTTCTGCACAGCAGCTCAAAGTAAAACATCTTTTAATAATCAGGTTTAGATGTACTACACAGTACACAGTAGCTACAAACTCCGGTCCTTGCTGCAGTACTTCACAGTACTTCATAGCTTTTCTGTGATATCTTGGAGGATGCTGGGAATCCGTCTGACCTCTGACCTTGTGTAGAATTGGTTCTGGAGGTTTTCAGGTGTTCATGATGCTAACGGTGAGTCAGTGCGCTTCAGGAACAGGAAGTTTCTGCTCTGTCACCAGCAAAGTCCAGTAGAAATCAGCTGATGTCAGACTGAGACGGTCTGTGCAGCGTCGCCTCGGTGTGTCAGCACTGACCTTTAACTTTCATCCTTTAGGCTGTTTGTGATGCTGCTGTTAAACTTTAGTGACTTTATTAGACCTTCATCAGCTGTTATGTTAAAATGTTGTTTGTAAACAATAATTCGGGTTTACAGTGTTATTCTGTTTAGGAAAAACAACAAGAGAAAGATCTGGAAACTCTGCGTCACTCCTGATTCCCTGATCTTTTTGTGTTATAACACATCTGGACCTTCTTCTCAGACTAAGAGGTTGCTGCTGCAGCCCACTCACATGACGAGGATCATGTTTCTGCATGACCGCTTACTGTCGCTGCATCATCCACTCAATCATTTCGATTTCCATCCGTTTCCATCAGCAGCTTCCATGAGTCAGATGCTTTTTACTCCTCATCCTGCTCTTCATAACAACAATCAGTTCTAAAGGGTTCTTTCATCCATCTGCTGCTCCTGGAAGCTCTTATTAATATTCTGCCACTTTTAAAATGATTCTTATTACCTTTGAATATGCCTTTGGCTGCCTGCAGCTTTAAGAGGTGAAGATTTAAATGTTAATTGACCAAACGTCATTAAGGAAGATCTTAAACGACCTCAAACAAACAGCAGAATTGCAACTTTCATCAAAAATCAGTCTTCATATGGACAAAGATCCCTCCTTCCATCCGCCTCACTTCACACCATCCCATCCTCCATCTCTCTCCTCTTGATGTCTGGTTACCATGGTAACAACATCCAAAGAAGAAAAAGGAGGAGGGGATTGAAAATGGCTCCACTTCAGCGTGTTTGAGTTTTCTTCCCCCAACAGATTTATTATAAACGTGATTTCACCTCTTGGTCGTTGTTTGCATGTCCTGTCAGGACGATGGTTCTTACATTCAGACAGATGATTCCTTCACGCATGAGGAGACAGTTTGTTACACATGAAAGAACACAGTTGGGTTTCCATCAGCTCCAGCTGGTTCTTGGGGGTTTCTGGGTCTCTTGGTGTGACTGAGGTGATGATGGCTGGATTTGTTTGAAAAACATTTAGTTTAGTGCTGAAATGTCATTGATGATGTTTAAGTGATTTCTGATGTACAGTCTTGTGTTTTTACAGAGCAGCAGCAGCTGCAGCTGCAGCATGAGCAAAGCTTTTATCACATCAGCAGATTTCAGTGCCTCGCCTGTTTTTATCAGGTTTTATTAATCCATCTTTCCTTCACTGCCTCTCTCGTTCTGTTGGTGCATGTGCTGACTCAGGATCAGTGTTTTCTCTCCTGACCTGATTATCATTCCTGTTGGAGGTTTGGTTTCTCTCAGCTTTATGTCTGTGGGGTTTTTAGCTGAACTCCTACATCCATCTTTGGATTTTGTAATTCAGAATGTTTCAAATTTTCAGAAATGTTTTGTGCTCAGACTGCGATTAAAAAATAATTTAAATCACTCTAATCATTTCTTTCTGTTTCCATCTCTTCAAGCTGTCGTCTCATATCCAGGTCGCTCATGTCGACTCGTTTCCATAGTAACTGTACCATTAACAGGCTCCGTAAATACTTGTTTAAATCGTTCTGTTTGAACGGGAGGGGTTGCACATTCCTCCTTTTTTCCCAGCATGCTTTGCAGCGACTGCGGCTGTGTCAGAGATGAAGGAAGAAGAGAAAGGCTTTACTTGATTTAAATGTGTTACCATGGCAATAAGGTGGGGATGTGGACCTGTTGTCATGACAACAGGGAAAAATCGATACATCCAAGGTCTTTGATGGGACATGAAAGACATGCATTTGACACACACACACACACACACACCATGGCTGAAGTCTGCAGACATTTAGATTTATATATCTGTAAGGATCCACATTTAATAAATATTTGTAAAAATGTATTAAAGTTTAAAGCTAGTGAATCCTTAAAAGCACATCAGTCTTAAAGCACGAGGATTTGTTTTAGATTTTATTGTTCTTTGTGATCTGAAGGTCCCGCAGTCAGTTTTTAAGCTCCTGTTAAAGGGTTTCCATTCACTGTGAGCTGTTACAGCTCTTTGAGGATTCTGGTGGTGTTTCAGGTCTACACAGTCTGTTCATGATGTTCAGGTCTCTGCAGGTCTCTGGTTTGTGTGTCCCAGTAGAATGTTTCAGCTCTCATAATGAGGAAAAATCTGTATTTGTATGTCATTCAGAGCTGTAGATGCTCTTCTATTGTATTATTATCTTGTTTGCATGATTCATTCTGAATTCAGTCTGATTATCTGAAAAAGTCCAGGCTGGTTCTCTCTTGTCTTCAGAAGAGTTTTTACTGGTCCTGTTTGAGACATGTGTCTTAATGTGGGACTGTCCTCCTTTGCACTAAATTCTTGGCATCTAACACAAATATCTCAGTGATCAAAGGCAGCAGTTAGATTATTTGATGCCAACACCCACACACTCTCTGCAGCAGTGTGTCCTGAGGACAGAATGAAACCTGCAGCGGAGCTGAAGGCTCATTGAATCATGTTGAGGATTTCTGCAGCTGCAGTCTGATGAATCCTTCTGTTGACATGATGCACAGAAACAATCACACATGCATGTTTCCACTGCATGCAGGTGTCTTTCTGCTGCACCAAGCAAAGAGATGCAGATGTGTTTTATTTATAGAATGTTTTGGTGACCAGCTGATTTAAAAACTCAAGAGACTGAGGCTCTAAAAGTGTCTCTGCTGTTCATGAAGACCCTGTTGGACGGGTTTATCAAGAAATGTATGTTTACAAACACAAAACAAGCAAAAAGCTTGAAGAATGAAACGTTTAATATAGTTTAAAAAAGACAACTGCTCACTGTCTTCACCTGCAGGGGGCGCTACAGAGACTAAAGATGGCCAACACCGTGGCTTCCTATGACCAGCTGGCCCACCAGGTGGAGGTGCTCCGAAAGGAGAACTCCCACCTGAGGAGGGAGCTGGAGGACAACTCCAACCATCTGTGCAAGCTGGAGACGGAGACGTTCGGCATGAAGGTGAGGACTTGGTGTTTGGTGTGTCCACTGCTTGTACCAGGTCAAAGTAGAATTCACCAACATTTGCATCATAATTTATCTTTTAAAGCCAGTTTTCACCCATCAGACTTATTTTTGGAGCTGTTAATCATATTAAGACTTGAGTCCTGCTGAACTTAAATCCCATCAGCTGTAGACACATAAACATACATGTAAACACACACTTGTGCACACTCAGTCACGTGTCCAGATGTTCAGCAGCTGGATTATCTGTCTGAGCTCTGCTGGGTTTAGTGTCAGAATCAGGACATGCAGATAGACTCTGATGCAGCTGCAGGTCCATGGACGGGCATGCAGATGTGGAACGTCTTTCTGTTTCTCTTTGTGTTGAGGTGATATTTCTGATCCAACAAGGGGATTTTTGAAGAACTAAATTTTATTTTTTGTCAAGGCTCGCCAGGATTTAACTGTGTGGTTTCTCCTCTCGGATGCAGGAGGTGCTGAAGCAGCTCCAGAGTAAACTGGAACAGGAAGCTGGAACCCTGGCCTCCTCCGGGAGGAGTGACGTCCTGCACCAACTCAGAGGTTTAACTCCTTTTTAAACTCTTTTGCTATGATTTAAGGTGCAGCTTTGCTTTAATCATTCAGCAGGTAATCAGTTTCCTTCTCGCTGCAGTTTCACTCAGTTTGTTGGTGATTGTTACAGTTAGCAGCTTCACTGCAGACCAATCAGGTTTATTCTATTAGCTGCTGCTGTCGTCTGTATTCTCATTACTGCTGGACCTCAGAAATACCACTTCCTGATTAGTTCCAAAACCAACACAATTTAAACAGGTTTTACACCCATTCCAGTGAAAGTTGTTGGTTCTTCCTGTTTTCAGATGCTAACGACTCTACTGGGACCACTTTTCATTGACACAGTCAGGAATAAACTCAATCATGTAAAATGATTGGATGCAGCTGGCCGGACCTCGTTAAGAATTAGTCCAGTTAGGCAACAATATGAAGTCAGCTCACCACAACGTTCCACATCGGACAGACTGGACAGATAAATGAAATAAATTTGGACTGTATTTATAAAAAAAGGAAACTAAAATGAAGTTTTAAAATGATTTGAAGGAGATATTATAACAGAAATACATTCACTGTTATTACATCTCATTTATATGCTTCATATTTTATATATCATTTTTATTGTGTTTACACTTTGGTATGTGTATTAAAAGTTGTTTGAATTGACTAGATCTCTATGAACATTATGTGTAAATAAAAACTGATCTTGTGATTTGCTGCAGAACTCCACATGGACCTCACCAACTACTATGAACTCAAACACCAACCTGACAACCTCAGGTTGCTCACAGCTGGTCTGGGAGGGGCGGGGCTAACAGGTGTCTCAGGGGTGGGACCAACTATGGGTGGAAGTGTGGATTTAGGTGATCACTTGGCTCTGCCTCCGTCCTCCTGCTGCTCCGCCTCCTCCTCTGTGGGGGCTGTGAACCGAGCCAGGAGCCCGCTCCGAGTGGCATCACGTCAGAGCATGGCGTCCAATGGGGAGCCTGGCTCCATCCTTCTGCCACATCACTTCCTGGATGGAGCTCCACCCAAGACAGCTGTAATTAGTGGAGCAGATGGACGACTGAGCGACCATCACCTGGAGGAGCTGTACAAAGAGAGGTGGGGGGGCGGGACACTGGAGATGGGCTATAACGGGGGTGTACATGTAGCATGATGAAGTAACACAAAACATTAAAAATCAAACCATTATTATCTGTATTTTGAGAAATAAAACACATTTTAATATTTATAATATTTAACTCTAAACTTGTGCAGGAACCTTTTATTGGGAGAAATTGATCACGTGGAACGAGAGCGCTGCTGGTATTTCAACCAGCTGGAGGTGTTGTCTCAGAAACTCGCCCAGCTTCCTCGTCTCGACATGGTGAGATACATGAAAACATCCAACTGTATGTTGAACTGGTTTAGGGTCAGCTCCCACTAGCCTAGTGGTCATCAGTGGTACTACACTTTAATTAGACCTTTAGGTATTTTTTGAACTTGGATATTTTAAAGTACTTCTGGGTAGTTAGTGTCTCACTCAGCATCTGCATCTTGTTTTTTGATTTTTTTGCAGTATTCTAACACTGATCTCTGACATCTGTGTGCAGTTTTCCCTGCAGATGGATCTGATCCGGCAGCAGCTGGAGTTCGAGGTTCAGAAGGTTCGATCCGTGATGGAGGATCGCTTTGGCACCAGCAGTAACATGGTGCACAGGACACAGGTGAAACTTCCTGCTGCTCACGTGTTGTTTTACTGAATGTGTGATTGTACAATCTAATAACAGAAAAATGGCACAACGTGTAATTTGCATCTGGACTTTTGTTGGTGATGATCCTTCTGAAATGTTTCTGATCTGTGTGTGTGTTGCAGAAACTTGTGGCTCGGCTGGAGCAGCTGGAAAAAGAACTGCAGGAAGCTCGAGGAAGTCAGGAGAGTCAGCTGCAGGTCAGATCAGCTGTTCACCATAACAACACAACAACAGATACCACAACATCACACAGACACACAACAGGCAGGCAGCTGTAAGAAGAGCCTGTTTCTAATGAAAACCGGGTTTCTGTAGAACCAGAACAAACAGTTTGATGTTTTATGGGTCAACAACATGTTTATTTCTAAATAAAAACAGCTGTGCTTCACTGCAGCAGCCGCTCCCAGTCTAACTCTACCTGGCACAGTGACACTGAGCCTTCACAAGACCACACCCAGAATCCTGGGTACAGTGGCTCAGTGAAGGTGCAGGTGAAGGTGTGCAGGTGAACCATTGCATCCTGGGAGATGCAGTAGAAAGACAAAGTTCCAGCGGGCCAGTTGAGGTAAACCCCGACCCTGTGGGTGAAGGATTCAGGTGAGGAGGACTTGAACCTTTTGTTGTTATGGCACGGCGTGTAGTTTCCCTCAGAACACTCCAGACTCCAGGACCGCTCGTTGTGTCCCAGCAGGCAGCTCGCCGTTTCTCCCTTTCTAGAGATGCTGTTGTACGTAACGCCAACGTCAACGCCCCCAGTCCAAACCACCTCCCAGTAAACTGAGTCCAGCAGACCCTCCCTGCACAAGACCTGAGGGCATCCCTTGAACCGGTCTGGGTGATCTGAAGGTTGAGTCATCAACCAGTCCCGAATCGCCTTCCTGTTGCTATTAGCTAAGTGAAGCTCTGTGCTAGCTGTGTTGGGGTCAAGGGTCAGATACATGGCATCTGTTGTTAAAATGAGAATCAGAACATCTTTTATCAATTAACAACAACAACAAATTAATTACAGTCAAAATTAGAGTTTGGAACCAAAACAACAAACAAACCAGAAAACCAGACTAGAACCGGACTAGAACCGGACTGGAACCGGACTGGAACCGGACTGGAACCAGAAATGAAACCAGACTGGAACCAGACTGGAACCGGACTAGAACCGGACTGGAACCGGACTGGAACCGGACTAGAACCGGACTAGAACCAGACTGGAACCAGATATGGAACCAGACTGGAACCGGACTAGAACCGGACTGGAACCGGACTGGAACCAGATATGGAACCAGACTGGAACCAGACTGGAACCAGACTGGAACCGGACTGGAACGAGACTGGAACCGGACTAGAACCGGACTGGAACCGGACTAGAACCGGACTGGAACCAGACTAGAACCAGACTAGAACCGGACTAGAACCGGACTAGAACCAGACTGGAACCAGACTGGAACCGGACTGGAACCGGACTGGAACCAGACTGGAACCAGATTGGAACCGGACTGGAACGAGACTGGAACCGGACTAGAACCGGACTGGAACCGGACTAGAACCGGACTGGAACCAGACTGGAACCGGACTGGAACCGGACTGGAACCAGACTGGAACCGGACTAGAACCGGACTAGAACCGGACTGGAACCAGATATGGAACCAGACTGGAACCGGACTAGAACCGGACTGGAACCAGATATGGAACCAGACTGGAACCGGACTAGAACCGGACTGGAACCGGACTGGAACCGGACTAGAACCGGACTAGAACCGGACTAGAACCGGACTAGAACCAGACTAGAACCAGACTAGAACCAGACTGGAACCAGACTGGAACCGGACTGGAACCAGACTGGAACCAGACTGGAACCGGACTAGAACCGGACTGGAACCGGACTGGAACCAGATATGGAACCAGACTGGAACCGGACTGGAACCAGATATGGAACCGGACTGGAACCGGACTAGAACCGGACTGGAACCGGACTGGAACCAGATATGGAACCAGACTGGAACCAGACTGGAACCAGACTGGAACCGGACTGGAACGAGACTGGAACCGGACTAGAACCGGACTGGAACCGGACTAGAACCGGACTGGAACCAGACTAGAACCAGACTAGAACCCGACTAGAACCACACTAGAACCAGACTAGAACCAGACTGGAACCAGACTGGAACCGGACTGGAACCGGACTGGAACCGGACTAGAACCGGACTGGAACCGGACTGGAACGAGACTGGAACCGGACTAGAACCGGACTGGAACCGGACTAGAACCGGACTGGAACCAGACTAGAACCAGACTAGAACCAGACTGGAACCAGACTGGAACCGGACTGGAACCAGACTGGAACCAGACTGGAACCGGACTAGAACCGGACTGGAACCGGACTGGAACCAGATATGGAACCAGACTGGAACCGGACTAGAACCGGACTGGAACCAGATATGGAACCAGACTGGAACCGGACTGGAACCGGACTAGAACCGGACTGGAACCAGACTAGAACCAGACTAGAACCAGACTGGAACCAGATTGGAACCGGACTGGAACGAGACTGGAACCGGACTAGAACCAGACTGGAACTGGAATTACTTCCATATTAAAGTTCTTATTCTTGAACGATGTGACTGCAGAGAGAAAACTCAGACGGATTCAGGTGAACTTACAGTTTTTAGGTGACCACAGATCTTCTGTTGGTTGATTCCTGTAAGAACACAAACAGGTAGAACATGGAGACACTAGAACATCATAGAACATGACATGAAGTTCAAACTGATCAACTCACCTCAGATTCAAACTGAATAAATTGATTCCAGAGTTTAATGATGTTTCAGTCAAATCTTCAGTCTCATATTTCTGACCATCTGCAGAAGAATTGATCTTAAATCACATTGAATTAAGCAGAACTTCAGGATCAGAGTACGTTTATTTTATTTATTTATTTTAGAGTACCTGTTTTAGATGCAAACATCTCATTTTGTGGTTTTGGACTGAAACGTTTCATCACCTCAGTTTTCTTCTTCGAACCGTCTTCAGATTTATTTTCATTGAACTTCATGATGTTGGATTTCTCTTTTGATAAATTAGTCCTAAAATGTGTTTGATCTTTGTTCCTTTTGTCTTCCTGTGTGTCCTTTGTCTTTTGAGTTCTTCTGAACAGACTCTTAAACGGCTCATCAGTTTTCTCGATTTTGGAGGATTTGACCTCGGAGCTGTTTGAAGGTTCTTCCTTCACAGTTTCATCTTTATTATCCTTAGAAAGGCTGATTTTAAAAACACTGGAGATCTCGTCTTTTAAATGATTGATTTCCTCTTTGATCAGAGTTAGAGGTTTAACTAGTTTCTCTGTTGGCGGTTTTGTTGTCGTATTTTCGTCCTTGTCTTTAAATTTTTTCCTCACTTCTTCTCTGAACTGGTTGAAGTCGTCTCTGAGCAGATTCAGAGGACTGATGGACCTTTTGTCCACCTGACTTGGCTTAAGAGACTCATTCAGCTGAGCTTCTTTACGTCTCAGCTCCTCTGGTTCTGGTTCTGGTTCTGGTTCTGGTTCTGTCTGGTGGTTTTTATGTAACGGTTCTTCTGGGCGACTCATTTTGACCTGTTTTGTGACGTCCTGTTTCACATATTCTTCTTCTTTAACTGAAGAGCAAAAAGACCCTGTGAAATCAGAAACATGTAGAATTAGTGATTTTGTAGTACTTGTACATGAAAAGTACTTTCTTCAAACAGAAAACTAATTTTATTGAGTTTGTGTTTTTGTTTGTTTGGATGTTGTTTTCTGATGACTGAAGCTGAACTTTTGTCTCATCGTGTATCTTGATGTGACTTCCGTTTTTTCATGCAGGAATCTGAATTTTTTTTTTTAATTCATTATAATTTTGAAGTATTTTGATGATATTTTGAAATTTTTGGGCCGTGAACTGAGATGGTTTACTGTCTGACTCAGACACGTCTCCATGCTGTAGCATCAGCTGGTCTCTTATTTTATCTGGTCTAGAGAGTCTCCCAGTAGAAGCAAACTGGGATCAGCTGAGCTGTTCTGGGGGTCTCCTCCCAAGGGTCCTTAAAACCTCCATAAGGAGGAGACGAGGGGACATTCTCATCAGATGCCTGAACTCTGAGCTCATGATGGAGCTTCTCACTCTTTCTCTAAGGATGGACACAGACATTCTACAGCTGAAGGTACTCCAGTACTCGCTGGAGGACGAAGACACCAACAGAACATCTCCAACAAGCAGAGCTGAAACCCTGAGGCTCCCAAACCAGACACTCTTCTGTCCACGACTGTCTTTAGATCCGGTCCATGAGCTCAGAAACAGGCAGAACAACGTGTTCTCAGATAATTATAACATTTAGTCTGGTACTGGAGACCAGAACAGGACGTCTGTCCCCAGACCAGGACGCGTGTCTCCTCTCACTCCATGACCCGTCAACCCTGAACGAATGGGTTTGATAAATGTTTTCTCAGGAACTATATTAACAGAATAATCTTAATCTGAATGACAGTTGAATTTACTAACTTTACATCCTTCATCAAGTACCAGAATAAAACAAATTAATAGTATTTATCAGGACACGAGATCATTGTTGTAAGACTCTGACAATAAACTGGAAAATAACAACTTTAAAAAACTAAATCTGTCTCTAATATTTCCAAGAATTGAACATGTTGTATAGTGACATTATGTTTGATCAGCTGTACATGAACATTAACAGTTTCTACTAATTTAGTATCATGAGACAATAAAAACATGATGCAGCTGAATGTTTTCAGGTTTAACTTCTCTCACGTTCAGGCTTGTTAATCTGTTATTAGAACCAGTACGAGTCTCAGATACTCACAGCCGCTCCAGTTTCTTCATTCTTCACTGAAAAACCAAAGGAAGCGAGTAAATCCAACAGAATCTGGTCTCAATCAGAAACCTGCGAGTTTGGAACCACGCCTCTCTGAGAGTTCCTGTCACTGAACTCAGCTTGATTCTTGTCGGACCAGTTTGGCGCCATATTTTAGTCTGACAGCTGATGACGACTGGCTAAAGGAAGCAGAAACTCAGGTTGATCCGTTTATCTCGGGTCAGGTATGATTGGTTTCAGATGATTCACTGGTCGGGCCTTCAGGTCCCCGTCAGTGTCTCTTGTCCAGGACTAAAAGAACTGTTGTAAACAAACACAAATATAATCTGATTTATAAACATGTCAACCTGGTCTTCACATGTCGCATCATCACACTGCACATAAAGATCCATCTGATTGGAGGTTTTTGTTGTTGCAGATCTGTTTTTAAGTGTTGACTATTTGCAGATTCACACGTCATATTTTGTTATTTGTAATTTATTTTTCAGCAGTTTGTTTAAGACTGTGGTAAACATGTCAGAGTTGTTGGAGATGTGCAGAGATCTGGTGTTGAAGCTGCTCTGTGATTGGCTGTTGCTAAGCTTCAGAGTTGGCACAGAACAAAGAATCTCCTCGTTTCTTTTCTTCTCTGCCACTTTGTGAGAATAACAAGACTGCAGCTTGGAAACGAAGCAGACAGAGAATATCCAGCTCCTTAAAGGGTTGTTTCACCCAAATTACAGCCTCAGTCCTCCTTCACAGTGATTCAGGATCTGTTTGAAGCTGCAGCACCAACATGATGGTGGGCGGAGTTTCGTTTGTCATAACATAACATATTTTGTTTAAACATGACAGATTCAGATATCATGACAGATAACCACTTTGAAAAAATGTCCTAACTTCTGAAGATGTTCCATACAGCTCTGCTTCTGTCAAGTTTTTTTTATTTTAAATTGTTTCTTTTATTCTCAAAAACAGATGCTTCAGCTCTATTTTTCAGCTTTGCACAATAACCAGGCAGCAATAATGATGAGCATGTCTTAGTGATCAATGTTCTGACTGTACGAGTACGATCAGATGCATCAGTCTGACCTGGATAATCCTCAGAAACAAACATGATTAAAACTGTATTTTGTCTCTCTGTGGAGTTGGACGTCCTCCGTCGCAGCGGACAGCTCATCAGGACTGTGTCTCTGCTTGCTGGCATCCATTTTGTCGGCTCGGTGCTGCTGTGTGTATTTTAATGGAGGAGGTTTGGATCAGAGCCACAGATTCAGTCCGTCTAACAGGACAGCAGTAAAAACTCAGCTCTCTTTGTTAAACAGGAGAAACACAGAACAGCTTAGCTCTTTGTCTGCACCGTCTTCATCTCCAGCTCACACACACCCATCACACCCTGAGGCGTTGCCATGGTGACGGGATGGAGACGGGGGGCTGAAAGCTTTGATACGAGTCTCTGAGGATTTCAGCTTGTGAATCCAAATGAAGCTGTTTGTGTGAAAACCACTTTCAGTTTCAGACAGTGTTTCATTACAGTACTTCAGTTCTACACAAAGATCTGTTTCCAGGATTAACATGCAGGTGGTGAAATGGAGGTTTTCCAGTTAGATTTTTGTGTTTTAACTCTAGAATATGAAGTTCAACTCTGAATTTAAACTTTATTTCCTTGCAAAGATCATAAAAAACATTAAAGATGCAATAATATAAATGAGAATATGCCACACAAAATTCAAACATTAATCAGAGATATTTAAAATATTTGTATCTGAATATAATCTGCTGTTCTTTAATGTGTCATTATGTTTCATAACAATAAACATCAGCAATCAGTGAAGCTGAATTCATGTCTGAACCTTCATCTGAGCAGCAGAACATCCTCGCAGAGCGCAGGCCTGCAACGGGGATCCAAACTGGGTCAAACTCGGTACCACATCTTGTTTCTGTTGTGTGTGCAGCTTTCTGGAGCTGAGAGGCCCCCTGCTGGAGAACCAGAGAACAGCAGCATCTCATCAGCTGCACCTGCAGGAACAGAAGCTGCAGATGGAGGCAGCAAGGTAGCACCTCATCCTGCATCACACTATAAAAACACAGATAAGTCAGGAAATACTTTTACTGATTGATTAATAAATAATAATAATAATAATAATAATAGCTACAATAAGTAAGCTGTTTTATTATTGAGTCCAAGTGAATGTCACCTGATTTAACTTAAACAGGAACCAGGTGTGGTCCCACCAGCACATCTGATCTGGTGACATTTTAGAAGGAATTTTGAGTTTTATGAAGAAAAATGGAGCAAAATGTAACTTTGCTCAGACTTTAATGAGACGAGTGTGAGGAGTTTTACCTTCGTGCATTTCCTCAGGTGGAGATGGTCTTCTGGCTGCTCTCCATGCTGGCTAACAGAGACAAGGACGAGATGTCCCGGACTCTTCTGGCTCTGTCCAGTTCTCAGGACAGCTGCATTGCCATGAGAAAGTCTGGCTGCGTCCCTTTGCTTGTTCAGATTCTGCACGAAGTTCCTGGTGGCGGTTCTGGAGAGGCTGCAGCAGGTGACACCTTAACGGTCTGCAGCCGGGAGACAAAGTCCAGAGCTAGCGCTGCTCTCCACAACATCATCTACTCCCAGCAGGACGAAGGCCAGGCCCGCCGGGAGATGAGGGTCCTCCACCTCCTGGAACAGATCCGGACCTACTGTGACAGCGGCTGGGACTGGATTGAGAGCCACGCCGTGACACCTTCACCTGGAGGAACCAAAACTACAGGTGAGTCTAAATCCTTCTACATAATGTGATTATATTAATACACACTGAGAGTTTTAACTATTATCTGATAAAAAGAGAAGCTGATTTAACATCTCACGCTCTTCTTCTGCTGATGTACAGACATTCCTGAACCTGTAGACCCTCAGATCTGCCAGGCCATGTGCGCCATCATGAAGTTGTCCTTTGAAGAGGAGTACAGACGAGCTATGAATGAACTAGGTTTGTTCAGCATCAGATTAGCAGTTTAATTCAGAAACACATCTGGTGTCTGTTTCAGGAACAGATGTTTCTGTGTTTCAGGTGGTCTGCAGGTGGTAGCAGATCTGATCCACCTTGAGCAGGATATGTACGGCATGCAGAACGACCCCATCAACATGGCTCTGCGCCGCTACGCAGGCATGGCTCTGACCAACCTCACCTTTGGAGACGTCGTCAACAAGGTAAGAAGTCAGGAACCACTGGGGAGGTTTGATTATTATAGTAATTCATATTTCCTCCCTGTATTCAGACTGCAGGGTAACACGTTAACTACATGTATGACATCAGGTGTGAAACAGCTCTGCTGCTGTCATCACAGAAATGAATGTTTTTAATTCTGTAAGAAATGTTTATGCATCATCTCAAATGTGTTTCTTACTGAGCCACGCTGACATCCTCCTCTTCATCCTGCAGGCCACCCTGTGCTCGAAGAAGAGCTGCCTGCAGGCTCTGGTGACCCAGTTATCTTCCGACAGCGAGGAACTTCATCAGGTGGTCTCCAGCATCCTGAGAAACCTGTCCTGGAGGGCTGACATCAGTACCAAGAGAGTCCTGAGAGACATTGGCTGCGTCTCTGCACTGATGACCTGCGCTCTGCAGGCAACCAAGGTAATGTGTTCTCATCTATCTCATGTTTATCCTACACGGACATGTTTTAAAGAAGATATTGCACCAATTATTTTAATAAAATGTGTTTTTGTTTTGTCGTTCTGCAGGAGTCAACCTTGAAAAGTATTCTGAGCGCTCTTTGGAACCTGTCTGCTCACAATATTGATAACAAGGTGGCGATCTGTTCGGTTGAGGGCGCTTTGGGTTTTCTGGTCATCACTCTGACTTACCGCTGTCAGACCAATTCTCTTGCCATCATCGAGAGTGGAGGAGGAATACTTCGAAACGTGTCGAGTCTGATCGCCACGCGAGAGGACTACAGGTAGGTTCCTGAAGCAGAAACACACACGTTCTCTTTGTTAAAGAATTTATTGATTTTTGTGGAAACATTTTTAAAAATAAACGACTGAATGAAAAATCTTTTAAACTGACTTTAAATATATTTGATCTAAATTGGGTTGTACTACCATTCAATGTTTTTTATAGAGATCAGAAACCAAGATGACAATAATTAACGATCTGTTTTAAACAAAGTATATCTGTTTCCTCCGACACAGGCAAGTCCTCAGGGACCACAACTGCCTTCAGACTCTGCTGCAGCACTTGCGCTCTCACAGTCTGACTATAGTGAGCAATGCCTGTGGAACTCTTTGGAACCTTTCAGCTAGAAGTCCAAAAGACCAGGAGCTGCTGTGGGATTTGGGGGCAGTAAGCATGCTGCGTAATCTGATCCATTCCAAGCACAAGATGATAGCCATGGGTAGTGCTGCAGCTTTAAGGAACCTCCTAACCAACCGGCCCTTGAAATACAAGGATACTGCAGTTGTGTCCCCTGGTTCTTGCATGCCCTCCCTTTACATGAGAAAACAAAGAGCTTTAGAGGCTGAGCTGGATGCCAAACACCTTGCAGAGACTTTTGATACTCTTGAGAAACAAAGTGCTAAACACTTGACCCTTAACAAACCACTCAGACATATCGAGAGTCTGGCCAAGGATTACGCATCTGATTCTGGTTGTTTTGATGATGATGAAGGCCCCAATAACTCCAGTGGTTTGGATACTGGGAACTTCTCCATGCTGTCTATGTTTCTCACCAACTCTAACTTTCTACAAAATCAACCTCGTAAGAAGGAAAGTGAACCTGAGAGAGACATAGACCTTCCTCAGAAGACTGAGAAGAAACATCCTCCTGCTGATAATGTGGTCTCTGCTGCTGCTGAGACACTTGCAAAAAAGATTACCTACACAGTTGCAAAGATTGACAGGCTGGTGGAGGACATCACCATGCACACATCCTCAGAGGACAGTTTAAGCCTCAGCTCTGAGGACCACCTGGCGGACTGGCCTTATGGACAGGACGAACTCAATGAAGCTCCAGCAAATTCCTGCTCCCCCTGCCATCTCTCTGATATAAGCAGTTTGGTCCACAGAGAACGTCTCAGCAGAGCCCATGCACTCTTACGCCTCAAAACTGCTCATACAAGTCTGTCGACAGACAGCCTGAACAGTGGCAGCACCAGTGATGGTTACTGTGGCAGCAAAGACCAGATGCAACCTTCTCCAAGAGTTCTAGGATCCCAACAGAGACCCAATCAGCTTGACCTAAAAGTAGATCATCAAGAATATCTGAATGTAGGACCAACGTTCCTGAATGAGACCAACCAACAGGATATCCCAGAGAGAGATTCTGTGGATAATAAAGATGTGAAAGTTGTGGAGCTCAGCAACACAGACACAGAAAAGAACCAAGACCCACCTGTACAAACACCTGTCAGTGCATCCACTAAAGTATCTTCTGATGTCAGCATGACATCTATTAAACTTTCTCCCACTTACCAACAGGTTCCACTTATTCAGAGTGTTGCTAAATTTGGTGTTGCAAAAACATCTATCAATGTCCAAGCAGCTCAAGCAATGAGGAGACAAGCATGGGTACCAACTGTGATGACTGGTGGGAGCATCACTAAATTTTCTCCAATGAATTCTACCAAAAGTCCAACTATCGGGACAATGGAGACGGTCCAGAAATACTCTGTAGAAAACACACCAATCTGCTTCTCTCGCTGCAGCTCACTGTCCTCCCTGTCCTCTGGGGACGGAGCACTGGATGGACAAAGTGAAAATGAGCTTGAGAGTGACTCATCATTAGAGATAATTGAGGTGGAGGATGGTGAAGTGTTGAAAACACAAGAGGATGAAACCTTAGAGGATCTGAGTGACAGCCAGCTTCTGATGACAGACTCAAAAACGTTCCCCAGCAAAGAGGTGAATCCCACTGAGATCCCCAGTGCTGCTAAAAAAGAAAAGGTGTTCCTCAGGGGGGCTTCACCAGCTATAATGGAAGATAGATCTCCATCTAGTTCCTCTGAGAACTACATCCATGAAACACCTCTAGTATTAAGCCGCTGTAGCTCAGTCAGTTCACTTGGCAGTTTTGAATCTCCCTCAATTGCCAGTTCAATTCAAAGTGATCCATGCAGTGAGATGATTGATGGAACAATAAGTCCCAGTGATCTTCCAGACAGCCCGGGACAAACTATGCCTCCGAGTCGAAGCAAAACTCCTTGCTGTGTTGAGTCGAATGTATCAGAAACACAAGCGGCTGGAATAGCCGGCCAGTGGGAGAGCAGCTTGAGGAAGTTCATGGAGATCACAGATTCTAAAGAGAGGTTTAACCTTCCTCCTGATTTGGACAGCATGATCTATTTTACAGTTGAAAAACCCATTGAAAACTTCTCCTGTGCTTCTAGCTTAAGTGCTCTGCCTCTTCATGAGCACTACATACAGAAAGATGTGGAGCTGAAACTAACACCCCTACTCCACCAAAATGATGAGAATCTACCCTTCCCTGATGAGGATGACCAAGGACTTGACAATGTGGAGCAGTACAGTGAGTGCAACTCAGACGATGACATAGAGATATTAAAGGAATGTATTAACTCGGCAATGCCTTCAAGGTTTAGAAAAGTAAGACCTTCCTTAATGACGACCATCTCTCCTCATTTACTCAGTTCCCATTTAAGGAAACCGATACATCTACCCGTTAAAATTCTTCCAAATGGCAAAACTCAAGTGTGTCCTAAGAGGAGAACTGGCAACCCCCCAAAAGACTTCAAATTTGATGATTCTTCAGTTACTGATTCTGCAGATGGTACACCGGTCTACTTCTCTAGCACAACATCACTGAGTGATGAAACCCTTCAGTATCCTCTAAAGGACAGAGGAGCTAAAGACTGCACAGCTAAAGGTCTGAACAAAAAGGAATTGATAAACAATGAGGAAAAGAGGATAGAAGACCTGAGGATATTCTCACACTTTCACAAATCGAATAGGATGAACTATAACCCTGATACACAAACGAGCCGAACAACTAAACATGTGATATCCACTCAGAAGGTGTTGATGCAGAGCAAAGAGGTAGCTGACAGAGTAGCAAACCTGAAAAATCGTGATCGGTCTCCTAATCAAAAGAGACAACAAGGTCAAGGATCCTACAGGATACTGGATCTGCCAATCATAACACAGAACTCTGAAGATAACCTGAACACTGGGTCACAGAGAGGAAGAAAAATCTTTCAACAAATGGGACATTCTTCAGAGGACAGTAACAGCTTCTATGATGACAGAAATGAAGAAGAAAACAAACAAACAAACAGAAAACATGTTAAAGAAGGATATAGAAACACTCTCTCCCGAAGCATGACAAATATAGAGAGAACAGATAACTGTCAGGGAAAGCCGAGAGGGTTCCAGAGAATAAAACACAATCTGATAAAAGATGAATCCCTGGGATGTTACTCACTAAGTTCCTCTTTCAGTTCACTGAGTGATGCTGAATTTGAGGATCAAAAATTAAAAGCCCAGCAAATATGGTACAAGAACAGACACAATAAAACACTGAATATGCCACAGCAAGCAAAGGCTGTCACCATGCACTGCCAATATGGTGGACAAAGCTCTCCAAGCTCTGTCAGCATGGACTCAGAGGATGACCTTCTTCAAAAATGCATAACATCTGCCATGCCCAAGCAGAGGCGAAAAGTTGCTTCTAGGAAGAAGAAATCAGAAAATACTCATAAACAAAAAATCTCTGAGGGATGGGACATAAGTGAAGAAATTGACAGTGATGATATGGGATGGGATAAAGACTCTGACCTCAACAGTGTTGAATGGAGAGCCATACAGGAAGGTGCTAACTGTGTTGTCACTGGGCTGCAAGCATCAAAATCCCAGGAGCCATCCTCTGAAGAGACCGAGTCAGTTCTGTCATTCATGTCAACGTCCAGCTTCACCCCCAAAGAAAAGAAGTTTGTGAAAGACAAGAAAGCAAATAAACCTTTAGATTTTGAAAAGCGCAAACCAGTTCCAAACTTACCTGTAGTGTTTAGAGGCAGGACAGTGACCTATACACCAAAAAAAGAGACAGCTCCTTCACAAAGACCTCCTCCAAGAAAAGTACCAACCAAGACGGATGCTCCCAAAAACCCAGACCTTGCTCAGCACAGATCAAAGAGCCTCCATAGACTAGGCCACCCACAGGACATGGAACTCTCTCTTCCAAAGAGGAGCTCTACACCACCTCCAAGGATACCAAAAAGTTCCTCCTCTGGATCATCTCAGAGCTCAACACCATCCAAACAGTCCCAGAAGAAACTACCACCCCCAACTCAGACAAATAAATCAGTCCAGAAAAAGACTTCCTCGTCCAGTAGTAGCTCACCAGCTAGCAGTCCCCCTGAGAGAAAGGGCCGCTCTCCTGTTGTAAATCAAAACGAGAAATCTCCCCCTCCGAAAACTCAGAAGTCACCTGTACGGATCCCTTTCATGCAGAATTCTCTCGGGCAAACCAGACCTCTGTCCCCTCTGGTAACTAACCAAACATCTAACAGGCAAAACAATCAGATTCATGGGAAACGGACGTCACCAGCCAGTAGATTCGACCTGGTTAGGATGACCTCTGGACATTCAAGCAGTAGTGACTCTGATCGGAATGGATTTTTGAGACAACTGACCTTCATTAAGGAATCAAAATCAGTACAAAGACGTGATGGATCTCCTCACAACACGCCAGGATCACAAAATGGATCCCCTCGCAGGACAGTTCCTGGAGCTTCAACTGTCTTCCTATGCTCTTCACGCTGTCAGGAGTTAAAAGCTGCAGTGCAAACCCCCAGAAGGCTGCAAGTTAGAGATTCTGGACGAGCACAGCAGGCACAAAGGCTAAGCGCTGGTATTCAGAAACAGACTATAACAGAGTCAAGAGCAACATCTAGTGAAAGAGATCTCTCTACAAGACGGCAGGCCAGGAGGACCAGCTCTGAAAGTCCATGCAGGGTGGCCCAGCGAAAGGGGACCGGTAGAATCTCTGGAGTCAGACAACAAGACAAAGACAACTTTAAACGCCATGCGTCATCACCAAGTATAAATATACTGAGTCGAGTGACAAGCCGTTCCTCGCTGCGCTCATCATCATCTGATTCAAGTGGAAGAGCAAAAAGTGAGGATGACACAAAGAAAAAAGGACAGAGATCTTCATCGCGGCTTAATGATGGAGTTACTTGGAGGAGAATCAGGGATGAAGACGTACCTCAGATACTAAAAAGCACTCTGCCCGCTAACGCTTTACCACAGGTGCCTTCTCCTGATAGTAACAAGTCAAGGCCACCAGCTCTTCCAGGAAAACTCCCAACAATTTTACTTGCATCTCGCAAGACAAGTGATGCAACAGTCCAGACAGAAGATTTATCTAATAAGACTAACTCAAGCACCTCACCAACAGCTGAAACAGCTTCAGTGATCTCTGAGGAAGCAGCGAGACTGGCTCTCCTTAGAAAGTTCAGCGCTACTTCTGGGAGTAACCTCCAGGATACAGAGTCGGACGGCTCACTGAAGAGCCACAGCACCGCAGGCACATCAGACAGCCATGTTGGTGGAATTGTCACTTTTCGCCAAGGATCTCCGAGCAAGGCTGCCCGAGTCACTCCGTTTAATTACACCCCGAGCCCCATGGCCTGCTGCCTGCAGGATGTGCAGAGCCAAGCAGCCACAGATCATGAAAAGTCTGGGGTGAGACATGAGCTCTAGAGCACTGGTTGGACAACTCGTCCACGAGAGACTAAATGAAGTGCAGCACTCAGATGGACACGAATGTGCTGGTCCTATACCTCGAGTATTAACTCTTTCTCCTAATCCATTCATTCACAATGTTTCTCAGAACAATTGATCAGAGCTTCCATCTACCGTGCACACCGAGTTGGATGTATGGATCGGTCTGATAAAACTGGACCACGAGTGACTTCATAAAATCTCACCTGAATAATGCATTTTTATACTTTTTTGTATTTGTTGAGTCATTGTCTGGTAGACATGTAGGAAATTAATGAAGCAAAGACAATGAACTGGATTTCAACTCGCACCCTCTTGGACACAGCTGATTTCAACGTTATGCAGGTTTTATGAAACAATTTGGTTGGATTCAAACTGTGTTGGACCAGAGAATCAACTTGTAAAGTATTTTTTATGTACTATACATCAAAGCTTTTAGCTGTTGCTTCTACCACTCAGTGTTTCAAGGTTTTGTGATGAGACATTTCTTATATTAGATTTCCTTTTTTTCAGCTTCAGTTGACTCTTAAGCTATAAACACTTTTATCACTTATCCACATTTAATCAGTTTGTGAATACATTTCAAATTTGGGCAATTTAACATAAACCTTCAGACATGCAAAACACATCAAGGCCAGTTCCAGATTTGTTACAAGGTCTGAACAAGTAAGATTATCTTATTAATAATAGCATCAATTGGCTGATTTAAGTTCTAAACCATCGATTAGAGAAACAGCACGTCAAAAAGATCTAATGTTGATTTGCTTTTAACATCCCCTTTCATATGTACAATGAATTAACACAACAAAATAATCTCAATTCAAAATATAAATCTTAAAACAAAAAATAAATATAGCATAAAACTAAAAAAAAGATATTGTAATGTGTGATGAGGGATTTCTGAGGTTTAGAAACAGCAAGTTGAAGCTACTGCATCACAACAGCTGTTATATAAATTGAAGAGTGAGTGAAATCTTCATGTATTTCTGTATTTACATTTATTTCAAGCAGTAAATTCAGTATCACACAGTTAACTTCTATCACTTGGTCCCTACTTAGATTAAATTTAGTAGTTATTTATAATAATGTGGCAGATGTTCATTACAACAGCTGCTGTGCCCCGTTTCTCTGTTTCAAACTGTGAGTAACTCCTTCTACAGTTCTGTGTAACAGTTAATGTAAATAACATGCAGACGCTTCCAGTCAGTGTCCTCTGACAGCATGCTAATATATTCACCAACTGTACACACACACCTGTAAACACTGTTAACTCTTAATAATGACACTCATGTTATCTGAGGTCAAATATTTCTAAAGCCTGGTGCCATTTGTAAACACACGAACGCTGCAGTCTCATGCCTTCACCTGTTCATGACATATGAGTTTGCTCCTTTATTCAAGTATATACTGTATAAACTGTGTCATGATGTGAGAGAGAACTAAATCCAGACAGCTGAGCAGAGATACTCACAGCTAGATCAGCTGATCTGGTCCTTTATTACTGGGTCCTGATCACTTAGCAACTGGCTGTGACCTGAAACATGTGGATGTTATTTACTGACAACAAGACACTCATTAGATCATCTATTATTTTAGTTTGCTATTGGCATCGAGGAGCTAATTACAGGCCTTCAGGTGTGAGTATCCCGCCTCAGCTGACTGCTTGATGGTCTTCATGTTGCTGTGCCATCGGGTGTATGATGGTAATGACTTTCCCCTTCTTTTAGTTTGACTCTGGAAACATTAATATTGGCTTAACTGTGTTGCTGTGAAAGTAGCAATAGGTGGAGAAGAATATAAAAAATAATCTCTGTAGTTGCACCAACTCTCTTACATGTGTGACTGTAGTCATGGATGGAACAAGCTTAGTCTACATTAAGAGGCTGTTTATACAAAGTCCTCCCTCTTGTAGTCCCAAAGCATGTGTAGAAGAGAACCCAGTTAACCTCTGAATGACTCTATAGATCTGAAGGTGATGCTCTTCATAAATCTGTCTTTTCAACAATAAACTAACGTCAGTCAGTTTGTTGAAGTACAGCTGTTAAAGAACAAGAATGTTTTAAAAAATCATGTTACACAAAAACAACAAAGTTCTAGATTTCATGCATCTTCCATCTTCTATACATGCTTGTTCCTGTGCAGGATCCAGGGGGGCTGGTGCTCATCTCCAGCTGTCACCGAGGGAGAGGGAGGGTAGTCCTGGATCTCTCCTCTCGTCCAGTCACTGCTGGAGGCACCAGCTTCCTGTGACCCTGAACAGGAAATGATTGATGTGGAAAATCAGCTGCTTTGCTTCAAACTTTCAACAAGAAGCTTATTGACAAGTCAGCTGAAAGAAAATACACTTAGTTTATTTCAGGTCAGTTGTTTTAATTATTTATATCAATATTATGATGCAAACAGAGAAATTAATCTGTAAGAAAAGAGTTTACCAAGTCACAGCTCAAACATCCTGCAAGAAACAAAAACCAGTCAGATTTATATTTACAGATTCTGTCTAAATTACAAACCTGTAAATATAGATTTGAGACTTAGTTTTAAAAAACAAAATCCAAGTAAAAAGAGAGATTTTATGTGGAGAATCACCGACAGCCGCTCAGAATTAAACACCATGTTTAATGAGATGAAAAGCACCATGAGAGTCTGGAGATCTGTTTCTGCTTCTAGTGGCCTTGTTCACACCAGTTTGTGGTAAAACATCTCAACCTGCATGTGAACACGACGACGGAGGGACGAACACGACCGCAGAGGGGTGAACACGACCGCAGAGGGGCGAACACGACCACAGAGGGGTGAACACGACCACAGAGGGGTGAACACGACCACAGAGGGGTGAACACGACCACAGAGGGATGAACACGACCGCAGAGGGGTGAACACGACCGCAGAGGGGCGAACACGACCACAGAGGGGCGAACACGACCACAGAGGGGTCATGGTGCCATGTTAAGCAAATCAACAAGTGTGTCATTAGAAATGTTTTCATTCCAATAAAAAGTGATGTGATTCCTTAAACTGCTGTTACGGCTTTCTGTCAAACGCCACAATGTTTGAAACAGCTTACACTGACATCAGGGTCCCGGTCTCAGACGTCAGGGTCCCGGTCTCAGACGTCAGCGTCCCGGTCTCAGACGTCAGGGTCCCGGTCTCAGACGTCAGGGTCCCGGTCTCAGACGTCAGCGTCCCGGTCTCAGACGTCAGAGTCCCGGTCTCAGACGTCAGAGTCCCGGTCTCAGACGGGAACTGCGTTTCTGATCCTGCTATAAAAACAAATCCTGTTGGTGGCCCAGCAGATGGCGCCATCTTGGCTCTTCATCAGTTTGACGCGTGTGCTTAGATCAGGGGTGTCCAACTCCAGGCCTCGAGGGCCACTATCCTGCATGTTTTAGATGTTCCTCTGCTTCAACACACCTGATGCAGATGAATGGGTCGTTAACAGGCTTCTGCTGGACTTGCTGAGATGTTGCAGATAGGAATCAGGTGTGTCGAAGCAGGAAAATATCTAAAACATGCAGGATAGTGGCCCTCGAGGCCTGACTTTGGGCACCCCTGGCTTAGATGTAAGTTTGGACAATTCTTGACTTCTTTGAACATATCTGATCCTTGGTATTACAAATAAATGTGATTTACCATGATTGCACTATAACATCCTTATAACAGATTAGCAACATAAACAATGGACCTGCAGCTTTACACACCTAACATTAGGGTTAGAGATTAGATCTGTGTTACAGGTTGTCTCATTTCAACAACTTTCACTGCTGATGTCCAACTTCAAGAACATGAAAAACAACTGCAGACAGAGAGACGGAAAAGAAATCGATTTACGTCCAAATCGCGATTCTGAATCGATCCAAATTTCCCAATTTTGCTACTAAAAAATTTCCAAGCTCACTGCACATACTGTTGGTGAGGCAGCGCCGCCGTAGTGTGTCATTCCAGCAAGAGGCGACGCGCTGTCAGTGTTCATTAACTAGCTTTAGCTGTTTCTGCTCGGAGGAGAACAAAGAAACAGTCAGCATGTCTTTACTTTGGGTTTTACAGGTTCTCGGGTAAGAAGCAGCTTGACGCGACATGTTCAGTCTGTAAAATCTACAAAATAAAAGTCAAGAACTTCAGGAACACTTCAAACACCTGAGCTCACATCTTACACCATCACCTGGAGCAAAAAGAGGCAGAGCTACCAATGCCTGATGAGCTCACACTCCATCACTTCACTGAAACTTCCAGCTGATTTAAGAACAGGTAACACAGGTGAATCTATCACTTGTTTTATTTTGAAAGATCTTCATCCCACAGCGTTATAAAAGAACGAAACTTCAGGTTCACACGATTGAGCCGAATTATTTGAATCGAGAACCGATTCTGAATTGAATCGTGCAATGTTTTAAGATTCACCTGCCTACTGGAAAAGATTCCTCAAACCAGATAATAAATCAAGATGCAACAAAATCAATAAAATCAACAACAAAAAAATACTAATAAAATATCAATAAAACTACAGCTAAAGAAAGGTGAGCTTTTACAAATATCAAATAAAATTAATTACATGTAAAAATATTTATCAAAACTGATAAATTTATCAACATTTTGAATTTTACACATAAAGATGAAATACGTCTATTCCAGTACGTTCTCGCTCCTCTTCAGGATCCAGAGAACTTTTCCATGAGGTGGAACAGTCCAAACGGTTACAGACAGAAAGAATGGAACTCTTTACAGACAGAAAAACAAACCAAAAATTATTTACTTCTATTTTGTTCTTCACAGTTTTAGATTTAATTTTTCTTGTAGGTGTTTTATTCATTTCTGCAGCTTTACGTTCTTACAGGTGTGTTTTTTATGACTCTCCTTCCATTTCATCCATTTCTGAAGGAAACTTCTCTTTATGTTGATGTCTTTTTAGTTTAAATGACCTTTAGACACACAGTTCAGCTGTGAGGTCAAAGGTCAGACAACGCTGTGTCTCCACCAACATCTGGCTCAAGGGCACCAAGTTTAGTCCAGTGAAAGTGTTCTGACTATAGAAGACGACTCACTGAGAGAAGACACGTCCAGTCAGAGAAGCTGACCTTTGACCTCCTCCACCTTCCTGTCCAGCTGCTCTCCTGCAGCCTGAAGCTCCCCCTTCTGTCTCTGCAGCTGCTTTTGTGCCTCCTTTAGTTGCTCGTTCAAATCCAGATAGCGACGACACTGCTGGAACCGGAGGTCCACCTCGCTGTCTGCAGGCGGAGGCGATTCTGGACACAGAACAGAAAGACAAGCACAGCTTAACACTCGAGACCAAAGCTCCATACGTGCACATTTACTCTGCAAACGTTTTAAAAAGTTCAACTGTAGCAACGGTTCTGGATGTGTGTAAAGCAGCTGAAACAATTAGTTTCTGTGCGGCTCACAGCTTCATCAGGATGCAGTTGTTTGTCGTTCTGATTAAAGTTTAACAGGTCTGTTTATTGTAAAGAGACTTAACGTCTGATAACAGCATTAAAGCACCGGTTTTCTTTTCATATTTCTTTTCATGTGAGTCTGTATCGACTCACCTTGTCCAGTCCTCTCCAGGATGCTGAAGACCGGATCATCAGGACCAGCTCTGTTGATGTCCTCCAGAATCTGGTCCACGGTGGGGAGTTCAGGGCGGCTGGGCAGAACCACCCGTTTCTTACTTTTAGAGCCAATATTCATTCTGCAGGAGACAAGTCCACTTCTTCCATCTAAAACTCTGTTCAAGGTTTCAAATGAGAGCTTGAATAAAACTTTAATCAATAAGAATAAATCAGTGACTGTGAATCACTTCAACTCTTTAATTAATGCCTAATTATTCATTTGAATTGCGTCCAGGAGCCTGAAACTTCCCACTGACCTGAAGCTTGAATGTGCTCCAGGTTAAACCACGTCTTTTCAGTTCGACAGAAGCTGTTGCGATAAATTCAACTTAGTTTGATAAGTTTCTGCTTCATGTCCTGCAAACCGAGAGAAAAACTGCGTTTAACGAGCTGCTGCAGCAGGAAAGTCCAAATGCATCACAGTCCGATGATGTTTAAAACCCCTTCAGGGTTCGTTCAAGTCGGAGAAGAAAATAATGTTTACAAGAAACCGAGTTTAGTTTTACTTTGAAAACAGGTATATAAAACTCAACGGTGTGTTTAACACAGTAACTTTACCAAGAACGAAACATGTCGGTCAAACCTTCAGCTGCGTCCCAGAAACAGAATAAACCGGACTAACGGACAGGAAAAAGACCCGATCCTGTTTAAAAACTGATCGGTAAACGTGACCCGGAAAAGAATGAACTGTGCGTGCATACGTCACTTGACACGTCAACAGTACGGCCTTGACGTCTACGGCAAGTCGTTTGGTTGATAATCAAGCCTCAAATTATTCTTACAGTTGTGTAAGACAACGTTCATAAAAATAAAAACTATATAAACATCTCCACAACAGAATTTTTATTTTTAAAAATAAAAACTTTAACGTTTAATTTATTCTTACAATTTATTAACATTGTACAGTTTATTGTTGAAATTGATGAAGAGAAACTCATGTTTGCAGATATTCAAAATGTAACTGGTATTAGTCACGAGTTTAATTTCAACTGTTTTTAAGGTTTTGTCCCAAACACATTTGTAGATATTTGTAATTACATTGTTGCTCTTTCAGATGTCTGAAATTTATTTTTAGTTAGTTATAATGTGAATACCAGATTTAAGCCAATCTGGTTAAATCATTTTCAAATATATTTGATGTTGCTTTAATATTTAAAATTTAACTGAGATGTGGGGTTGTTGCTCATTTCCAAATAATGCACATAAAGTTACCATGAAGCTGTAAATCTATATTTAAATATCCAGAAAGACATTCACTCGTGGCTGCAGGAGACAAAAGACCTTTAATAAGAGAAAAGAAAAGATCAGCTGCATCTTTCCTTCACAGCATCAATCTCACAAAGAACATTCCAGTTAGAAAACAAGAGAAAACTATAAGAGATCATTTAGAGGATCTGGTTCATTTTAATCAGACTGAACTGACCTGAATTTTCTTCTTAGTGGAAGTTTGTACAAATATCAGTGACAGAATCTGATTTCCCGTCACATTTTGAGGATGTAAACATTATCAGGAGGTGATAAATGTTCAGCTTATGATTTAAACAGCAGCTACCAGATCAGTTGGCAAAGTGAAAAGCTGGTGTGAGTTAATACTGATCAAGTTTCAGGACTTTCACATCTAAAAACACAGAACAGGTAAAAACACAAATATAAATACACATGATAAGAGACTGTGATCACGATGTTCTGAACTATAGAAACAACACAGAAACACAGTCAGTCTATTTGACGTAAGGAGCACTTTCTGCTGCAATGCTTCAGAATAAAGAAAGAATCTTCTCCTCCTCTTCCTCCCTGAACCTCCTCTTCTTCCTCTGGGACTATCGATTTGACTGAATAACAGAAACAAACAGTTCTATTATCAGTTTATGGTTTTATATATAAAACAGGTTACAATCCCAAAGGCTTTGAGATGAGATGACAGAGAGACTCTTTACAGAACATCAGCAGGTTTCTGCTGATGTTCACTTTCTACCAGATTATTAGAAGTTAGTGTCTGAGATTAATTTACTGTCAATCTACACAGAGTTCATCCTGGACAAAAAGCAAAAGATACAATCAGTAAAAACAAGAAACATTCATGAGAAACATCTGCATTTCTGAAGAAACTAAAACACGATCACAACTTGAACGGGTTCTTAAGGATTCTGGTTCTGAAGGGTTCTGAAGGTGAAGCACATTTTAAACCACCTGAACCCTTTTCAGACATGCAGATCTGAACTTTTCCAGATGTTTCAGAGTGGAAAATGGATTTTAAATACAGGTAACATTTTCCCTCTAAACTCTTGTTTTAGACCTGATTGTTTTGTGTTCAGGTTCAGTTTTACAGTAAAATGTGCTGCAGTAAAATAACCAGATCCAAATCAGGCTAACACTTATCACACCATGTTTAATATTCTGCTGTAATTCTAAACCAGCTGACTTACCAAACTGATTAACCGAGGAAAGGCTGGAACGAGTAACAAAGACAGAAAAGATTTATTTCTAAAACGTTCTTAAAAACAGATTTCTGAGACAGAAACGTACGCAGAGGGCAGACTGATCAAAACCTGGAATAACTTATCAAGTTTCACCTCAACTAACACATTATCCTCAAAAATAAACCATTTTCTCAAATAATCTGAAACTCAATATTTCAACTTCTTTGTGTAAATGAGAAAAATTATTAAATCTGTGAAAAGAATAAAGAAAATATTCTTAATAAAATCACTGATCAAATGATTAGATATCAGAGCATAGTTGGTGAATTAAAATCTAATTCTATCTCATAAAGAAACTCCTGTTCCTGTTTCCAACCCGACACCTGCTCATCAAACACCTGTTGAATCTATAAAATGCAGGTTTGAACAGGAGACGTGTGTCTGTGTTGGTTCAGTTTTTATTTTACCGTGTTAGAATTTAAAGTTTCATGTATGACACAACGAGCTGCTGTGACCTCATCATGGCAGCTTTATTGTTCTCAGCTGTTAGAACCATGATGGAGGCGAGGACGGGTTTTACATACTGTTTGATGTTTATCACGTGGTTCTGATGGAGCAGCTGAGGAGGTTTGTCCTGATGAACTTGGTAAACTTTTAGTTTCAGGCTGAGTGACGGGCGGTGCTGGAGTCACCAGAGCTTTATTCTTCACCAGAGTGGACAGGACTGAGGAAGCAGAAGCACAGATGTTGTTTTATCCTGGTTAAACGGGAGTGAAAGTGGTTTTACTCGTGTTGGTTTTACCTTCTCTGGTGAGGTTCTCAGCAGCACTCATAGCTTTCCCACTCAGGTCGCTGACCATGTTGTCCACCGTGGCCTCGTGTCGAAGGAAGATGGGCCGGACAACTTTATAGTAAATGATCTGGGAACCGTTCCATGACATCGGGGCCATGCACCACAACAGGAACAGACACTGAAGCGCAGAACGTATAGAGAACTGAACGTACTGACAGGAACTCACAGTGTTTAGAAAAAACAGTAAATGATGCTGAAATTAAAATTCCATCATTTTTAGCTTGTTAGTTGTTTTTGTATGATACAGAAATAAGTTAGAGGTGTTAGTTTGTTCCCAGCAGGAGGTCGTTTATATACCTGACTCAAACACCTGTTATTACCTTAAAGAAGTAATAAAATGGGAACCAGTAGAGGAAAATATCGGAGAAGAACTCGCCCAGACTGAAGACGCCGTACACCACCCAGTACGTCAGCCACTTCGTGTCATCTTCTTTACAAGGACTTTCAATCGCTTTGATTCTGCAGAGAACCAGACGGTGCTGAACATATAGACTGTTACTGCACAGAACACACAGGTGAGTCTCAGATTAACACGAGTAAGACCAGGACCAAGACCAGGATCCGGAACATTAACAACACTCACCAGGAAGTCAGATTTAAGCTGTTATCAGTATAATATAATGAAGTAATATTTACATTTTAAAATACTGAATCACAGCTGACAACCAGAGACAGAAGAACAGAAGCTCTCACCAAGTCAGTAAATCATCACGACAAAAAGAAAATAAAGAAAACTCACGAGTAATAAGCTGGATAGACAAATCCAATCAGATTGCAGAGGAGTGAGGCACCATATCCGTACACCAGGTAGAGTCCAGTCAGCGAGACGGCACCTGCATGAGGACACAAAGGAAGAAAAAACCTGCTTTTAAAATGTGGTTCCTTTACTGATTTTAGTCTAAATAAAGATCTGATCCAGGCGGCTGGGCTTCTCCCTCCTGTTTTAACTCAGTAGGAACTGGATACAGGTTTTGGTCTGGAGGAACCTGTACCAGGCAGTCTAGTGATTTCAGCATGGATCGTGTTTTAACGAGATGCTGCTTCATTCAGGAAGCTGTTCTCCTCTACAGAGGAACTTCCTTCCTTCAGGAACATGAGGGATAGATTCACTGTCAGCTCGCCATTAATAAAACTATAAAATCATGCCACAAAACACTATTAAAATATACAATAAACTTAATAAAAATGCAGCAATGAAGAAAAAAATACAACATAAAAAGTCTTTGTGTGTTTGAGCAGCTGCTTGTTGTTTGTAGACAGAACATTTTAACCTGACAGCAACGATGGACAGAACCTGAGCAGAACTCAAACCAAACGGAGCTTAAAGCAGTAAAACCCTTCCTACCTCTGATCAGCTTACGCTGCTGTTCAGTCATGGAGGCCGTCCTGCTCTGCTGCATGTGGATAATCAGCTGAGAGACGGCGAGCACCAGGCACCACGCTGACATCACTGATCCACTTCACTCTCAGTACTCTGTTGTTCATGAAGAGCGCCCTCTGAGACGGGACTTCACCCAAAACAAACCCACTGTGTGGTGTTTCCTACTCTACCTGAACACACCTGGTTCAGACGCTTTTCAGTTTGATGTCCCACAACCAGAATCAACAAATACAAGATTAAATATTTAACTGGTTGAGACACTGAAAGCGCAGCGTTAGTTCCAACGTATCTAGTTAAAAACTTTAGAAGAACCTCTAAACCTCCTCAGGAACTGAAGCTGAAAAGTGTGTCACAGTTAAAAAGTCTTTGTTTGGTCTTCGTCTCTCGTTTCAACCCTGAACCAGACTGACCAGGTAAAAACTTCATTCTACAGATTGAGATATTCTGATTTTAGGTTTATTTTTTATTTACGTACAGATTCATTGACTGATTGATTTACTTGGCATCAGGATTTTATTTTGGGTTTTTGGTCTCGTTCTTTGGATCTGACCCTTTTCAGGCTCTCAGCCTGTTGGATGAACATGCAGAAGTGTTTAATGATGACTTAGTAAAAACAAAGGATAGATGGTTTAAACTCTCCTTCATGTGGAACACAAGAAGGTTTTAGATGAGGGTTTATAGTAGGAAAGTACATATATACATATACAAGTACATACTAACCCTGAACAGCTTCATATGATCTGAAAGTAGAAAATACAGTGAAGCATGAAGGAACTTGTTCATCTGTTCACAGGAGGATTAACTGAATCCTCTTCTCACAGACCTGCAGCCTGCAGGAACCAACCTGCAGAATCTAAACAGAACTCAAACAGAACCATTCAGATGCTTTTTACATCCATCTGAACTCAGCAGATACAGAATCCCTACGTACCCACAGCGAGGACCTTCTTCTTGATCCCCGTCTTCTCCTCCACCTTCCCCAGAAAATCTGTCACCACGTTCTTCTCACTGAGGAACTTCTCAGCTCGGTCTTTAATGGAGGTGAAGACGTCCATCAGTCCCATGGTCTTCAGCAACGTCCTGAAACAGAAGAGGAGTCAGAGGGAAGGAACCTGTGTTGGAGAGACGAACACAGTCAGGTGGTTATAATCCTCTAACAGCATCAATCTGCTTTAATAAGGAGGCGGAGCATGTGGAGATCACATGACCATCAGTAATCCTAAAATCATTTAAATCAGAGTTCTGAGTTTAAAACAAAACTGATGATCAAGTTTCAGCAGACGAGTTCTTCTATAATATACGGAGTCTTTATTTAGTTTTTATAGGATCTGCAGCAGGTTGGAGATTCCAACACGTTAAATCCAGTAAAATAAAAACAAACGATGCAACAAGATATTAATTATTTTAAATTTAAATTGTTTATAGTTTTGATCAACATTTTTAACACTTCTTATTTTATTCATTTCATTTCTTTTCTAATTTTTCTTGTTTTACTTTCTTAAAACTCTGTTATTTAAAGCTACTGGGGAAATTCCTTGTTCTCATTGTCTGAAAGTAAAACGAAGTGATACTAAATCCAAATAAAAAGCAAATTTTCATCAAATTCTAGTTAAAAAACTGGTTAAACTAAATAAAAACTAATCATAGCTGGAGGGTTCAAACCTGTGACTCAGTTCAGGTTTCTTTATCAAAGAGACAGACTCGTATCACTCAGAGTTCAAAGACCTTCTGAATGAAACATTTCAGTATGTTCAACTTCAACCAGATCAGTCAGTTTTCATTTGGCTGGTTGGTGAGAACAAACCTTCACTAGATCGACACACTTGTTTGTATAATAAACGTGTTTCTGCTGCTGTGTGACAGAACCGAGTCCACAGAGTCCAAACGCAGGTCTCAGTACGTCATTTACAGCAGCACAGAGGTTGAACATTACTCATTTTATAACACCTGAAGAGGCGTTTACAGAGCAGAGGATCAGAAACCCTCGAGTCTGATCGACGGCTCCATGATGAGGTGAGGACAGATTTATATAGTCCAGTTTAACCTGCAGGTCTTTAATCTGTGGAATCATTTTGTTTCTTGTAACTTATTATTCTGTTCTTCTCATCTTCCTTTGACTCTTTAAATCAACATGATCTTTTAATTCTTAACATTCCCTCCTTTTGTTTTTACCTTCTCAGCTCTCGTCATCGTCTCGTCCTCTTTTTTTTTAACTGTTATCATACAAACTCCAGAAAACGTCTTCAGTTGTTCTATAATTTTATATTTACCATATTTAATCTCTCAGCGCTGATCGTCAGCTCACGCTGGAATCCAAACTGGGGCTCCTGGAGAGTCACTTCACATGGGATCTGGACCCCAGCAGATCCAAACTGCTCCGTCTCCGGGACGAGCTGGAGGACATCGGTTCGGAGGAGGGATACTGCTGGTTGGGTCACATTTACAACTTGCAAGGGTTCATCCACTGTCAGCTGGGCTTCATCAGAGAGGCTCGGTCGTTTTTCTGCAGGGCTGCAGAGACTTTCCGACAGCTGAGAAACACCGTCTCAGATGAAGGTCCCTGGTTGGTGGTAAATTATGGAAATCTGGCTTGGCTGCACCACCATCTGGGGGAACAAGCACAGAGTCAGGAATACCTGTCAAAGGTGGAGGCTCTGATGAGTGAATACCCGTCTCCATCCCTGGATGACCCTCATCCAGAGATCTGTGCTGAGAAAGCCTGGACTCTAATGAAGTTCAATGATCATAAGAAGCTGCTGGCTGCAGATTACTTCCACAGAGCCATCAGGATGCAGCCAGACGTGGTGGAATGGCAAACCAGCCGTGTACTGGCATTGGTACATGCCTTTAAGCACCACAAGAAAAACATGGATACTGACATCTTAGAGAAAATGAAAATTGCCAAAGAGCATGACCCAGAGAACTTGTATCTGGCTGCACTTTACCTGGAGGCACGAGCTCAGAAAGGAGCAAAAATCCAGGAAGAAGCTCAAGAGTTGGCCAGAAGAGTTTTAGGAAAGCCAGTGAGCAGCTACAGTGGCATCAAACCATTACTGCGGCTCTACAGGATCCATGTATCCATGGATGAAGCTATCCATTTAGCAGAAGAGGCTCTGGAAAGACATCCAGATGCACGTTACATAAAGAGTTGTGCTGCAATCTGCTACAAAATAAAAGTCTTTTCTCAGAGCAACAGTCACCTCACACACAGTCTGATCGATAGAGCAATCATTCTGCACAAACAAGTGATCAACCTTTACCCTCATTCTTCACTTCAAATGCAGATATCTTTAGCAAATATTTATGCAAAGTCAAGTCAGCGAGCTGAAGCTGAGGAAATATATGAGCAACTACTGAAACGTGATCTGGATCCTGAAGAAGAGCAGATGGTTTATAGTTATTATGCAAAGTATTTACAGTACAGTCGAAAGGAGAAGCACAAATCACTGAAATATTACATGCAGGCAGCAGCGATCCCCCATCAGTCATTCTATCGAGAGGACAGCATCCGAAGGCTGGAGAAGGTTCAAGAGGAAAACCAGCAGCCAGTGTGCAGAGACATCCAGGAGTTCCTGCTAAACCTGCCATCCTGAGACTCTTTTCAAAATAAAAGCCTTCAAATGAGGATTTCAAAACATAGTTGAGACTCTTCAGCATCAGATTCAGCAGCTCTGGTCGTCCTGGAAGCAAAAACAAGGAACTCTGAAGTAAGGATGGGTTCTAAATCTGTCTTTACATTTATGTGACATTCTGTAACACTAAATTCTGAAAACAGTTGTATAAAAAATTCCTCTTTCCAATCAAATGCACATTTTTCTGCATATTCTCATATATATTTATTTTTATTTGAAATTCAGTTCATGTTTGTGATTGTTGCTAAACGTAAACATCTAAACCAAATCATGGATCACGTTGTTGAATCTTTGCTGCTGCATTTTGAAGCATATTTAAGCTGTTAACGGGAAGATGTTCGTCTTCTAATTAAAAAAAAATAATTAAGTCGGTGTTTGAAGTATTTTAAATATGAATCTAACACAAAGTAATTAAACTGGCGGAAGAACTTTTACTTTTTTTTTTTTGCTTTTTTACAAAAAATTACTACAATACTAAAATCACTCTTTTTGACTTAATTAAAAATCTGTGTTTGATTCTTTTACAACATCACAGTTGGTTCTGGGCTGTTCAGTCAAGATCCTGGATGAGCCAGTGAATCCCGAGGTCGTCCAGCAGAGGGCGCTGGCGTGTGTTTACACCAGAAAACATGGAACATTTGGACGTTTTTACTTTGTTCCCAAATAACCACCAATAAAACTGTCACATTAGCAGTAACTGTGTCTGAGTTTGAAACATGTCACATAAAACCTAAAGGAACTTATTAAAACTTGTAAGAAATAAAGGAGAAGTACGTGATCAAAGTTTATTCCACAAACCAGAGTAAATACAAAACACATAAAACAGAAATGTGGCTTAAAATTGCAGACTGAAATGTTTTTGACACTGAGAACAAAGAGCTGCTGTATCAGTGCGTTCAGAGTCTCAGAACCTGCTTTAGTTAAGACATCCAAAACTTTAATGGAAAAACATCAGATTTTATAAAAACAACAAAGAGTTCAAGTTAAAGTTCTTCTTTCCTCTTTAAAATGATCTGCCGAACCATTTCAGCTATTTTCGGTCGGATTTCTTTGACAGAAACTTTTGGACCCCAGGCGTCGACCACTTTGCCGTTTACATCGATGAGATATTTCCAGAAGTTCCAGTCCGGCTCTTTTCCAGACGTCTCTGCATGAAACAGGATAAAAACTAATGAGAATAAATGGACACGCCCCTCCAGGTGAACGCTGTTCACGTCTCATTCTATTTAATGAAATCATCTCATGTGGTTTGGTGGCAGCAACACAAAGAACACTCAACCTGAGGAAAGAAAATGAATAAAAAGAGCAGAATGACACATGACGTGTCACTGACCTGCGAGGTACTTGTACACGTTGTTGGCTCCTGTTCCAACCACAGATATCTTACTGAACAGAGGGAAGGACACGCCGTACACTCTGCGCACAAAGCTGTCGATCTCTTTGTCACTGCCGGGTTCCTGCTGGCCGAACTGGTTGCAGGGGAACGCGAGAACGTTGAAGTGATACGGGCCGAAGTCTCGCTGCAGCTGCTGCAGGTCTTTGTAGTGTTCTTCAGTGAAACCGCATTCACTCGCAACGTTCACCACCAGGGAGACCTGAAGACACGAGAACACAGACTGAAGCTCTCTGAACAGGTGTGAAGGGAGAACACAGGGAACCAGGTATGATAGGAGAACCAGGCGTGAAGGGAGAACACAGGGAACCAGGTATGATAGGAGAACAGGCATGATGGGAGAACACCCGGAACCAGATGGGAGATCACATATTATTTCCACCGTCTAACAGCTAATCACAGAACCTCGTGTGTTAGATGTTCACCTGCAGATTTATTGACCTCCGAACTTTTCCGGGTTCATTAAAGGAACATTGAGATCAAACTTTAAGAATCCAGCTCGTGCATCAGGACACCTTCATGTAGAAAGTCCCATTTTATTTTTACATGAAACTCAGATTTATATTGTTGATTTGTTGCATTAAGTTCTAAAAAAATATCTTGTTTTGAACAGAAAGTATTTCAGAGATTTAACTGAATTATCTCTCCAGGCGGAGAACCGGATCAGTCAGCTGAACGGGTCTAGTGGTCTGTACCTGGTCCTGATGAACACTGTGGCGGGGCTCTGCAGGCCTCCTGCCACGTAGGCTGCTGCCGGGGCTCCGGTTCCAGACCGGGACGTCTCCCCCCCACCCACCCATCCACACAGCAAGATGCGTGGAAACACACAGTCCCATGCAGCAGTCATTCGTGCACCCGTTCGGCATGCAGGAGTCTGAACGTTTAAACGTGAGCCGGACTCACCGAACCCCGGTACTTTTCCAGAGACACCAGCTTCCCCCTGCTGTTCACGACTTTAAACGTATAAAAGTCTTTCTGTTTACATCCTGTCACACTGATGAAAGTCACGAACACTGTGAGCGCAGCGGGAAGCATCTTCTCAAAGAAACTGCCAACTCAACAGCACACAGGCGTCAAAAGTTCGTCCGGAGGTCAAGTTACACACCGTTAGAACCCCATTTCCGGGAGCGGTCATGGATTTCAAAATAAAAGTTTCAAATTTAGCGAGCGTCTGTTTGTTAATCAATCAATCGATCAATATTCTATATTCCTTCTTAATTAATTGAATTGTGCAAATGATACTTGCCCAATAAAGCTTGATTCTGATTCCTAATATCACAGGAAAGGTAGCACCTCTTAAAAAAATTAAAATAACTAACAAAACATCTCTGAGCTTTTATTTTGAAGGTGCACTTAATCAACTTTTTTCATTCATCTTTTACTTCTAGTTTATTGATGAGTGATCAGTGGCATGTTTGTGTAGATTCACAGTCTTCCAGAACAGAACAGAACATAACATAACATAACATAATATAATTTCTTTAAACTGTCATCAGTTAAAATAGGAAAATAAAAGATTTTGTTCAGCCGTGTACATAAAAAAACCAACTTTCGCTATGGAGGTAACCTCAAATTATTTTCAAAACAAAAATCATATTAACATTTAGATGTTGTCATATTCACTGATAAAGGTGTGAAGAATTCTCTCAGTATTGATTCTCTTACTTAAAGGCTGCTGCTTTAACCAAATACTAAACAAGACATTTGCTGCAGATTTCTGTAATCTGGTCTGATTCATGTCCATTCTTTAGTCAGTCTCACTGTGGATTAACATTTTAATACATCACAATGTTCACATCTAGTTTCACAAGTATATATTAAAAATGATCAGTTATAAAATAACAAGATAAATATATTTTTTATGTTTTGTCCCTCTGACAGGACTCTGATCTGCAGTGAACACAACACTGTATTTCTTCTTGTATATTTGTAAAAGGAAATCTTGTACCTAATTTGTTTTGCAAATAAACGTCACTTTCCTGTCCAAGATGTTTCAGACAATGAAGAGCATGTTTTATTATCATTTATTATAACGTGATGATGTCAAAATATGTTTTTTTATTAATATATTGGAACTGTCATGTTCAAACTAAACACATAAAGATAGAAATATTTTATTACCTAAGTAATGTTCTCATATTGGTACACTGAGTTTTAGAAACCTAAATATTAATTATATGTAAAAACAGTCTATATTTATTGCACCTATGTATTTTCATATGAGTCCATGGTTATAATTCTGCTCTAAAAGCTTTGGTAATAAATATTCGTAATATTAATTCTATATAATTATTCATAAGTATGTAGTGTCATAACTACATCTCTGACATTTATAAAAACCCAAATTATCTGAAAATCGGTATGAATATGAGCAAGTTACAGTCATTTAAAAAGTTCATGCAGCATAAACACCGTGTGATGAGTGAGACGGTTCCCTGCAGCAAGATGGCCGCCGTTTGCGGCCAACAGCGGGAACAAGGCATGTAGTGTTTATATCTATGGCTGCAGCCAGGTACTCTTGAAATTGTCTAAGATCCTACGTGTTTCTTCAGCTTCAGCTTCAACGTTTTACAGCTCTTTTCCCACAAATAAATAACTTTTGTTTGGGTTGAGCAAACATAATTGTTTATTTATATTATCTTTTGAAGAAGCTCAGTGCGACCTCGACCCTCAAACGAGGGAGGAAAGTGATGGTGTACACTGAGTAATGCAATAAAACTTTAAATCTCTTATTTAACATAATCTGTATTTGATACTTATTTTATATATTTTAGACTATAATATAAGCATTCATTGCTCTGTCAGAAGGAGTAACTGTGAAGATTCCGAGTGTCACCTGAACGCAGCACGTCGCACGCCTCTCTTTTCGTCACTGTCACTCCCACAATGCAGCGGGGTCGCTGTTTTGAGTTGGGCCGTGGGTTCTAAAAACAAGATGTGGAACAGAACTATGGAGGCGACCCAAAATTGATCCTAACTTCAGAAGTAAGTGAATTCGTGGTTTTGGCTCGTATTCTGGTGGGAGTCGCGGTCCAGAGCTGTGTTGCGTTCGGGTGCCAGTCAGTTTTACGACCGGCCACAGCCGCAACTTAGCGTTTGGCTAATGGCTAACAAATCTACGCAAAGAGTCCCCAGGAAGTCGAAGTAAATTCTTCCAGTTGCACAAGAAAGCCTTCATGTTTATTATTTTTCATGTCATTAATTTAGGCTGGTTTACTTCTGGACCAGACGTCTGGACCTGATGTCCGGTTCAAGCTATCAGCTGAAGGTTCGAGGGGTTTAAACATCCTTTTCATTTTCGTTTCTGTTGAAATCTGTCATGAGAGACGTTCATCCAACGCGTCTCTTTATTCACACTCATTGAGGGAAGTTTTCTGCTCTGTGGGATGTTCTTTGTGTTTTTATAATAATCTGAACGTGTTCTTCTTTAGAACCGTTTCCTCAGGAACGCACTTCACGGTCTCGTGTTTCTGCACAGAACGTCTCAGTTAGCTTCTTGTACAGACCTTGTAAAGTCTTTGGTTCCTTTGACACCGGCCATCACCAGCTGGTTTTTGGTGTATCTGTACCACATAGGTCAACATCCACCCCCCCGGATCCAGGAGGCCCTGCAAAGTTTATTTGCTTTCTTGACATTAAATTCTAAATGTCTCTTTCTCTTTTAAATTCCGTGATAATGAGTTAGTTTTGAATTCACTTTCTCCATCCATCTTCTTCCACTTATCCTAGTCAGGTTGTGGGGTGAACAGGTTCAAGAGAAAAACCCAGACCTCCTTCACCCCAGTGAACCTGGGGAACCAGGATCTGGTTCTTTCTGTCAGGATCCAGATCTCATGACCAGATGAGGGAGCATAGACAGACCAGTAAATCGAGAGCTTTTCTTTTCAGCGCCTTCTTCACTACAACAGACTGAAGCAGCGTCTTCATGACTGAGGATGAAGCTTCAGTCCGTCGGTCCATCTCCTGCTGCATCCTGCATCACTCATGAACAAGATGCAGTGAGACAAACTAACTTCAGCCTTTAAAACAGAAGCCTCTTCCCCAGCTTACCTCGTGCACAATGTCGGGTTTCTCGCTGTTTTCAAAGTCTCTCATGAAAAAGCTCAATAAAAATAATCTCAAATTATCGACCAGGTAGGGTCTTATTAACAGAACTCTGACCTGCTCCGTCTCAAACCATCATTCATTTTCAAGATGAACTTTTCGTCTTAGTGGAAACTTTTGGTGTTAACAACTTTAACACTCATGTAAACATCCATCTAACCTTAATAATACATGAGAGTTGTGGTTGGATTTTCCTGTCAAAATGCTTGTCAGTTAATATTTGAAAGTTTTATTTCTCTTTTCAGTTTTAATTGTAATAAATATTATCTGATTCTTCCCATAACTGATAACCAAGTGTCAGAATAGTTTTTGTTTTGTGTCTTTTTCTAGACTTTAGGTGGCTTTCCTCTCTGGTCATCTCCGTTGTGTTGGTAGGAACAGCTGAGAACAACCAGAGCAGCAGGACAGGAGGGATGGACGAGTCCATAAGTCCTGTGAAATCAGTCAAACAGTCTCAGCCAAGAGGAGCCAAGGCGTTGTCCAATCAGAAGTCTCAGAAAGAGGCTGCTGTGCAGAGAGAGGGTGTCAAGTCTGCCCTTCGCAGCAAAGAAAACCTCACCGCTGCAAAGGATGAACGTAATACAGGTGGTCAGGTGAATCGCTCGCCAGGCAGCACTTGTCCAGACGTTCCCCTGGACAAGAGGAGAGGACGGCCTGCCAGACTGTCCCGACTTACTGGAAGAGCAAGTTCAGGGGAGAGCGGCAAAAGCAAGGTGGCAAACTCCCAGCAGCAGCCTGTAGACGGCAGCAGCTCATCAGCAAACACAGAAACCAGCTGTTCTGTCATACCTGGCACACCTGAGAGGGGCCTCACGGAGCAGGACCAGGCCTCAGCTCGACCCCTAGTAAAGGAAAAGGCCCACGGTGGGTTACCCAACCCTCCTCAGTGATTCAGTCTTCCTCACCTCAAATTATTTAAAATAAACCTCTTTTGTTTGCAGCTGTGAAAGCTGCAGCTCTGATGCATCAGTCTGCTGGAGAGGAAGCTGAGGTGAGGCCCGCTGCGGAGGAGAAACTCACAGAGCAACAACTGGGCCTCCGACAGGTGGAGGAGCGTCTCTGCAGAGACCACATCCACCGGCTGGTAAAGGTGAGACTACATCTGATAAGCTGCTCACAGTTCCAGATCTGTGAATTTCTCTCCTGTTCAGACTCATAAATGACCTCTGACCCCTGCAGAAGCTCTAGATCTTAACCCCTTCAGATACTAGCTGAGAAAATATTCACTAAATTACAGAAATGTTTGGATTTTATTCACGTCCTCAAGTCACTGGATCTGGTTTCAGACTGTTGGGAAGTTTTAGGTTTTTATTTATTTGAAGAATGAATAATGGAAGTGCTTCAGTCTAGTGATGAACAAGAAACTGATTCAGTATCTAGTAGAAACACTGTGAAGAAGAATGAGTTAAACAGCAAATTAAGAATGAAATATTTAAACGTGGATATAAAACAGGTGAAATGAAAAAAGTCTGTATTTTTCCAACTCCCACTTCACTTAGAATTCACTGCTATTATTATCATTTTAAGTCAGTGTTGCATAAGAGCTTTTTTATTTCCACGTCTTGAATCCGAGGTTTTTAGAATCCTGATGAGCTGCAGGAGTTCAGCTCTCGTTCATAATAAGAATAAAACCAGAGACTCCGCCTCTCTCCTCACCTCGTTCTGTCCGGTCACCCTGTGAAAACGATTCCACCATGTTTTATCTGGACTGAGCTGGTGGGATTAAAAGCTTTCTGATAACGCAAATCAACAATCTTTTCACCTTGTTGTTTACACAGCAATCTCCTGAGTATCCAAACTATCATTACATATGCAAGCTGTGTTCCGTGCACATCGATAACGTCCAAGGAGCGTACAAGCACATCAAGGAGAAGAGACACAAGAAGAACTTACAGGTGTGGGATCTACTCTGTAGAGATGTGAACGCTGCTGCCGTGTGGGTTTGATTGTTGATGTCTTCTGGTTCATTAGGAGAAACAGGAGGAGAATGAGCTGCTCGCCCTGCCACCACCCTCCTCCACCCAGCTGAAGGCTTTGGACGCCGTTGTCTCTGAAACCGCCAGACAGCACGGGATCTCAGAGGAGGACTTTGAAGTTCGTAAGACGGTGGTAACGAGGATGGAGGAGATCATAAAGCGGCATCTCTCAGGTTGGATGCTGCAGAGTTTTCGGTCTGTTTTAGACCTCGTTCATGTCTGTTATGAATATTTTCTGTCTTCCAGCTTGTTCTCTCCGTCTCTACGGCTCGTGTCTCACACGATTTGCTTTCAAAATGAGCGACATCAACATCGACGTCACCTTTCCTTCCACAGTCAGTTTGCTTCTTCTGTTTCACATCATATTAATGGATTTATTTTCTCAACATTCAGATACATTTAAAAGGATTTTTTCTCTTATTTTCTGTTTAGATGACACAACCTGAAGTCCTGATTCAAGTGCTGGAAATCTTAAAAAACAGCTGTAAGTTGTCCAACCTGTCGTGGATGAGACCGTCTTGTTGCTTCTGTTAAGACAACACTTCCTGATGTTGTTGACATGAGTGCGGCGTGAACTAAAGAGCATCTTTATTTATTGTTCTGTGATGTTTTGTTTGTGTTTTTCAGCTGAGTTTTCTGAGGTTGAGTCAGATTTTCATGCCAAAGTTCCTGCCGTGTTCTGTCGGGATCAAAGCAGGTGAAAGTCGTTAATTAGTTTTAATTTTTTACCCAGTTTTTATATTTAGCCTTTAAAAACCTGTTTAGACTCCACGGAAACAGGAAGTCATAATCAGCTGAGCTAAATGGTTTTATTTACCAGATGTTGTATTAGAGTTGTTCTGATCCAGCTGAATGAGCAGAGACCAGTTCAGCTGAGGTTCCGACATCTTTGATGTGTTTCTCTGTTTCTACGCAGCGGCCTGATGTGTAAAGTCAGTGCAGGTAATGATGTCGCCTGTCTCACCACCAATCACTTGGCAGTTTTAGCTAAACTGGAGCCCAGACTGGTTCCGCTGGTGCTGGCCTTCCGTTACTGGGCGAGGGTAAGAACCTGACAGAACCTGACAATCCAAAATGCAGCAGTTCCACCATGTGAAGAGAAAAATGAGCTGAAATGTTTGAATGTTTATCTGTGCAGTTGTGTCACATCGACTGCCAGGCTGAAGGTGGCATCCCGTCATATTCCTTCGCCCTGATGGTGATCTTCTTCCTGCAGCAGAGGAAGGAGCCCATCCTCCCCGTCTACCTGGGACACTGGGTCAGTCAGTCTGCACAGCTTCACTCTGTCTGCAGTAAATGTGTTCAGGCCTTTTCCAGTCCTAATGTTTTAAACACAGACTTTAATCTGATCAGTATGATGCTGGAACATTTCTAACTAATGAAGAGCAAAGCTTCTTGTTGTTTTGAAGGATTTCTGATTAAAGTATCATCTGTTAGTTTTATATCTGTTTTAGCAGCAGGTTTAATGGAGACTCAGCAGGTTGAACTGCCTGTTAATGAAACGTGTATCTGAAGAAGCTGAACAGTCACATTTTCCTCTCTAACAGATTGAATGTTCTCTCTTTCAGGTGGAAGGCTTTGATGTAAAATGCGTGGATGAATATCATCTAACTGGAATTGTGCAGGATATGTTTGTGAAGTGGGAGCGAAGACCCTCGAGCTCCACGGAGGAACGAGGGGAGAACCGGAACGAGGCCAAACGAGAAAACAAATCCAAACCCGAACAAAGGAAACCTGCTGATGCTCATCCTTCAGAGGGTCACGTAGGTTCTACTTTGTTTACATAAAGGAAAATAATTGTAGAAAATAGAAGAACAAATCAAATGATTTCCCTCTGAATGTGTCTCAGATTATTCTAGTTTAGATCAGGAAGGAGGAAAACTTTCCTCTGTGTCTCTGTTTTAAACTGACCTCAGCTGATTTCTGTTAAAGAGCCGTCTGACCTTTGACCTGAGGACAGAGGCGTCGCTGGGGCAGTTATGGTTGGAGCTTCTACGTTTCTACACACTGGAGTTTGCTCCTGAGGAGTACATCATCAGCATCCGCTTGAAGGAGCTCCTGTCCAGGGAGGTGAAGAACTGGCCCCGCCGCAGGCTCGCTGTGGAAGGTGAGAAACAACTCTGAGAGAAAATCTCATCAAATTAGTTCTGAATATGTTCAGAACCTCCATGTTTCTGTCTGTTTTAGATCCGTTCTCCCTGAAGAGAAACGTTGCACGAAGCCTGAACAGTCAGATGGTGTTTGAGTACATCCAGGAGTGCTTCCGTTCAGCTTACAAGTACTTCGCTTCCCCTCAGAGGAAAAGTGTGAGAGGACACAGAAACATGAAGGCGGGGGGGCCGAGTGCAAAACCAGAGGACATAAAGAAAGAACCAAATCTAAGGTGTCAACGGCGCTCGAAAGAAGAGGAGGAGCCTGACTCTGAGGATGATGAAGATGAAGGTTCAGATCCATACAGAAAAAAAGGAAAGAAGATTTCAGAGGCTGGGCTCGTGGATCCGGTTCTGAACGAGGGGAACAAAGTCTCCCCCTCCCCAAACGGTCTGCTGGACAGTGAAGAGGAAGAGGAGGGTGAGGAGGAAGAAGAAGAGAAGGAGGAGCCTGCTGCTTCAGATGATCTGCACTATATCTTTAATAAAATGATTTTCACTGGAGGAAAGGTAACAAACAAACAAACAAACAAACAAATCAGTTAAATGTTGAACAGATTTAGTGTTCAGCAGCTGAATGTGTTAAATCTGATATAAAACAGTTTCTATAAGTAACATGAACACAGATGTTCTGCAGGATTTATCAGAATCTCCTGGTGTTGTTAAACTCTGGGCTGAATGATGTTGTTGCAGCCTCCAGCTGTTGTTTGCAGCATCTGTAAACGTGACGGACACCTGAAAGACGAATGTCCAGAAGACTTTAAGAAGATCGAGCTGAACCCGCTGCCTCCGATGAACGAGCGCTTCAGAAAGATTCTGGACGGACTCTGCAAACTGTGTTACTGTACGTACACAATTCATTTCTAACATCTGAGTTATGAGGTATTTTGTGCAGGTTTCTAGTTTTCTGTATTTGTTGCAGCTCAGTGAGACTGAATGTGTTTACAGATGAACTGTCGCCGTCACATATTGAGCAGCAGAAGAGGGAACAGATTCTCATCGGCCTGGAACGGTTCATCAGAAAGGAGTACAACGGTAAGCGTTCCTACAGAAAGTGTTTTCTGTTGCACGTGATGTTCCACGTCTGTCCTGATGAATTTATCTTTTTATTTGACAGATAAAGCTCAGCTCTGTTTATTCGGTTCTTCTAAAAATGGTTTTGGTTTTCGGGACAGTGACCTGGACATCTGTATGACCCTGGAGGGTCATGAGACTGCAGAGGTCTGATCTTTAATCAACCCTACCAATCTCTTCTTGTTTCTTCTTGTCAACGTGATTTTCATCTGATTTCTCAACAGAAGCTGAATTGTAAAGAGATCATTGAAGATCTTGCTAAAGTGTTAAAGAAGCATTCTGGTGAGTTCAGCTTTGTTTAACAGTTTGTTTCTAACTTTCTGTCTTCACTCATGACCTGGTTCTCCATCCTGTCAGGTTTGAGGAACATCCTGCCTATCACCACAGCTAAAGTGCCTATAGTGAAGTTTGAACACAGACAAAGTGGTTTAGAGGGAGACATCAGCCTTTATAACACGCTGGTGAGAGGACGAGGCTCGTGTGCATCAAGCTGTTCTGCTCGTCCTTCAGGTGGAACTTCACTGATTCATGTTGATTGTGTCTTCAGGCCCAACACAACACCAGGATGCTGGCTACGTATGCAGCTCTGGATCCACGGGTCCAGTTCTTAGGGTACACAATGAAGGTTTTTGCAAAGGTTTGTGAAATTTAGCAAATTTAGAAATTCTGTGATTTTTAAATGTTTAACAACAATTCAGAACAAATTCAGGCTGTTGCAGTTTACAGCTTTTAGCCCCACAATGTGTCTGGATGATAATAATTAACCTTTTGTTGACCACTAGAGGGCGCTGCTGCACCAGCAGAGGTACATGCCTCATTTTGGAAACAGGAAATGTGTTTATATACGTTGAGTATTTAAAGAATCAGAATCACATGATCTTCATCACTAAACTGGTTAAATGTTTTGTTTCTTTGTGGACTGAGAGATATTTCCAACACCTTGATGTCATGTTGAATAGAAACTAACTCGCCTGTTGTCCCGTCAGCGCTGTGACATCGGAGATGCCTCCAGAGGAAGCCTCTCATCATACGCCTACATCCTGATGGTGCTTTACTTCCTGCAGCAGAGACAGCCTCCGGTCATTCCCGTCCTGCAGGAGGTACCTGCTTCTGATCAGCGCGGTCTGAAAGTCGACTTCACTCTGGAGATAAACTGTGTTCAATCTCTTCCAGATCTTTGATGGTCAGAATGTTCCTCAGCGGATGGTAGACGGCTGGAACGCGTTCTTCTTTGACAACCTTGATGAGCTGGTGAGTTTGATGCGCTGCTGTTTCTCTTATGAACTTTTAGTCGTTTCAGACTCGAGTTTGTTTGTTCCTGCACAGCGTCAGCGTCTCTCCGACCAGCAGCCCAACACCGAGTCGGTGGGAGAGTTGTGGTTGGGGCTTCTACGTTTTTATACTGAAGAGTTTGACTTTAAAGAGCACGTCATCAGCATTCGTCAAAAGAAACGCCTCACCACGTTCGAGAAGCAGTGGACCAGTAAATGCATCGCTATCGAAGGTGATCACATGATGATCACATGACTCTGCTTCAACCGTTTTTCTGTCCTAACTTTCTGGACGGGTTTTTATTTTCTCATGTTTTTCTCCTCAGATCCTTTTGATCTGAATCATAATCTTGGTGCTGGAGTATCTCGCAAAAGTAAGTGTCTTAAATCAACATGTTTATTCAGCAGAAGGTTCAAGGCTCCAAATTAAAATGAAAAATGTTTAAAATGGAATGTGAAAGAAATTATAAAAAGTTAGAAAGTTTGTAAGAAACTCTTGAACAGCTGATGCTTTTATTTTGAAACTTTCATTAGTTTCAGTATGAAATGTGACTAAATAGAATTAAATACAGGTAGATTAATGACCAGGATAACGGTGATTATATGATGTCATATATTTTATATATTACATAAGGAAGGATCTTTGGTATCAGATATTCTGAACTGTACTGTTACGCTGATGGAGAAACAGACACGCCCTTTTTAACCACGCCCTTTTCTTCCTCCAGTGACAAACTTTATCATGAAGGCCTTCATAAACGGGCGGAAGCTGTTCGGAACGCCCTTCTATCCCTTCCTCGGCACTGAAGTGGTGAATCCTCGTCCTTTTCTCACTAATATTTACTGGAATGTTAAAAGTTGGAGTATTTGTGATCACATGGTGCTTTTCTGCAGGACTACTTCTTTGACTCGAAGGTGCTGACAGACGGTGAGCTGGCGCCGAACGACAGGTGCTGCAGAATCTGTGGGAAGATTGGACATTATATGAAGGACTGTCCAAAGAAACGCAGGTCTTCCACTTTTCCTTCCAAAAAATATCCCTGAAAAAAAAGACAAATTAAATCTGAATTTCAGCCAACGTCTCAGGATTAGACTGATCTTTTGTTAACAAAGATTTTAAAAACTTTTAAGTTTTATTGAATCAACTTTTTTATTTAGGTTAAATTCTTTTATTTTAAAAATAATGAAAGGAATATTTTATTAATAAGAAACAGAAATCTATAATCCATCATATATTTTATTTCTATTAGAATGAAGAAAAAAGAGAACGAGAAAGACGAGGACTTTAAAGAGGAGGAGCTAAAAGAGAGACGATGTTTCCACTGTGGGGACATCGGTCACGTACGGAGAGACTGTCCTGAGTACCACCACCTCAAACAGAGGAATGCTGGGACACCAGGTCCAAAACACCTGTCTGAAATCTGTTGTCTTCTTATCGTGTCTGTCATCAGGTTGAAACTGTCTGTTTCTATACAGCTCCTCATGTGGTTCCAGCTGTGGTGAGTTCACAGTCCATCCCCATCCCTCAGACCGACGGTCCCGGACGGACCAGACAGTCTTCTGAGTGTGTGAGTACGACAGACATGACAACATCTGGAGAACAGAAAGCTGTTTGAACACACACACACTGTAATACACACACACACACACACACACAAGTGTGTTTTGGTATCCTTATGGGGACCGTCAATTGACTTCCATTGATTTTAGTAACTAGATTTATACCTAACCCAAACACTTTTACTAACCTTAACCATTACTGATCTATAACTAACCCTAAGACTAACTAAAACTCTATTCACACCATACCTATAAACCTAACCCCTAACCCTAAAAAGGGGAGTCCCCCTCATGGGGACCAGGCTTCGGTCCCCACAAGAACCCTCGGACCCCAGAAAGATAGTAAAAGTCAGGAAACTGGTCCTCAGGAGGTCAGAAATACAAACCCACACACACACACACACACACACACTGTAACACACACGGTGTCTAAATGTTTTTTCTCTCCTTCCAGTCTGACAGTCGACAGACTCCGCCTTACTCCCCTCAGAACTCCTCCCTCTCCTCTGGTTCTCCTCAGCCATCATCACACAACAAGACCAGCTCTGTTGGTCCTCAGAAGACGCCCCCCCACTCCCAGGTCCCTCTATCTCTCTTTAGCTTTCCCACCTCTCATCCGGGCCCTTTTCATCCCGGGGCGCTCACTGCACTTGGGCTTCGTCCCTCCCACCAGTCACACCAGTCCCAGGGTCAGCCTCCTCACCCGGTCCACATGACCCCCACTTCCTGGCCCATCCACGGACCGGTCCTCACCTCGTCCTCCGCCACCATCCCCTCCCCACCTGGCCTGAAGTTTGCTCTGCGTTCAGTTTCGGGGAACGGGAGTCCCACAGGCACGGGGAACCCGTGTCCCATGAATCTGAACGACCCGAGCATCATCTTTGCACAGCCGGCGGGGAGACAGCTGGGCGTGGGGGGGCCTGGAAGGGAAGGACACTGGCACAACCACCTGGCACAGCCTGGGTCACTCATGGGCAACGGCACTGTAGTCAAGTCAGGTATTCACTGTGTGGGTTCTGGTGGCACCATCAGTCTGTGTGTGTGTGTGTGTGTGTGTCGGGGGGGGGATCTTTAAGATCCACTCTGATCAACATCTAAACTATTTTAAAGCATCTCGTTAAATTATGATCATGTGTTTTTACCCAAAATCTCAAAACCTGTGCAGCTCATTATCAATTCACCTCTGTGCTGTGGGCGGAGCCAGTGGTGCTGAGGATCCCCCCCCTCCCTGTTGCTGAGAGCTCTCTATTTATGCTAGTGCTAGCAGGAGCTTGTGGCCCCGCCCACTGGCGTTTCTACATCACACATTCAGTCTGATTTTGATGCATCTGCTGATGATTCTCGGCTATTTGAATGCAGAAATGCAGAAATCCAATTTTGAGTTTAATTTTCTTAAGATACGTCATCTAGTATCAGAAACACGCCACAGGAACATGTAAACAACATGATGTTCATCAGAGTGGGTCTTTATGTTGGACTGTTCAGCACTCGTTGGGTTTAATGTAAACTGAACTGCATCACGGCTGCTGGTGAGTCAGTTAATATCAGAACGTTCTGTTTCCACAGAATCCGCCCACCAAGTCCAGTTCGAAGGTGTGAACCCGGGATCGTGGTTATGGGAACACAATAAACCGCAGCAATACACCCTCCCCCCGTCCTGGCCCTACCGGATGCCCCACAGCTTCATCCAGCAGGGCAACGGAGACTTTCAGCCCGGTAAAACCTTCATGGCCCAAGGTCAGACGGGTCAAACCACTTTCACATGATTCATATAGTCACATGTTTCCATCATAAGTACTGAACATGGAACATTTCTACAGGTTCTGTGGTGCATCCGAACCCGAACTTCCCACTGGTTCCTCACGTCCGGCATCAAGTCAACCTGAATTTCATCCAGCAGAAGAAATAATCTTTTTAATTAGGTTTACGGTCAGTAATATAACAAATTATGTACGTCACTTGACCTCATGAAATTTTTCTAAAATGAATTTTATCATTTTTGTACAGTTTTTATGTTATATTATTTTGGTCTCATTACATTGATTTGTGATACAAATGTCAAATATTTTAATACCCCCATTTTTGAGGGGGTCCAAAAAGTGTTTTTATTTTATGTGTAAAGCAGGAAAAAGTAAACCTTTATTTTTCTTAGCTGTATTCATACTTTGCTTGCTGAAAGATGAAGGGTTTGAATAGATGTTTGTTTTAAAAACAGTCTGTGTCGCCCCAAAAACGTAGTGCCAAAATGAGGAATAGGAAAAAAAAATCGTAAATATGAAAAACTCCCCAAAAAAATAAAGCAAAAGCAAACAACCTTGTTGTGTTGTGTAAATTAATTCAGCTTTGTTTTATGTAATAATGGTTCCTTCGATGTTTCCGATGCGTCACGGTGTTTCTCTTCAGATGAATTCAACAAGATGCTGTTTGAAGACGGAACGTCAGCTGTTCAGCGTTTAGCTTCATGTGTCTCTGGACAACAATTAGCAGGAGAATCTTCTGCCTGAAGTTAACTTTCATTTCATAAAATCTTTAATTAGAACGATTCTCCTAATTAAATTTCCTAGAGTGATAATGAAGCAGCTTTGATAAGGGGCGTGAGTGGAGATAGAGCCCTAATTACATTAAATACCTGAAGGAGAAATCTGGAGTCAATAAGTTCTGCAGCCCTTTAATCTCTTCATAGAGTAAAGCAGGAGGTGAGTCAGTCTGCGTCTAGCTCACCGCCACGTGCAGCTCAGGAGAGCGACGCCTCCCCGTTTCATCTGCAGGAAATTAAGTTATTAAACGCTCCTAATAGGCGTGGAAATGGTCGCTCTTTCTTCCTGCTGCATGTCGCAGACCTGTTTCAATGTCCTGCTGCAGCTGACGTGTGAAAGTCAAACACATCTTTCAGCTCAGGGTCGAGGCGTGAACACCAAACCCAGTCTGTTCATAGGAGAACCCTCAGAGAACCGGTTAATGGTTCTGTGGAATCACCGTAGTGGGTCTGGTTTTCGTGTTTGACCCTGTTCTTCAAGCTGCTGTGAGATAATTCTGTTTGTATTCAGGCCTGAATTGATTCACAGCTCCATTAAGGAGAAGTGACGGGGACTTTGGGTGGAGGAGAAGGTGACTGACTCTGCTATAATTCTTTTACTGAGGTTCTAATCAGGTTTGTCTCAGACTGATAATGGATGTCCGAGTTATCTAAACATGCACCCGAAATCAACCAGCTCCGTCCTGAGATAAGAGACAAGTCCCACAAGGAGGACACACGGACCTCCGATGCTGAAGGGCTTTACAAGCTGTTTGTTGTTTTCTGTTTGTGATAATTAACAAATAAAAACATAAATAGATGTAATTTTCAGGATAAGTTCTGTATCTCTTGGTAACCTGGACACGCGTGCTCGCTGAGTTTGGAGGCTCTGCTTCTTCTGACCAGCTGCCTGGAAACACATTGATCAAAGTGTCAGGATCTCCTGCAGCACTCGGAGCGATCCATCACCCCTCTGTCCTCTTTTTCAGGTGCCGGTGCCATTTAACATTTTATAAATGCGTCCGTTCAACATATCTGCACAGGAAACGGGTGACACGGTACCGTAACGTCCTTCAGGAATCACGTGTCTCAGGATGAAACAACCTTTAGAAACAAGTCAGAGGCAGAAATGTGGTAAAATCATCTGGTTGATGAAAAGATGCAGAACCAGAACATTTCATCTCTAACGTGGACCTCGGCTCACCGTCCAGAACATCCAGAACATCCAGAACATCTGGATCCTTTTTCAGCCTCGTGTCCAATCAGCATCCTTTGATCTGAAACGACTTGGTGTTCCGTCACCTGCAGCAGATGAAAAACATTCACACGTTTAACTCATACAGAATTGGATGTTTTCTTTATTTAATTGAGACACACTGAACACAAGGAGAAGGTTCTGTCCCAGACCTCCTCCAGACCTTCACACCTCATGCAGCTGTGATCTTGATGTTCAGAAAACTTTTAAAAGACAACTTGTGGAAAATGGAGTAATGATTAACTTTATATTCTTGTTTCTCAGAGTCTCAGCTCAAGAGAAAGTAACATGTTTTTATTTTATAGCAGTAAGATGTTACAGCATGACTCCTAACGAGCGATTAACGAGATGTTTCCTGTTTCAGAAGATCTTCTTGTTTTGAACGGGTCAGCACCTTTTAACCTCCTCAGCCGTTACACAGTCCTAAAGGTCAGTGAGGTCAGCTGAGCAGATGCTCCTGGAGGTCCAGATTAAAACAGAGAACAGACTTTGGAACAAGCATCAGAACTTCAATGTTTTTACATATTTGAGTAAAAACAATCTTCAACAGACTTGAAGTTTCACTCTAGTCACTCGAGCTCATTCAAGTCTTAAAGGAATGAAACAGTCATTTTATGACCGTCATAAAACTGTAAAGTTTTATTGAACTTTAAATTAAAATGTTATCTTAATACCAGCTAAACTCACGAACCAACACAGACACAAACAAGAGATGAAGTATAAAATGTCAAAGGCTCATAAATCCAGTTTTTGGTTGGTCGGCCTGCAGCAGTCTCATGTCTTTCTATTAAGAAGGTGTCAGACGTGATAGGAGGACTCTGCTCCGCCCTTCAAACAGCTCGAGCAGCAGCAACACTCTGTTCACTATCTTCCTCATGTTAAAATGTAAATTGCTTTTCCTGACCCTACTGCAGTGGACACAGAGCTCACAGCTTTCAAAGTGACCTCGGAAGGCCCCACACCATGAAGGGACCCGGTACTGATGAGACCCGACAGCTTAGTAGATAATACTGTTCACAGCGACGGCAGAGAGGAAGAAAGTTACTGAAAACAACAAACGATAGTGTCAGACAGCTGCAGTTTGCATCGACTGCTGCAGCTCAGCTGAGCATTAATACTAGAGGAAGTGACCACCATTATTTCTTTTATTTTGAAATATAATTAGTAGCATTAAGATCAGAGCAGGTCATTTGCTTCTTACATCTATTCCACCTCCAGCCGGTCCTGATGGTGCCATCGCTCGGGTTTTATTTATGAAATGAGTGTTTTTGTTTAGCGTGTGTTCATGAAGCTGGATTAACCTTCTCAGATGCATCCAGCACTGACAGCATGTCAGCTGGAGGAAGCTTCTGCTGGAGAGAGTGTTGTGTAGGTTTCTGCTCTCTCTCCCACAGAATGACAGTTCTAATGTGTGAATGTGAGTCTGCAGAGACGCTGCAGAGTCACAATAAATCCTGAGATTAAGAGAATTTAAAAGAACATCAGATTTTACCACTGGGTTCCTCTTTGTTTGTTTAACACCAGGAAATCTTCACTGATGTAGATTCTTCATTTCATCAGAGTTAAAAGTTTTATTTAAAAAAAAAAATCTTTTTCATGTTGTTGTTACTTAAAAACTAAATGAAAGTAAAGATGAGAACAGATCAATCAATTAGCTTAATTAGCTAGTTAACAAAACGGACCTGGAGGGATTATTTACTGTCTGTCAGGACAGTTGTCAGACGACGGCACAACAAACGGCGGCCGTGTGTCTGTCTGTCTGTCCAGCAGCGTCCGCTGGTTTCAGAGACGCTGTTGGATTAAAAGGTTAATAAGGACATCTCTTTACTGAAGAGACAGCTCTGTCACTTCTCCTGCCTGCGGCCTCCAACAGGTCCACGCCACATGCAGCGCAGGAATATTTTAGAATATTAATCGCACACTTAGTATGCTGTTGTCATATAGCTTTTATTAGTATTCCATCAACTCAATGAGGCGTGAAAGGGCCAGATGCTGCGTCCTCATCTATCCTACAGCCAGTCTTGTCTTTTGTCAGTTATTAGTGCAGGAAGTGTCAGTCTGCTCATCACCTCAGTGATCTGATGTCATGTATTTATTAATTGGACCAGTGAGTTTGAAAATGAATTAATAACACTATGATCTACATAATCAAAGTGAGCGCTACATCATATAAAGATGAAGGCCAGTAACGTTAACACCTTAAAGGTGTTACAGCTACACCTGCTTCTATAGTAAAGATACTGTTTACCTGTAGGAAGTTCAACTTTTTATCATGTAAATAAAAAGAAACAAAAAATCCAGTTTTCTCATGTTAAACTGTGTCGATCTTCTCTGTTTAATACAAACTTATTTTTATTCACCACGTAAAACTTCAGAACATTTTAAGTGCAAATGAGATTTTTTTTATGCAGAAGTAGTTTTTATCTTGTTTGAGCAGGAACATCTTATTATCCTGAGTAATAACATCTTATCTTATGTGCAGATTCACTGACTAAATGATGGTTTCTGGGTCTTTCTGACTGTTTGTTCTTTCTCAGAGTTGGAGGAGTTATATTCTGGTGTAGTCGAGACATTCATTCACAAAGTTTGGATCACTTCTGCAGCTCAGCACTTGGTGATTTATCTCTTTAGAAGTGACTTTTATAGTGACGTTGGAGGTAAAAGTCAGTGAAGCACACAAGTGGAATGTTCAGTAACATTATAACTCTCTTTTACGGCTCTCTGGAGCTGCGAGCTGATGGCAGAACGCCAAGCAGGAGATCCTTCTTTTCTCCTTCAACACTGTTTCAAATCACATCTCATGGAGGTCCTAACTGTCTGCTTCTCTCAGATCTCCAAACTTTTAATATTTGCAACTTCTTTTTGGTTACTGTTTATTTTTACTTTAATTTGTTGTTTGAACTGGTTCAAGATAGTAAAATAGGTGTTTGTTATCAAATCTAGACTCGCTTCCTGCTCAGCTGAGGAATAAAGTTCCTGCCTGTTGAAGTTTTGTCTGGAATCTGCAGCTGCTGGTTTTTGTTTCCAGTAGTTCTGCAGAGGAGGAATCCTGAAACCACAACCTTTGAACAACATTTAAGATCTTGTCAGAGAAAGTCTGAGCTCTACTCGTCCTGATGGTCTCCATCACTCTTAATATTATCCCTTTTACTCACAGCCGCCTCCAGGCGAAACAGAAAGAGATGCAGAGACCAGATATCAGCTCCACAGCAAAAAGAAACATTTTACAGAATATGTTCTTGTTTCTGTGAGTTAAATTTAGACCAAACAGAACCTGAATTCATTTAAACCTGTTTTCAGTGGAATGATATCTCTACTGTTTTAATATTCTACAGTGTTTTAACCAGTATGACACATATGGATGGATGGATGGATGGATGGATGGATGGATGGATGGATGGATGGATGGATGGATGGATGGATGGATGGATGGATGGATGGATGGATGGATGGATGGATGGATGGATGGATGGATGGATGGAGTGATGATGGATGGATGGATGGATGGATGGATGGATGGATGGATGGATGGATGGATGGATGGATGGATGGATGGATGGATGGATGGATGGAGTGATGGATGGATTTTCAGAGTCATGGTGTCTGTTTCCAGCTGTTATTGGGTGGGAGGCGGGGTCACACCTGGACAGGTTGTTCTTCCATGTGACCACACTAATATATTTGAATTTTGTGCATCTGTAAAAACAGACTACTAATTTCCTCCTGATGTTGCTGCTGCTGTGACGATAAGATACTGTTCAGCTGATAAAGTGTTGGAGTCGCTGCTGCAGCTCTCCGGTTTCATTTTGGCTCTTATATCATCTGATGGAATCTCTTAGCTAAGAGACAATCAGCATTTTGGTTCACACACTCGGACACACATCAAATGATGATGCTAATGTCGGGTGGATGATTGTCATCTATCGTTCTGGCTGCAACCTGGAGGAGGAGATCCAATTTTATTCCAGCATTCAGGGTCAATAACAGTTTCCTGCCAGTTATTTTCATCAGTGTCACTATAATAACATTAAACCTACGTGATCGCTCTGAGTAAATCCACATTACGAAACATAATTTCTTTCCATACTGACTTCCTGCTCCGTGCACGCTCCCTGTTTAAATCCCAGCATTACTGTTCGGCATCAGCTTGTTGCATTTAGCTGTAAATTTTATGAGATGAAGGGTGTCACATTGAGGAAAGGTAGTTACAGAGTTATTTTAATAACAACTATATCCAAACTGCAGACAGAGACAAACTACATCATTACTGCAAATGTTTATGGGTAATAAACTATCCTAATCTTTAAATCAAACTGAATCCCTCCTTCAGTCCCCGTTTCCTCAAGATGACCCACTAAATGTTTTGTCCCGTTTCTTATTATATTAGTTTTTATTGCAGGTTTTTCATGCATCAGCTTCTAGTTTCTTTGGGATGTTACTGGATATTTTCCTTTAACTTTTATCTTCTTGGGAAATTAAAGTTTAACTAATGAAACAGTTTTAATTGAACTGCATTGTGTTTACATCATGTGATCTCTCAGAGCAGGAACATTTAAACTGATGGTTCTGGTTTAGAACCTGGTTCTGTATGTTCAGTATAATGTGTGTATGTTTGAGGGAATCCCTGCTCGTAAACACCCTCCACAACAACGTTTGTGATAATTACATTTTCTGATTTACTCTCTCTGCACATTCAGAGGAAGTTGTGAAAAGACGGTTTTCCTTTCAGGGCGATCAGCTGTGCAAACAACAGTCAAAGTAAACGTGATTCATCTTAATGAGAGACAGAAAGGCCAATCAGAACAAAGTAAAAATAATCCCACTTGACTGAAGGTTTCCATTATCACATCAGAGATGGGGAACACCTTGAGGGAGGACACAATCACAAAAGAAATCTCTTCTAGAGACATAAAATGTCCTGAAAGTGTCGACTTTTAAACCGGATTTCAAATTGATGAATTGATTTTATTGGTTGGAATTAGATTAAGTATCTCTGAGTTAATCTCTCAACAACCAGCTGAAATATGTTTGTTACAGAAAAACTTAACTGACTCGTTCATTATGATATAATTGATTTAAATTGATCGGTTTCAGATGATCAAACAAGAGTTTGGTGATCCGAGAGAGAGAGAGAGAGACAGAGACACAGAGAGAGAGACAGACAGAGAGAGAAAGACTGGGACAGGTGAAGGAGAGAACACGGAGCTCGAGGGGAATCCATTAATCTGATATCGATCAGTGATACGTTGAGACCAGCTGAGAGAAAGAGAGAGAGGTCAGAGTCACAGCAGCTGTGATGAAAGACCTGGATGGAGAATCTCCCCAAACTCAGACATTAAAACACTGAAAACAAAAGTTTAAGAACAAGTTTCCTGATTTTCCAGGTTCAGAAACATTTAGTTTTATATTTAAAATCCCGGGATGTCTCAGTGTTATTACTAATATATGACAAAATTCAATCCAGATACTAGATAATGAAATTAGTTATTCAATGTTTGATAAACTAAAATAATACAGTTTAACTGGAACATGAACTAAATGTATGAAAACCATTCAACAGTGAGGAACATGTTGGTCCTGAACACAGTTAGAAATGAGGATTTCAGACTCATGTCACAAATAAAATCCATCTATTGTTTTCTTTTTTCCATTTGTAAAATTAATAATAATGCAACAGTGAAGTCCATTTTGCAAATGAATCGCTCTGATGCGATTAGAGCCGCTGCCGTTATCAGAGGATCAGGAGTTAAATCCAGATTTGTGTCACCTGTGGATGTTCAGCGCTGACGTGTTTCTACAAGGATTCAAATGAACACGTTGATCACGAGCATGATGACAGATCAGATATCAGGATGAAGCTGTATATTATATCCATTAACAATAAGATGATTTGCTGCACGTGAGGAGCACAGAGACATTTTGTTTTATATAAATGACTGTGAAGATAATTCATGATTTATTTCTGATCAACCAACTTGACTTTAAACATATTGTTTGTTTTTATTAACATGAAACTACTTATTTTATTTATTTATAACTCTAAAGAATCTCATTGTAATCACCTGCAGAGTTTCCTTTAAGTTTCATGTGTTTGTTTCAGTAAACAAACAGGTGAAAACATCTGTGTCCCTTTGACCTACAGGATGAAGAAGATGTGATGAAGAGTCCCAGAAAAACACTGAGTCAATTTCAGTTCTGTGGTGGAAAAATCAATATGTCCCATTTACCTGCAGAATAACCAGGAAGAAATGAGGGAGGACATGAAGGAAGAGCTCAGCTTGATTACACAGAAATCCCCCTCATGACTCGTCTGTGTGTGCACGTGTGTGTGCACGTGTGTGTGTGAGCTGCAAGGCTGGTTTTTAAATTTTAAAGGCAAATAAGAGTATAAATTTAAAGGTGTTTTTCTGCTTTGTGAAATTAACAAACTGCAACATCCAACAGTTTATTTTTTCATCTCTGTAGAGCTTCAAGCTAATTATGTAATTAATCTGTTTCTGGTTTTGTTTCCATGAATAAGCTAAACTTGTTTTAGCATTCACGTTTTCACATCAAAGAGACGACAGATAATATTCAGCTCAGTGTAATTCAGGTGGTCTGTTGCAGAAACCGGAAACACAAAAACAAAAATTCATTTAACTGAAGTTTACATTTAAAAAGGGTCGAGCAATTAGTCTGTAATTATAGATCTATATCCAATTTACCCTAAAAAGGTCATGTGATCATTTCCACAGTAATTAATGTGTTTGAAGAGTTCCAGTCAGGATTTAGATCATCAGCTCTGAAACAGCACTGGTGAAAGTTTCTAATGATATTCTCATGTCCTCAGACAGTGGACTTGTGTCTCTACTTGTCCTGTTAGATCTCAGTGAAGTGTTTGATACTATAGATCATAAGATCTTATTAAAGAGACTTGAATATGAGATCAGAATTTGGGGAACTGCATTAAACTAGTTTGAACAATATTTAACTGAAAGATTTCAGTTTGTTTGTACCAGAGTCAGTCATGGAGTTCCTCAGGGTTCAGTGCTTGGATTGGTCCAAGGTATAAAGATCTAAACAACCAGGATCCATCTCATATTAAAGATCTTATTGTTCCAGATTATTGTTCCACTCTCAGACTGCAGGTCTGCTTCTGGTTCCTAGAGGTTCTAACAGTAGAACAGGAGGAAGAGCTTTCAGTTATCAGGCTCGTCTCGTGGAACCAGCTTCTACTTTTTATCCATCAGACAGAAACTCTGCGTATGTTTCCTGTTCAAAGGGATTTCTTCCTTTCCAGCTTTGAAACTTTGATTTTGGTCAGAAACTGAACTTAAACTCACAAATGAAATTGAGACATTTTCTTTAATACTTAAAATCATTTTTGTCCAATAACATATTTAAAACCATTTAAGGTCTGACTGATATTAAAGCTTGTACCTTTTGTTATAATATTAAATACAACCAGAGAAATGTTGAACACATCCGAACCACAGAGATCTGACACTTTTTTCATAAAAAATGTCATGAAAAAGCCCAAAAGGTTGAAGATAAGCATTAAGGAAGCTTAGTGGTGAGAGTGAATCCCCTCCCTGAGACCCGGCTCACCTGAAGGGATCTGTGGATTAGGATCTGACACAAGAAGCAAAAAGAGACAGACTTTGATGGTTTTAGGGAGAGAAAATGACTTTTTATCCAGGCTGGCTATAAGGAGTCGGGCTGACATGTGACAGGCTGAATGGAGGGAGGGGACGGATGTGGTGGACGGATGAGTGAGCAGGTGAAAGCAAGCGTTTGTCTGGATCGGGTCATATCTGATTAAAATATATGAGTCCAGCATGAGGGGTAATTTTCATCAGGCAGCCAGATAAAACGGAGTCGCTCAGACACGACGTCTTTGTTATTCTGCAGGACTGGATCACAGACGAGTGTCCTCTGCTGCCATCACAATCCCAGCTGATTAACAGACGAAGCTGCTTTGAATCTCAGGGTTTCCTCCTTTGTGTCCATCATTCAGCTTTACGGAGACGTTTTTATCCAAATATACTGTTTGATTTCAGCTTTCATATACTTTGAGTCCTTGAATGAATCATTTTTTACTTTTAATTAAATCTTTTTCCTGTAGGTACACGTCATAAAAGTTCATGATTCAGTCCTCATTTGTGTCCATTGTCTTTCAAAGGGTCTCGGTCCAAATTCTGCAGAAGATTTTTTAGAGTTTTCTTTTTTATTTTTAATCAGTTTCAGTTCTTTACTAGAAAATGTTCCGAGTAAGATTTTGTTAGTTACTGAATATAAAAAGGCTCCTGATGGATGAACCTTGTTCAGTTTCAGCATTTATTTCTAATTATGTCATTTTTAATAACTAAACTTTTCATTTTTGTGCTGTACAGAATAAATATCACAAAATGTGTCCATGCTGAAGAAGGTAGATGTCACAGAGAACTTTTATCTCTCATTGTGTGAAAAGAAATCTGAATGGAGATTCACACTTTAAATCTTTATGGCATGTTTAAAAAGTGAATAATGTTTTTGTTATGAAGCTTATTGGCAGAAATCCACAGAGGAACTACAGCTAGTTCTCCAACATGTTTGGAACTTTAAATGGATAGTGTTGTTGTTTTAAAGTGAGTTTGTGTGCAATATAGTTCTAATTATTAATTATCTATCTTGCAGGAAATGGATGGATCTCAGTTTGGAGAACCAGTGAGAAGTTCTTGTGTTGAAGTGAAGAGAACAGCTAGTCTGAGCAGAAATTATTCAACTTTCATCCAAAAACCAACATTTCCTGGAAGTTAGTAACTGTTTCATCAGACAGTTTGTATTTTTGTTGTTGTTCCAACACAACACCAACATTTCTGATCACCTGAGTCGGTTCCGTAGTGGTTCCATCTCTCCAACCAGAGCAGGGCAACAGCAAGTCACAGCATCAGGAGGGAACCAGCAACCTCAGTGACGTCAGTATGCAAAGGCCATGTGGTTAGTAACAATATAAAGAACAACACCTAAACATGCTGAGGTTCTGCAGATTGTTCCAGACATGTTGTCACAGCTTGGATTCATGTTTTCATGTGAAGTTTAACTTCCTGAGTTTCAGTATCAAAGTCCATTATTAAGCAAATTGCTTGTATATTTTTTACGTCTTTAAGAAACTGAATTTACTTAATTACAAAAACACATTCACACTTCCAGACATGAAGGAAATATAATATTTAGGTTACTCACTTACAGATTAACATTTTGTTAAGTTGCTACATAAAAACTGCGCTCACTCCACTGGAGGTCATAAATCCCACCAACCGCGACTCACCGCTCAGTTTGGGGTCGAACATGTGGCTCCATGCGCTCCCGCTTTCACACCTATGCAGCTACAGTCCGATCCTGGAGGGGGGAGCGTCCCAGTTCCTCTCTGGATTTTTCTCACCATGTGTTCAGTAAACGCTCGGGTTTAAGAACGTGTCAAAATCACGGCGCGTGACAGAAACGAGGACAGGATCGAGGATTCCTGGTTGTTGGTTTGAGACACGATTCCTTCTCTGTTGGTGACTCTGTCGCACGTCACCCGACGATTCTGGACTGTTCTGATCTCACTGTTACTGTTAAACTTAACAGTAGAAGCAGAATATTTTATGTTTTGTTGTGCGTAAAAGTTGCGCCACTCGTCAATGAATGACGCGTCATGCCTCCCAGGTACATTTTCAGACGCACTCGTGAGCTCGTGCCGGACGGAGACTCTCCCGTCTGAAGACATCTGCTGGAATTTCAGAAAATCCTCCTCCAGTTTCCCTTTGAAGGAAAACAACTTTGGAGAGTTTGGCGGGTTTTGTGTGGATTCGTCGCGCCTCGGTGTTCCAGTTCAGCCCATCCCGCGGTGACCACATGGAGGAAACAATGTTTGTATGCAACACGAGTGCCATAAAGGACTGGAGCTATTTCCTGTCTCGGATCCTGCCTCTGATGAATAAAACCACCGGTTTGGTCAACATGGATAAAGCGGAGACCGTGACCACCACCGTGGTGACATCTCTGCACCCGGACGGCGCAATGAGCGCCAGCAACCCGCCTTTAAACTCCAATCACACGTCTGGCATGGAACACATCTTTCAGTATTCATACTCGGAGAGCGACCTGCTGCTCACGGATTACCGGACACCCGCACGAGACTCCATCCCGCTGCCCAAGGCGGTCCTGTACCTGGTCATGGCTGCGCTGGTGGTGGTGGCCGTGGCGTACGCGATAGTTGGGCATCTGGTCAAGGATGTTCTTAATGACTTTGTTGGTATGTGACCCCTGATAGCGTGCGTGTGTTTGTGCGCGCGCGCTTAGAGTCAATTAACATGCAATATTTCAGTTGACCGGATCCACTCACATCCTGTCAAATCTTTATAAACATGCTCTAATTAACACGATCTCCTTATTGTGATCTCGCTGCAGCGGATCAGATTCTTTGTTCAGTAAATGTAGGTGCCATTTACTTTCTGTTCCTCCATAAACTCTGAGTATTTTGGTTCTGCTCTCACATCAGTGATGACCTTGTGAGTGAGTCCTGCTGTCAAACTAAAATATCAGCAAGTGTCTGTCAGAAATGGAGAGAAGATTTTTTGAGAACTTCCTGTTCGAGATACATAATGAATGAGAGAATGAAACAAAGCATCTATTTTTAGGTTCTGGTCTTTTGGGGCTGATTTCAGAGGATGGCCATCCGATTAGATTTAAGCAAAATACAATTTTTCCCTCCGTGATGTTTCCTGTTGGAGCAGGTGGAGGGAACATTAAGCAGCTCAGAGAGGGACAGAATGTACAAACTGAAACCATCAGCTCTCTGTGGATCCTTTCACTCCTTCAACCTCTTAGACATTTGATATATAAAACCTTCTGAAAGAAATATTTTAAATATTTGTGTTTTCTTTTGTGAATTTTAAAATGTGACTCCAGTTTCTGAGCAGAAGATGCTGTAAGTTTGTTTAGTTCCTTCCAGAATAACAACACAATATAACAACATCAGAGCTGATCAAACACTTTGAATTCAAATCTCAGATCATGTTTATTTATTGTTTAAGATCAAGATAATATGGTTTTATATTTGAAGCTGGGAGTTTACAGGGACATGATGATGAAACTGTCTTTACTTTTCATTTGCATCATGATTATTAACAGCTATGATCAAAGGAGAGAGTTTCAAAATAAAGGGAAAAGTAAACACATTTTTCAAATTAAAATTAAGCCTAAACTGTCTGTCAGGAGGAGAAACAGGTGAGCTGGATCGAAGTCTTCAATGTGTCTATCAGGCAGATGTCGAGCTCAGCGCTCATGAAACACTGACAGTTGAACTCTTTTACTTTGTTGCACCTACAGTTGGTTTGATTTAATATGGCAGTTTTTAGCTTGTTGGTCACAGTGATGCTGTCAGGTACATCAGGTTAATCACACTGACAGCTTTTACTCTATTAAAATTAGAGATTTAATTCCGTTGTGTATATTTGTAAAAGGTCTTTTCCATCAGAGTGTATCTTGAGAGGTTGCTGTTTTCTCTGCTTTAATAAGTGTCATATTATATTATATTGATGCTGTGAAAAGAACTGTGTCACATGACCACACCTGTCCATATGCGTCCATCTTTGTCGTCATCACTTAATGTGACTCAGTCTGAGACAAGTCTGTTTCCTGTTTGCTGCCTGCAGGTGGAGGCAGGTCAATTGTTGCTGAAGATGACGGCGGTGAAACCAGTGATCCAGGTAAAAACCAAAGGTGACATGGGTCACAGTCTGCAGCACTTAGCTTTGCCACAGAGACAGTCTGACACCCTCCACACCCTCCACTCAGCTTTAAGAGCCTACCGTCCTGCGTCCTCCTCCTCACACAGCCCCCCCCCTCACCTGAAAACCCAGAGCTTCACATAAACACACAGAGGAGACGCTGTTTGGGCTCCTGGGCTTTTGGAAAGGTGTAAATGTAGAGGCTCCATGTTCTGCAGCTGTTTTCCTTTCACACCACAAACAGATCGAAAAGACAAAAATCAGAATGTAAGATCAAAACAAGATGCTGCTGGTTATTCACACCATTATATTAGAAACAATGGAAGATCTTTGCTTGCAGCATGTTTTCAGTTTTTGATTCTTGTTGTGGTGTTGAAATGTGTCAGTAAACATCTCTCAGATGTCACACAGACTGGAAGGTCAACATCCTGCATGTCTGATTAATTAACCATTTAACTGCTAAAATCTTTAGCTCCAAGCAGTAGAAATGTTTCCCCCGAAACGACCATCTTTTCTGTAAAAAAAAACCCACACACACTGGCAGAATCTTTTAAAAGATAGAAACAAGTTGATTTAAAATCAATTTGATGTTGTAACATCACTAATCAGATCCAAATATAAAGGAGGAGCGTGCACAGCCGCATGTTCCCTGTATTTAGAGACTGTGGGTCAGAGGAGTTCTGTTCTGCCTTTAGTCTGTTCTTCAGACACAACTGTCGGCCTTAATTTGAGCTTCTCATCTGACACAGCTGTGATTGATGTGTCCTTATTCAAAGAGGCTCCACAACACGAGACGGCCACCGTGCTGCAGACACCTCCCAGAGAACAATTTTCTGCCATTGTGCCTCTGATGGAATTACAGAGGCTGAACCTTTCAGAACTTTCTGTTAGAAGAAGTTTGTGGCCTTGTTCTTTGGCATGTTTCGGTTCTGTGTGTGGATGTTCTGACATGTATGTTGCTGAAAATGATGCTTCCAGCATCACAAGGCATCAGTGAAAACTAAAGAGAAAGTTGCAGCTTTCATCCAGAAAATGGTTCTTTGCTGAAACTAATTTAGCAGCTATCGCAGCATCAGTTCTTTTTGTTTCTTCTCAGTTTTTGGGATATTTAATCCCATTCTTTTTGTCAGCTCCTCCACAGCTCCTGAGGTGAACTATCTTTTTCAGGCTGTGGATCTGGTGGTGGGGGTGGGGTTAGTGTCTTGTCTCCAGCAGTCACTGGGTGGGAGGCAGGGTTACACCTGGCCAGTTCACCAGTCCATCATAGGGCGCACAAACACACACATATACATGTAAGGCTAATTTAGGGTCACCAGTTAATTGAACATGCATGTTTCTGTTTTGTGGGAGGAGGAAGTTTGATAAAAAACCAACACATGCCCAAAAACTCAGCCAAGCTTGAACCCTCAATCACAGGGATTTATTTCACTATTGTTATCCTGTCTCTTTATCTCCCTTCAGACTGGATGTTCAGTTCCCGTCGAGCTGCCAACCACAATAAGATGGAGATCAACTGCATCACCAACAACATGAATGAGATGACTGAGCTGGGTGAGAGGCCTCAGCTGGTGGAAATGAGCTACATCTCTGTGAACCACAACAACTGCCTGAACCCCAACAAACCAGAGGAGACGGTGATCACTGTGGACGAGACACTCGAGCAGCATCTTCCAGACACTCTCTCTGGGACTTAACTCTGACCTCTGAATCCCTCCTGAGAGAAATAAAGCAGCAGGTTTGCTTGCATTTCCTGTTGAAAGTGGATTTACAAGTGGGTCATGATGAATGGAAGCTGTTGCATGGCCTGCAGGTGGGCTGTAAAAGGTGTGTGATGTTGGGCCAGTGGTGATGTGGAGACATCAGATGTTGATGTTTGTTATAACTGGACTCCTTTACTCTGAGATCAGTGAAGAACGTACAGCCACAGGTTTATTTACCAAACGGTGAAAAGAAAGCACCTTAAATACACTGCACGCTGTCAGTATTTACTGTTATTATACATAAAAATATGACTTTACTTTTTATGTAAGATCATTTGTGAAATTTGCATCATGCAAATTTCTTTCTGTGCAATGATGCTCTAATTACTGGGACAAGATGTTCACCTGGGAAAATATCTTTCAGCTTTGTCTTTAAAAAAGTGCTAAATCACCTTTAAGAGTTACACCTCAATGCAAAAACAAACAAACAAACAAAACCCTAACAAGAAACAATCCAAGCCAAAGTTCACATTTCTTGTGTAAATATCTTTGAATCAAACACTTAACAGCTTTTTCATGTCTAATGTTTATTATGTGCAACTTGTTTACCTGTATGACCATCACCTGTAAGGGCTGCATGCTGCTGATACAAGCGGGGCTGATTCTTTGTGCATGCTGTGATCATTGTTACCTGCACACACAGATGTGTTTGTTGTGTGTTGAACTGAGGAAGAAGAGCACCAGGTTGTATTGGATCTGAAGTTACTCATGATCTGATTGGACTGATGTAAAACCCAAAGGGTTTTTAATACCAGTGCTGGTAAAACCAGTGCAGAAGGTTCAATAATGGGGTTCTACTCTGTCCTCTGTCAAACATACGTAAATGCACCCCACTAATAAAAAGTCTCCAAAAAAGTATTTTTAGATTTTATGTCAGTCACTGTATTTTTATTCACTGAAAATAAACTTATGAGCAAAAGGCTTTTTAGAAGATTCCTTCAACGTATCTGGACGTGCAGCCTGATAATTGTATGGTCGGGTCGGGTCGGGTCGGCTAGAAACAGAACAAAGAACAAACAAAACATGAATTATCTTCTTTGGATCAACATATTTTCATCACCAGACAAAGAAAAAAACATCTTTATCTGAGGGAGCATGTCTCTGTTGACACACGTAACAACCAGCTCAAGTTAAAGTTTTTTAATTACTTGTATTCTCCATATTACTTTGACGAGTTTCTGGCTTCCTGCTTGAACTTCTTGCACACTGCTGAGGGTCTGGAGAAGTCTAGAGAAGTACAAGACACAGGACCAAATGAACTGTCAGCCCCCCCCGCCCACCCAGGTGACCATCTGTTATTAAAACTGCCCCTTGCCCGCTCAGGAAGACCTATTGTCACCTCAGTAGCTTGTTGCTGGAGATATCATATCACTTTAAAATTCCAGTCTCCACTGCAGGGAGAGAAAAATATGCATTTCATGACCTCATTTTATCAAACAGCAACTGTGTGACACTATGTGTAGGTCATATTTTATCATTTAATCTGTTAGTAAAGTGTCTGAAAATACCTCCTGACATACTGTGAACACACACCAGCAGAATGGGCCTTTTTTACTTTGTAGAAATTGTGCTGCAGTTTGAATAAAAAAACTAGAAATCCTTCTTAAAATGTCAGTACTGTGAACAAAATAGCAGCCATAAGTTAGAATTGATTGGTTAAAGCAGAATAAATATCGATAAGGTAAAGCACGGTTTTATTTATTTAATCTATTTTTAATGGACAGCACTTTGTTCTCTAGTAATGAAGCCGTGAGCCCTCACTTGGTTATTAGAAGGACAAAACTGCCCTCGAGTGGCAACACGGCAAAATGCACAAAGCAAGAAAAATGCGACAGACGCAAAAATAATACAGAATATACAGAGTGTGTAGTTTTATTGAGTAACTCTTAGTTTGCCTAATTTAATCCCTTTCTTTTCAATAATAAAAAACAAACATGCTTCTGCTCTCACTTAACTGCTGCTGCACTTGGAAACTGTAAAAACTCTGCAAAGCATAAAATATTTAAAAGACCATGAAGACCAAAATCCTGAGTTCCATACAAATAATTTAATGACACATATTAACTCCCTAAAGAAACTTAATACCTAAATGTTCTGTAGTTGTATAGCGCTTTTCTAGTCATTCAGACCGCTCACTCAAAGTGCTTTAATGCTACAAGGTTTTACATTCACCCATTCACACAACTTGATATGAAAATCAGGGGGCTACATAGGGTTCAGTGTCTCGCCCAAGGACAGTTCGACATGTGGTGGAAGTCGAGATCAATCCACCATCCTTCTGATTGGGAGAAGACCACTCTACCCACTTAGCCACAGCCGCCCATATTAAACTAAACACTTGATGGCTGTACTCACCTGATCTTGCACTCACCTGACAAACGCTAACACCTGACAAAACTGGGGGTGAAAACCTCAAGCTGGACATCTCTCTACAAGTGCTGGTAAAACTGACAGAATGATCCATTAGTTTCTCTGAACTCACCAAACAGTCACACTTCTTTCAATTATTTTTAAAGTACTGATACGCTCAGACAGCTTTTGGAAAGTATTTCTAAGTTAATAGTCTAAAAAACAACTAACTCACCTCAGACAGACTTATTACGCAGGCTTACCCTTCCAGTACTGTCCTCTCCACATCAGGCCAGCTGTTTGCAGGTGTTCAAAGCAACAACACGTTTAAAAAGGGCAACGGCTTCTGATTTGCGGAATCCTGGTCAGCTGACGTTTTGAGACGCGATGACGTAGAGCGGAGGAGGAGTTTCCCTCCTAAGCCCTAAAACTCCCTAGAGGGTTGTATAAAGAGGAGTGTACATGTCGCTTTGTGTTCAGACGACAGACCTGCTGTCGGTTTAAAAACACCGAGTGTTTGTCCGTTTGGAAATGGAAGCGGTGATAAACTGGGAGTGATGTAGGAACTTTTAACGGGAGCGTTTATGATGGAGGAACCTGCTACAAGGTACGTTACTGTTAGCTTACTCAAGGTGTTGGTTTCATGTTGTTGATGTGAACTTGTTTATGTGATAAGAAGTGTGTTTGTGAGACTGACTGACGCTCATGAGTTTTGCGTTTCAGAGAGTTTGAGTCGTTCCTGTCTGACGGAGCTTCGGACGACGACATGCCCTCAACGCTGCCCACAGACGGCAGCAACCACGGCGGGAGCATCCGAAAGGTGAGTCTGTATCCTCCCTCACGAGTCACCAAGTCTGTATCCTCCCTCACGAGTCACCAAGTCTGTATCCTTCCTCACGAGTCACCAAGTCTGTATCCTTCCTCAACGAGTCACCAAGTCTACATGCACCCTCACGAGTCTGTATCCATCCTCACCGAGCCTGTATCCACCCTCACCGAGTCACCAAGTCTGTATCCTTCCTCACCGAGTCACCAAGTCTACATGCACCCTCACGAATCTGTATCCATCCTCACCGAGCCTGTATCCACCCTCACCGAGTCACCAAGTCTGTATCCACCCTCACCGAGTCACCAAGTCTGTATCCTCCCTCACCGAGTCACCAAGTCTGTTTCCATCCTCACTGACTCACCAAGTCTGTATCTTTCCTCACCGACTCACCAAGTCTGTATCTTTCCTCACCGACTCACCAAGTCTGTATCTTTCCTCACTGACTCACCAAGTCTGTATCTTTCCTCACCGACTCACCAAGTCTGTATCCTTCCTCACCGAGTCACCAAGTCTGTATCCTTCCTCACCGAGTCACCAAGTCTGTATCCATCCTCACCGAGTCACCAAGTCTGTATCTTTCCTCACCGAGTCACCAAGTCTGTATCCTTCCTCACCGAGTCACCAAGTCTGTTTCCATCCTCACTGAGTCACCAAGTCTGTATCCATCCTCACCGAGTCACCAAGTCTGTATCCTTCCTCACCGAGTCACCAAGTCTGTATCCTTCCTCACCGAGTCACCAAGTCTGTATCTTTCCTCACCGAGTCACCAAGTCTGTATCCGTCCTCACCGGGTCACCAAGTCTGTATCCTCCTTCACCGAGTCACCAAGTCTGTATCCATCCTCACCGAGTCACCAAGTCTGTATCCTCCCTCACCGAGTCACCAAGTCTGTATCCTCCTTCACCGAGTCACCAAGTCTATATCCGTCCTCACCGAGTCACCAAGTCTGTATCCATCCTCACCGAGTCACCAAGTCTGTATCCGTCCTCACCGAGTCACCAAGTCTGTATCTTTCCTCACCGAGTCACCAAGTCTGTATCCGTCCTCACCGGGTCACCAAGTCTGTATCCTCCTTCACCGAGTCACCAAGTCTGTATCCGTCCTCACCGAGTCACTAAGTCTGTATCCGTCCTCACTGAGTCACCAAGTCTGTATCTTTCCTCACCAAGTCACCAAGTCTGTATCCTCTCTCACCGAGTCGGTATACACCCTCACGAGTCTGTATCCACCCTCACCGGGTCACAGAGTCTGTATCCTCTCTCACTGAGTCACTGAGTCGGTATACACCCTCACCGAGTCTGTATTGACCCTCATAATGGTTTTTGGACTCATATGTCATGTGACTCGTCATGTGACTCATTAATGACAATCTCCTGCAAGAAGGAACAGTAAGCAAACTGTTGCTTTAGTTCAGATGTAATGAGGTCCACGTTGGACCAGCTTCACTCAGCCCACATTAGTCACATCACTGAGTCTGAAACAGTAAATCCAAACTCTCCGTTTCACCTGTAACATCTTTGGTTTCTGCTGCAGGGCTGTGATCCTTTTGCTCAAACTCAGCGAAGCAAACTGCAGCATCGACGAGCTCGCATCAACCAGCAGATCAACAAAGAGATGCGCATGAGAGCTGGAGCAGAAAACCTGTTCAGGTGAGCTGCTGTTAAACCTGTGGCTTTTATCAATCCAGGTGATGTGAATCGTTCCCCCAACAGGGCGGAGACGAGTTGGAAGTGTATGAAGCGTGTTTAACAACAGGTTGAACAGTATCCAGACGGGATCAGGGTGGTTCTGTTAGAATGTTGTATCAGTGTTGGTGGAGGATGTTTTCTCTTCGTACTCGAGTTTGTTTGTTGTGTAAACAACAACATTTAGTGTCAGGTAAAAAATGTGGAAACAATCATTTTATTCAGCTCGGTTCTTTTTCAAACCTGACAAGTCAAACTGTTGGTGAATATCTGCACCGTGTTTCATGATCAGTAAAATTATTAACACCCTGGTTAAACCCCCTGAAAATGTGTTTAAATAAACTTCTTATAAAACGCTTGAAATTTTAATTTTGTTGTTAAAGAAACATGATTTTATGTGATTGCCCATCACCCGCTGGGTGTTTTCTCATGTTTATCTTCGCTGTACATACGTGTTTACTTCCTTGTTGGCTCTCGTGTCTACTGTCATGTTTAATATTCTTTGATTTTTACTTTATTTATTGATGTTATTGAGTTGGACCATGTTTTTTAATTCTCATTCAGAACGATAAATCTTCACCTCAGTTGGACGAGTTCACACATTCAGCGCTTGTAAAACGAGCGTCTTCAAGCATCCAGCTGTTGTTTACAGAACTCGGATGTTTTATGCAGGAATGTGGTTTGTAAATGAATCAGAGATGAAACAACAGATAATCTTCAGCCTCGTTTAGTTGGATCTTTACTGTTCAGAGACGTATCGGTGCTCCGGCTGAGTGTCTTCAGATATCTGAATGTTTGTTGAGGCATGAATAGACCACTGTGTCAGACTCTTTTTAAGGAGGCTGTAGCTTCTCGCCTACTCATGAAGATTCACTCTGGAGGAGGAGTTTAATTAAAGCAGAACGCTGTTCTCTGCCTCCCTAATCGTTCCGTGTCTGAATCTAACCGGATCAAAAGGAAGCAGCGGTTTAACATAAGACTCGTTCTGTAACTCTTCTTTAACTCTCATTAACTATTTTAACAAATATCTCATGTGCATTTAGATGAACGTTAGACAGAAGAGCTTCAGATCAGACAGGGTTTAAACTCCATAGAATTTTATTGTTTAATCAACAGGGTAAATTATCAGTGTAATTATTTTCTAGATATTTGTAAATAATTGTGATCTAATGCAAGAAGCTTTTGTTGGATTAATAATATAAAAGCAAGTTTTTAGTAACTTGCAGCTGCTTTTTTTCTGGGTTTTTCATCTAACTCAGTTTTTTGACTGTATTCAAGCTGCTTTCTTGAAACTAGATGACTCAGTTTAGGCTGATTTAAATAAATAAAACAAAACCGTCCTGGACTCTGGACACAGAGACAAAGAGGACCCCCACGCAGCCCACCGGCCTGTAATCAGCCGGCTTTGTGTCCGCCTCCCGTCCCGTTCCCATGCTGAGATTCCTGGTGGAGTTTCATGCAGCTCATCCCCCACTTATTTGTCTGGCAACCTTTTTTCTGCCCTCCCCCTTTCTGGCGAGTTGGAACAGTCCACACAAACGCAGAGAACTTTTATTTTCACTCTGAAAGTTTGAAGGAGTGTTTGTCTGTTGGAGATGTTCATTAGATAAACACTGAAGAGGGTTTAGAAGGTGAATCTTTGTGACAGGCGTGTAACAGTATCATGTTTTTATAAATAGAAACTAACAGTATTTTTACCTGCTGATAAAAGTTGTTTTCAGCTTCTGATGCTTCATGCAGCGACTGAGAAAGAACTGTTTTTCCCTCAGAAGCTGCAGCCTGCTGTGCGTGCTAGTGGGTGTGTATGGAGGGATATTTGGCAGCCCATTTAAAGCTGACTAATCAGATTGCTTTTGGCCTGATCCGAGGTGTGTGTGTGCGTGTGCGTGCGTGCATGTGTTGACTGGGAAAAGGAGTGACCAGTAAAGAGAGTGATGCTGCTCACTGGATAGATGTACAACTTGAGTCACAGTTCAAGTGAAATCACTTATTTTTTCAGACTTAAAGTTGGAGATCTGTGTTGTTTTTAACGTTACAGGTGTGAGTTTGACCAAAATATCCAAACATTCATTTGTTTAAGCTTCATCTTATGAAATTAGAACAACAAAATTAGTTGATTGAGAATGTGGATAGAAGAGTAAATGTGTTTGATGATGTTTCATGTTAAAACTCAGCTCAGCTGACTCATAATGAACTTCTCCTGGTTTGTGTTGGAGCTGTTGGTGTTTCGTTACATGCGTTCCATCTGAGCTTTACACACAACCTCATTCATCTTATTAAACTTCACAGGTTGTATAATCACTAGGAATTCCTCCTCTCATTTTTATTCCTGAGTGTGTATCAGCCGTTTCCATAGCAACCCAATGATGAGTTCCTGGAACAGCAGTGTGAGCGCGCTCTGCTCAGTGCCATGTATGTAAATGATGGGTGGAGCTGAAACAAACTTTATTCCAGTTACATCCACTAACTCTGACTCCTGTTCTGTCGTTAATAAACAAAAATAGTTACTAGATGTTTAAAACTGTTTGATTCCTGAACGTCTGAGCAAATACAGAGAGAATGATGTTATCTGACACTAAAGGAAATGCTGATTGTTTGGAAATAAAGACAGCTGTTGGGATATTTATTTTCTGTACTTTTAATTTATTTTATTCTGCAGAGCAACAACTAACAACAAGGTGAAGGAGACTGTAGCTCTGGAGCTCAGCTTTGTGAACTCCAACCTGCAGCTGCTGAAGGAAGAGCTGGAAGAGCTGAACAGCAACATGGAGGTCTATCAGACAGACAGGTACACGCACGTGCACAGAGACACACACACTGACATTCTAGGCCACACTCATTAAACTAACGAGACTGAAAACAATCACTTTCTGTTCAGTTTGTGAATCGTCTGTCTGACGGCTTTTTGTTTTTATTTATTGTCTCTTCTGAAAGGACGGAACTTGTTTGCAGCTTATTTTTAGGCTGCTGATGAGATCAGAGTAAAACACTCAGGAAAGTTTTCATTGATTTCCTCAGAGATAAAAATCACGTCAGCCAGTTGATTTTCTTCCTGCAGCTCGGCATCATGAGCAGGAGAAATCCCCTCTGTGACTGTCATTAATGACCCATCGCGTGCACGCCTGTTGTCATGGTGATTTGAGGGGGGGTTACTGGAGTGGGTGGGGCTGTTAGGGTTAATACTTTGCTTATTAGCGGGATGAAGCACAGAGCAGAGTCCCCTGCTGGGTTTAAGATAAGCTGATGGGAACTGGCTTCTGTTTGAAACATAGTGAAGCTCATGTATGACAAATAACACATACAACATGTCATTCTTTCCACAGCGAGGCCATCAATGTTCCCATGATCCCACTTGGCCTAAAAGAAACCAAAGAGGTGGACTTCACGGTTCCTGTCCAGGTGAGGACGTATCCAGACCCCCATTATTCAGACAGGTTTTATTTTGGAGGGATACAGGAAGCAGAGTTACACTTGTTTCATAGATGTCATGATAAATAGATGCTCTCTGCTTAAAACAAGCTGTTTATGTTTCCAACCAGAAACTAAATGGTTTGTTTCCATGTTAAACATATTGGTTTAAATGTGTCATGTGACATTTCTGGACCAATCAGCAGAAATCTGGGAACATGCATCTGGATTTACTCGAGAATCTGGAATTTAAAAAATAGATTTCACAGGATGGATTTTCAGATTCTCTTATATTATCCAAATCGTAGCCATGACAACATTCATGAACAAATAACAGCTGTATTTATATTTTAGGATTATTTATAAACCAAAGCTTTTCAATTTAGGGCTTGAGTTAAAAAATAACAACCAGATTAAAATGGGAACCGTGGTAAACCTTCAGGAAGTCCAGAATACATTTATTTACTGTGTCTGGCTCATGAAACACACAGGAAGCAGCACCTGTTGGCTGAAGAAGGGTTTACCTGGATACAGGGTGGTGAACACGTCCTAAAATACACCTTTCATTATATTTTTACTTTAGAATGAATTCTAATTGACAAAATTTCAATTATTCTTTGAAATTTCAAACTAATCTACAATAAATTTTTTTTGGTGTCGCCCCCTGCTGGACATGAAGAAAACATCCCCAAAAGCTTCACTGCAGAGACATCCATGTTTCCTTCACTCTAGTTTTTACATGCAGAGTTTCAGTAACAAACGCCAGTGATTCCTCTGGATGATTGTTTATATTCAATAAGTCAAAGTCAAGATTCTGTAAAAGGATGTTTATTTGTTCATCTGTCACACACGTTGTCCAGATTAAAACATGTTGCTTGTGTCTCTGCTGGTAGGATTTCATCTGTGAGCACTACGGAGATGACAGCGCTCTGTACGACAAGGAGATCAAGGAGCTTATGGAGCTCAGACAGGTTGATAAATGCTGTTTGTAGAAAATCATCATCTGCAACTGGATTCCTTCAGATCAGCATTAATGATGTTTATGTCTGTGTTGTTGTTTGCAGGCGATGCGTACACCCAGTCGGAACCACGCCGGCCTGGAGCTACTGATGGAGTACTACAACCAGCTGTACTATCTGGACCAGCGCTTCTTCTCTGCTCACAAGAACCTGGGTGTTCACTTCCACTGGTAGGACAGGAACATTTACACGGATCACGCAGCTTTAAACCAGGGACCTCGTTGTTCACATTTCCCCTGACCTGTGACTCGCTCTGTGTTCATGTTACAGGTATGACTCTCTGACGGGTGTCCCGTCGTCTCAGCGTGCGCTGGCCTTTGAAAAGGGAAGTGTGTTGTTCAACATTGGAGCTCTGTACACGCAGATCGGAGCGCGTCAGGATCGCTCTGCAACAGCTGGCATCGACGTAGCTGTAGATGCTTTTCAGCGAGCTGCAGGTGCTGACAGAGAACAGAAACACACCTGTTGTAGATGAAAAGAGTTCCCCTGGTTTGGTTCTGATATCTGCTGATATCAGGAATCTTTTAACAGCATCTTTCTGTTGGTTTCAGGAGCATTTCATTATCTGAAAGAGAATTTCTCCAACGCCCCGAGTCTGGACATGAGTGCACCTTCTCTCAGCATGCTGGTCCGACTGATGGTGGCTCAGGTGCAGGAGTGTGTGTTTGAACGCATCACGCTTACCACGCAGGACACAAACTTTACCTCCCAACTCTGCCTGGCACAGGAAGCTGCACAGGTGAGCTTCTTATTCCCGTTTCCCCCGATGATCCGATCAGATTCAGGACTATCTCAGTTCCTTTCCTCTGCTGGTGAATAAATAATTATTAATAAGAGAATTTTAAATTCCTGCAGTTTGTTTTGGATGCAGAGGACAGATGGAGACAGATGACTTGTGGTGACACCTGAACTTTATCATTTACAGTTTCTTTCTATTACTGGATTTATTCAGTTACTTTTTAAAATCGTCTGCCCAGATCAGGACGTTTATTCTCTTTGTTGAACCGGATGATTTTTTCTTTATAACAGGGTGAAATACTGTTAGTTTGTCTTTTATCCTTTTTCATTTGTAAATGTCTAAATTATTTGCTGTGTGTTTCTGTCTCTGTGTGTCTCCCGTGTGTGTCTCTGTGTGTGTGTGTCTCTGTATGTCTCTGTGTGTCTCTGTGTTTCTGTTTGTGTCTCTCCATGTGTCTCCGTGTGTGTCTCTGTGTCTCTCCATGTGTGTCTCTGTGTGTTTGTCCCTGTGTGTTTCTGTCTCTGTGTCTCTCCATGTGTGTCTGTGTCTCTGTGTGTCTCTCCATGTGTGTCTCTGTGTGTTTGTCCCTGTGTGTTTCTGTCTCTGTGTCTCTCCATGTGTGTCTGTGTCTCTGTGTGTCTCTCTGTGTGTGTCTCTGTGTATTTGTTTGTGTGTCTCCGTGTGTGTCTCTGTGTGTCTCTGTGTATTTGTTTGTGTCTGTGTCTCTGTGTGTGTCTCTGTGTGTGTCTCCGTGTGTGTCTCTGTGTATTTGTGTCTCCGTGTGTGTCTCTGTGTATTTGTTTGTGTGCCTGCGTGTGTCTCTGTGTATTTGTGTCTCCGTGTGTGTCTCTGTGTATTTGTGTCTCCGTGTGTGTCTCTGTGTATTTGTTTGTGTGTCTCCGTGTGTGTCTGTGTATTTGTTTGTGTGCCTGCGTGTGTCTCTGTGTATTTGTGTCTCCGTGTGTCCTGCAGGTGTCTGACGTGTACTCACTGGTGCAGCAGACAATGACGTTACCTCTGATGAAGGATTATGTGCCGTTTTCATGGGCGTCGATGGTGAAGGTCAAATCAGAACATTTCCGTGCGCTCTCACACTACTACGCTGCTGTTGCTCTCTGCGACCACACGTGTAGGTTTAAACTTTAAATCATGTCAGTGTTTAAATGTCCCGTTATTTCAGCCTCATGTAGAGGAAGGAACTGGTCAGCTGACACCACGGCTGGTTCTATTTCTGTGTATCTGCAGGTGAGGATGAGTGTGAAGAGCAGCCAGAGAAGATCTTCCTCAGGTTTTATGCCAAACTGTCTACAGGACAAACTCTCAGCCAGATTCTTCAAGATCCAGAAAAAAGACGAAAGCTTGGTGAGTTTGCAGCTGAATGAACATCTGCTTTCAGGACTGATGGAACGGTTTGCTGAATTCAGTTTTTATACCTTTGTGTTTGTAAAGGTAAAGCTCACCTTCGACGTGCAGTAATGAAACACGAGGAGGCCATTCGTGTTCACAGTCTGTGTAAAATCCTGAGGAAGATGGACATCCTGCAGGACGTGTTGTCTCAAACTCACAAACGCTCCTTAGAGAAGTACTTAGAGCTGGACCGAGAGGACGACTTCGATGAGACGGCAGAAGCTCCAGAGATACAAGGTGAGAAGGTCTTTAAAGGAATATTCAGTCCAGTCAGGGATGAACTTCCAGACAGTGACGATGGATTCTTGTTGGCAGCTCACACTCAGCAGAAACCAGACGTCACCCCCCCACACTTCTCCACTGTCCAAGTTACGGACATCTTTCAGAGACTGGTGAGCCCCCCAGGGAGGAGACAGACCACCATGTTTAATTAAGAATTATTCTGCATTTCAGAAACTTGTCACACTTCATTCAGCATGACTGTTGTGTGTGCTGCAGGGTCCTCTGTCAGTGTTCTGCGCGAGGGCCCGCTGGGGCCCGGTGCGGGTCATCTGCCTGCAGAAGAGAGAAGGGGGCCTGGGTCTGACTCTCAGAGGAGACTCCCCCGTCCTGGTTGCAGGGGTGGTGCCAGGAGGCTGCGCCGAGGTGAGATAATCTCATTTTTATCATTTAGAAATGTAAACTTGTTGTTTTAAGATTTGGAAATCATGAGATTACAGTTTAGAGTTGATTCTCCAAAGTTCCTTTTGGCAAAGTGAGACATGAGAATGTGTCGTAGAACATCTGAGTTCAGGGTTCTTTACAGCGTGTCTGTGTTCAGGAGGCAGGATTAAGGGAAGGAGACTACATAGTAGCCGTGGACGGACACGACTGCAAGTGGTCCAAACATGGGGAGGTGGTCCACATGCTGAAGAGCTGCAGCGACAGAGGAGTAGAGATCAGCGTGGTCACGTTACACTCACATGACACACAGGTACATGTCAGGTGTGTGTGTGTGTGTGTGTGCATGGCAGCAGCTGCTGATCTGAGAGCTGTGTTCTTACCTGTGTGTGTGTGTGTGCAGGTGGAGAGAAAAGCCATCATGCTGTCCCACTGCAGTGACAAAGAAAACTCTCGGCGCCTGATAGGCGGGGCTAAGGGTCATAGCTCCGCCTCCTTGTTGAACTGGAGCAGGAAGAAAAAAGGGGAAGGGGGCGGAGTCACCAAGAAACTGGGAAGCACTTTCAGTCTGTCATTTGGAAACATCCGAGACACTGAGGCGATGTACTGAGACACGCCTGCAGAGGAATCACTCAGGGAGTCGCAGCAGAGGAACAAACGGTACGATCGGGGCCAGCTGTGGTCGCGGGGGGGGGGGGGGGGGGGGGGGGGGGGGGGGGGGGGGGGGGACAACAACACTGGACCCTAACCAGAAGACAATGTTAGTCATTAGAAGTGCTGGATTATTTTCAGCAACGTACAAAGTTAGAAAAACATGTAGAAGCACAAAACCTGGTAGAAAACTTCCTAATGTGACCTGCAAAGTGAGATGGGCGGAGCTTAGTTTTGCTGAAGTGATCAGTTTTGGGAGTTGAACTTGGGTGTGATGTCAAATATCAGAGAGGTGATGATGTTATCAGTTTACATGATGATGAATTAATGCTCATCTGTTTAATCTGCACATGATGCAGCTGATCAGCTGATCAGATTCTACAGTTTACTTCTTACACACGGGGGTTTTGATTTGGAGGTCATGACAACCATCACTACGTACTGTAAGAACGATGCTTTGTTTGGAGAACAAATGTAAACAATAATAATTTAAAAAGGTCACTTTTAAGTGGAATGTACAGTGAACTCTAGATGAAAGAATAGAAACAGCTGAAAACTCGAGTCCACTCTGAATGGACTTTATTTACTGTATGTAGTACTCAGACTACACGGAGACCAGCTGGATGGGACTGAGCTGCAGGACGTCCACCAGACATTAGATTGTTCTCGTCTCTGATGTCTCAGCTGATTCTCAGATCAAACCTACAGAGAGATTTTTAATATTTAGTTTACATTTTTTAGGAACTTGAAAGCACTTGAAATATATTTAGATGTTTGTTACTGCACTGCTCAAATATATATGAAAGGAACATTTTTAAATCAGTATCAGACGGGGTTGTTGATCCGTGTCTGCACTGAAACCCAAACAGAGAGGGTTCTGGGTTCTGGGTTCTGCAGATGGAGACGCAGACGTTTTCTCCTTCCTCGTCTTTTTACCTGCTTTTCGGTAGTTTTACGTTTGACTCTGTTCAGTGTCACTTCATGTAGCGTGAGGAGAGACCTGGAACCTGCAGAGGTTACACATGCAGTCCAGGTCCACCAGGATGGAACATCGGTACGGCTGGCATCTGCCAGAGAAAACCAGAACTAGCAGGTCCGGGTCCGGCGCCCTGTTCTTTTCACAGATGAGAGCAGGTTCAGTCATGTGACAAACTACTGAGAACCATTTCAGTAGACGAAACCAGCGTCCTGCATCAGTTTGAATTTCTTCTAGACTTTAATAAAGTCTTCTGTAGGGAGATAATTTACATTTTCATCAAGTCGTTTTTGTTCCTGAGACATTTCACATCAGTCTGAACCCCACAGGGTTTGTTACAGCAGATTTACAGAAGTTTAATCTTCTTGTTATGACTCGAAAGGCAGTATCCAGGTCCAGGTTCAGGCAGGTCCAGGTTCATCCAGGTCCAGGTTCAGGCAGGTCCAGGTTCGTCCAGGTCCAGGTTCGTCCAGGTCCAGGTTCATCCAGGTCCAGCTTCGTCCAGGTTCAGGCAGGTCCAGCTTTGTCCAGGTCCAGGTTCGTCCAGGTACAGGTTCAGGCAGGTCCAGCTTTGTCCAGGTCCAGGTTCGTCCAGGTCCAGGTTCAGGCAGGTCCAGCTTTGTCCAGGTCCAGGTTCGTCCAGGTACAGGTTCAGGCAGGTCCAGCTTCGTCCAGGTCCAGGTTCAGGCAGGTCCAGCTTCGTCCAGGTCCAGGTTCGTCCAGGTACAGGTTCAGGCAGGTCCAGCTTCGTCCAGGTCCAGGTTCATCCAGGTCCAGGTTCGTCCAGGTCCAGGTTCATCCAGGTCCAGCTTCGTCCAGGTTCAGGCAGGTCCAACTTTGTCCAGGTCCAGGTTCGTCCAGGTACAGGTTCAGGCAGGTCCAGCTTCGTCCAGGTCCAGGTTCATCCAGGTCCAGGTTCGTCCAGGTCCAGGTTCATCCAGGTCCAGCTTCGTCCAGGTTCAGGCAGGTCCAGCTTCGTCCAGGTCCAGGTTCAGGCAGGTCCAGCTTCGTCCAGGTCCAGGTTCATCCAGGTACAGGTTCAGGCAGGTCCAGCTTCGTCCAGGTCCAGGTTCAGGCAGGTCCAGCTTCGTCCAGGTCCAGGTTCATCCAGGTACAGGTTCAGGCAGGTCCAGCTTCGTCCAGGTCCAGGTTCAGGCAGGTCCAGCTTCGTCCAGGTCCAGGCAGAGAGAAAAAGACTCGATGTGTTTGTAGTTTAGAACCGTTTAAAACACTGTGACAAATCTTTGGTTTAGAATGTTGCAATAATGAACAAATACTGTTAAAATAAACTGTGATACTTTTCTTATTCCAACGTGCACAAAGTTCAGCTGTTTGTATCTGAGGGACCACGTCTTCATTTTTCTAAGATTTTGATCAGACTTAAACTTGCTGCGTTTGTGTATGACGACAGTCACGAGGAATGATCCATTCAGGAATTTTTACTGTATTTAAAATGTTCAGACACAATAAAACTCTGTTTTTATTAAACTCGACATGAGCCCAAATGTTGCATCAGCAGTAAATATTCTAATTAACTGAGGAAGGAAAACCTTTTAAAGACCCTTTGAAATCTTACCTGATGGTTCTGAGACCCACGACGGAAGAATTTTGCTTTCGGGTTTCATCTAAGCTGCAAAAATGTTACTTAAATCCAAGAAAATGAAAATCTGACAGATTAAGGAAGTTGTGGTACATTTCAGTATTAGATTTATTAAATATCAGAAATGTGGGATTTGCTGTTGGGCTGACCGAGTTCCTCTGATCCAGTCTGAAACTCATTTACAGTCTTTATTCCTCCACATTATTTCCTTCAGTTCATGAGAAGCTATTAGTGTTTTTCCTCAGTTTGTTCTCCAAAGTAATGGGAGTATATCCACGTGTGAAGGGCTGAGAGGATGAATATCAATCTTCAGCAGGTCTCAGGAGCCTCCTGAGGCGCCTGCAGGTCCCAGCCCACTCTGTTCCAGCTCAGCGATCACTGACATGTGTCTGAAGTCTGCAGGACGGTGGTTAAACGTCTCCACCAGTCGGTACGTCTCCTGTCTCTGCGTGCCGTAAAAGAGCTGCACCTGATTGGCCAAACACTGAGCCTGATGGACAGTCTGCAAACGAGCGACAGATGATTTCAGTGTTTACAAAACCAAAAGATAAAAAGTGTCAGCTGTCAATCAGAGAAGAAGATGTTACACACAGACTTACTATGAATTTGGGATCCATCTCAGCCGTCATGAGCACGATGCCCTTCTCCTCCTTCAGGTCTGGGTAATGGTAAAGGATCAGCTGACTCGGGGCATTTTCACCCAGCGTCTGAGCACAAAAAGAATAAAACACTATTTTTACTGTTATGTGTCATATTTATAATAAACAGACGTGAATGTGTTCAAATGATTCATTCCATGTGTCTCAGATTCACTCCTGAAGGTTCAACATTATTCTTTTAAATCAAAACAACTTTTTCTAAGACGCGATCAGAAAGTCAGAGATGATCCAAATTTAACCTGTATAAGTGTTGACATCTTTGCAGCCTCTGTTTCTATGGCGACACATCCAGGTAACAGGTGAACAGTGATGAGATGTGGCGTTTACCTGAACGTTTATGAGGGAGGTGAAGTGGAGCTCATGTCTGGACCACTGACCCACGAAGAACTCGTAACCCTCCTTCTGGGGCAAAGCGTAAAGAAACTGAGGAAAAGACAGAATATGTTACCATGGCAACCAGCTGGAAAGACACATACATATAATTAACATGTAGATTAGAGGGTGAATCATTTGTGAGTTTGGTTGGTTAGAACCTTACAGGGGTCTTACCATGGGGCAGGAGTTGGATCTGCTGAAGATCACCGTGTAGACGTCTGACTGTAAACATGACAGAAGATGATCGTTACATCATCAACGCTGGAGAGAGAAAATCAGCCTCGCTGTAAACACGGAGCATTAAGCTCTGTAGGTGTAGATGAAGCTGCGTTAAGGAAATATTTACTAAAACATAAACAACTGTGAAGAAAGAAAAGATCAAAGAGTGAAAAGTAAAGAAACTTCTCACCAACACTCGTAACAAAACAAAGTTATTTGGATATTTTACACTGAAAAGACGAAGAGGAAGATGAAACTGGAGAACTGAATGAATCCAGACTGAAGTATCACAAAAGGAACCTTTTTTATAACATGATGAAATTCATCAGGGATCAACTCACCGGGATGACGGCGCTGATTGTGTCTTTAGTTGAATAAAACTTCATCCAAAGCTGAAAAAAAACCCCGAAACAGCTGAGATGAAGCAAACTGTTCAAACAGCTTCAGCTGACAGGAAGTGAATCTGAAAACTTTCTGCTATTAGTTTATATAAATATAAAAACCTTCCACTCACCTGTTCTATCTCCTCACCTGTCTTGTCCTGAATCATCTCCAGGTTGAGGATGGAACCTAAAGTCTGCAGAAAGACGCCACATTGTGTTTAATTCCCATCAACCATCATCATGAACGACAGAAGGAACGTTTCAGGGCAAAAGTTACATATAACTCACAATTTAAATAAAAATCCAAATTAAAGTTTGAATGAGATTTCAAGCATCAGTGTTCAGTGAGTTCTGTTAATATGTTCTGGATAAAGAACCTCAGACACCTTCAGTCAGCTCACCTTGTTCTTGGTGAAACCTCCTGATGTTCCATCAGCAGCAGACAACTTGTCTCTTTTCTCAAACTGAAAACATTCAAACAAAGAAAGTGAAACTTTCATTTAATTTTAAATAAAATCACAATCACGTGATGAACTCGTTGTGTTGAACTCAGCTGGTGGCCCACCTCCTCCTCCATGATCCGGACGAACTCAGCCTGCTTGGAGTGACCCAGAACCTCCTTCTTGGCCTCATGCCGTTTCTCCACTCGATCCTTGTACTCCTGCGGTTTGGAACTAAAATGAATCAGATGAAATCAGTGAGACAGACTGATGACAACTTCCTGTTACATGCTGGCTTTTATCCGTTTTATCAATATGAGTCCAAATGATATTTACACCTAGTTTTCATTCAGATACTCGGCAGCACAACAGATTATAATCTCAGCTATCAATAATCGGATTATTTTAAAACAACACGCTCTGACAGAGATTCAGACGATGCTACTAGCTCAGTTAGCTCACGGACCTGCGCAGCTTCTGGATCTTGTCTTGGTACTTGTTGTAGAACGGGTTCTCCTCCAACTCCGGGTCCTTCCGCACAGAGAATGTTCGGAACTGCACCGGGACCAGCCCGGGGATCAGTGGCCTGATACCGGTGGCCCTGACCATGAACACCCCCCGGTATAAACATGACATTTGGATCAAGGCCGCTGACATCTTTCCATCGTTCACGTCCCACATCGAGAATGTTCCGGATGGGAGAAAGTGACGCGCGTTATTCGTTCCTGGGGGCGTCATGTCCGCAGAGGGGTTAAAACAAAACAAAATAAATCAAAACAAAACAAACAAACAAAAAATGATTTCTGTTTGTTTAATACTGATTTCACCAAATATTCATTAAGATTTTTTTTCCCACTGCCTAAAACTTTTGCACAGTACTGTATAACAAAGTATAAAATAAATATCTAAAATAAATACTAGAATTTAAACAGGAAAACAATCTTAAGGATTTAATTTAAAAGACCACAGGGGACCTTTAAAATAAAATAACGTATGCATCATTTTAATAAAAAGCCGCTTAAGAGGGATTTAATAAATTGATATGTTTTTTATTTCACTGAATTGAGTTTTTAATGTGTTAAACACTCTGTGATTTATTTGTATGAAAGCTGCTATAAAATTAAAAGTTGATTGAATATAAAACGGCATCAAAACAGATCATGAAAGTGTTGTTCACATATTGTTGTGACACTCTCTGGCCTGTAGAGGTCGCTGTAGACTTCCTTTGACACCTTTAATGATCAGTAAACGTCTCTATCTTCACCATCTCTGTTAGTTAAAACCGAGACTTCTGTTGATCGTTGCTCCTCAGAATTAATCTGTGGAATCTCTGAGGACTCACTTACATCCTCCACGCACGCACGCACGCACGTGTGTGATGCTGGCTGTAAATTTAACAAGATGCGTGTTTTCCCTGATGACATTTGAAAGCCTCTCAGTTTCTCTACAATCATTTTTTTCAATTTCTCCAATCAATAACCAAATCAGCTGGTAGTTGACTCTGATCAGATGATGACAGCATGTGCTGGTGTGTTTATATTAGTGTGCTGAACAGAAGAAAAGCTGCATCACTGAAAGCAGCAGCGATAAGATTCAAATAGAAATCCATTGAAATCTCACTTTTTACTGCTCATTTAAAAAGTTAAAGTTAGATTTGACTTTCTTTCCAGGATAAACTAAAATGTGATGCAGTTATTTATTGTTTTTATTTCTAATTGAGGGAAAACTTTTCAAAATAAAACTAAGGATTTCAAGATTTCTCCAACAGCTGACAGTTTTAGATGTAGTCAATGTAAGATATTCAACATCTTATTTATTCACCTGAAACAGCTTGTTTTTTTATAATATCTGTATAAAGTCAGATTTATCATCATATTTTATTGTTTCTGTAAACATGTGTCTGTCGTCTACTCTGACAGATTGAGTTGTTTCTTATTAAATCTGTTTTTCTTCCTCTCCTCTCACTGACCCACTGTCCCTCCTCCTCTTCCTCTGCTTGCTCGCTCTCTTTGTCATGGGGTCTCGCACGGAGGATGTATATTTCATGTGCAGCTCTGGAGGCTTTTACCATTAATTATAGAGAAACACTAAGCTTTCCATTTGCTGGACAGATGTTATTTTTTACTTAAGGAGAGAAAGGGGACTGTTCCATAATTCAGAGGTAAATCCTGCTCAGCAGAGAACAAATAAATAAATGAATAAATAAATAAAGCAAAAGCAAAAACCACAAACATTTGGTCCAGTTGAGCTGCGTGAAGCCAACGTCCAGTTTTCCTCTGCAGCCTTCAGCCTCTAAGTGCCTCCATGTAATAAATATGGAACAGCTGTTTCATTTTTTATTTAATCGGCCAAAGTATTTCTCCAAATCACTCACATAATGCAACATTTTGTGTAGCTTCTAGAACAATAGATGTAGAAAAACAGAGTGGAAAAGAATCTTTTTCAAAATAAAATATTATGACTCAACGGTGGAAAAACATCTGGATGGATGAACTGAAAAGATTAAATATAAAAATCTTTATTGAGGATGAAACACTTTTGAGCTTCTGATGATGAAGGATGAAACTCTGAGTCAAGTTTAAAACAACTTGATCATGTTTTGGATTTAGAACATAACAGAGTCACATGGTTGGGTTTATTCTTAGCTGTATTTGATTCATTACAAGTTTTAGTAAAGTTCAAGTTTTAAACCTCCACAGATGTTGTTAGAATTTCACATTTGAAATTAAATCAGTGAAAACATGTAAAGGATTAAACTGAGAGTAACTTTCTGATCATGAGTGAATAATGTTTAAAGCAGCACAAACACCTTCAGATCTACTAACAGATTTGACCTTCATGAAGACGTGTTTAAACCCCCCTGAAGGCATCACATGGTACAAACTGATACACGATAATCAAAGGCTGAATCAGAATATCAGAGAACTTCACCTTTACATTCGCACGTCACTGCCAGAGAAGATGGAAACACTCCGAGGCGTCTGTGTGGAGCTTCTGAAACCACTCTGCTTTGTTTGCGTCTCTTTACGAATGAGAAATGAGACACATGGTGGAGGATTTAACTGGTTTCACTCAGTCACTTTCTGGAGTCGTCACCTGAGAGCTGCAGACAGGTGAAGCTGTTGGACGAGTCGGATTAATCAGAAGTTCACATGAGAAAAGAGACGAACAGCAACAGAGATGAAACTTCCTGTTATTTTACATTAAAAACTCATAAATATTCAAACATAAATACATCTGCCAGCTGGGAAAAAATATTAAAAACATCAAATGTTTCTTATTAATTTCTGATGTTTTACAGTATGAAAAAAAAATTAATTATTAAAGGTAGGAATTAATTTTAATTTGCATCATTGCAGTGACGTTCAGGGATTCTGTTGGTGAACATTCATGATCCCTTATCAAACAACAAAGTCCTCAAATTTGAAATAGACGAGCAGCACATCAAAATTTAAAATAAGCAGAAGTGGTTCCTGCTGCTGCAAACACATCGTTTCACACCTGAATCCTGATCTAATTAAAACAGAAACATTCATCCATGTTAAAAATAACAGTGAAGTCCTGCATGATGAATCTTATTCTCACATTTAAATTCATTTTAATAAAATGCAGTTAAATGAGTTTTAAAATAAGTGAATGAGAAGAATCTTTTATCCTGGTTTTAGAATCATTTCTGGTTTAATTTTGGACTCAATAGCTGAATGTTTCAGACTGAACGTGCACGAGGAGAATATGGTGTTAGAATGAGACACAGATAATGTTTATATGAGATGGAAACAGCTGCAGAGGGATGAACAAACAAAACAACATTTACTGAACATCAGATTTTCTTATAAACACTTTCTTTTATTTAAAGAAATGTAAAAAGTGAAACTCGATGTGTTTTCAGGTGATAAACTGATCCGGCTGCATGTCGGTGAGTCTCCATCCAGTTTCACAAACCAGTACGATGAGGTTGGATTTCAAGCTTTGGGGTTTTCGGGGGTCTTGGGACCACTCACATCCCCTCCCTCAGGCAAACTAAAATCGTACCCCTGGGCCAGTGTATGACCCCAATCCACACCTTCTGCAAACACACACACAGAAACACACACACGCACATCAGCACTCACACACACTCAATAAAAAAAGGTCACACTTGGCAAAGGAATACCGTCGTTTTAGAGAAGGATCCCATTAAAAGTTCATGAGTGCGTCTGTCTAGGAATCAAGACACCCGCTCTGCTGCAGTGCTGATAGCTCCAACTGTGTGTGTGTGTGTTATTTATTCATGTACACACTTATTAGAGCATCTTGTGGCAGGCATCACTCACTCTGCACTAAAAGTGAATGAAAGCTGAACATGTGCTGGTTTTCTCTGCAGGTCTTCATGGGACCCTTAACGTGACCTCTGACCTCAGATCGAACGTCCTGTAAAACACACTGTGTGCTCATTTAACTATTCTTTAAGAAAAATAGCAATAATAGTAAATCATAACCACGATCATAATAATAGACTGAAGGAAGTCGTGGAGGTGAGAAACATTTAGTTCTGTGGAAAAAAGCAAATCTGCTGCAGCTGAAGGTCACACGCTTATTCTGAATAAAATCTCAACCTGATTTTCACATAAATCTCACAAATAATCAACAATAAAAAGGAGAATTTTTTAGATGCAAAAAAAAAGAGTTTGGTTAGAAAAGAACCCATCCTAATGTTTAAAAATCCAACATTTGATCAGATTAAGACTCTAAACCTGGAATCATGCGATGAAGATCTAAAGTTAAAAATATTATGATGTACTAAAATGTATTCAGTTGATCCAATAATATGATAAAAATAAATGTTGTAATTTACAAATCAGAGAAAAATGATAATTTTTTTTTCTATAATAAAAATACAATTAGATTTTGTGCATGTTAACTAAAATATTGAATCAATGCTATAAACTATCTGAGGCAAAAAAAAAAAAAAGCCTGAGTAAATATCTAGATTATTTCAGAAGTGTAATAAATATCTATATATCTATTTTGATCATTTTCCCTGATCAGCATCTGGTTTTTACACCTAACAGACAAACTGATATTTAAATATTAAAATCCTTACCGGGAAGAGACAGTGCAGAAATGTCTCCCTCTCGGACACATGAGGACGGTTGTGTCTGTGTCCTCACCGGAGCTGGAAACGGAGTGATGGGATGATGAGAAGAGCTCCAACTGCGGCAGGATGCAGTTCCGCATCCGACCCGCAGGCGGCGCTGTTCGCACGCAAACCCTGCGGCGCTGCGCGGCTACAAGCGGCAGGTCGAGGACAGGTTCACACCACTCAGCTGAAAACAAAGCAGAAACTCAGTGAATCCATCTCTTCTTCTTGTTTTTAAAATTCATGAAGTTTTTCTCACTTTTTTTAAACTGTAGCTGTTTTACTGACTTTCCTGGTTTCTTCTTTATCATTTTAATATCAGTTTCCTCGTCTTGTTTCTCCCCTTATTACATTTTTATCCTTTAGTTTTTCCTCATATTTCTTGACACTTTTCTATCTTGTCTCTTTTATTTCTCTTTGATTTTCCATCTTCTTTATGTTGATTAAATATGAGTTTTCTCTCATCACATCTTTCTTCTTTTTTTATCTTCATTTCTTGTTTGTTGTTTCTTAGTTTATTTTTATTTTTACAGACATTTTATCTCCTTTTATCACTTAATTCCCTGCTGTTGGACTTTAGTGTTGTTTGCTATAATGTCTGATTTTTGTTAAACAGGTTTTTCCTCCTTCTTGTGTTTTTGTTTAACATGTTTTTCTTCTGCTCTCATCTTCTTCGTCCTGGCTACGCTCCAAGGACGGATTGAGGGGGAGCATCCGGAGCGAGCTCAGTGACGTTGACAGCTGTCACTTTGGCTGGTGCTAATGCAGACAGGCTAACCTGAAATGAGCTGGGACAGGCCTGAAGCTCTGTGCATCACTGACCCCCCACCTCCTCTTCCTCCACAGGGAGCCCTACCGGCTGGGTATGTGCAGCATGGAGGTGTGGGGCGCCGCGGCAGGCTGGAAAATATAAGGCACGGGATATAAGAGGGGTCATCAGGGTCACGGTGCTGTTAGCGCTGTCAGCAGGACTCTGAAAGAGATCCAACACTAACAAAGAGACCAACAACAACAAACCTGGGTAAGAAGATGAAAGGAGGAGGAACAGCTGATCAGAACGAAGGTGATGGATGTTTGATAACGTGCGTTGAGACTGTGAACATGTAGAAAACTCATCTGACTCATTTCTATAAGTTTGTTAACTTCCTGTGATGTTTCGTTACGTTGAAACTGCTGAATGACGGTTTGTTGTTGTTGTTTCCTGCAGATTTAATCCACGTTGCAACTTTTACAGTCAAACATGGACGTTATTTCTTCTTCTCACTTAAAGTAAAAAACAATTAAACAGTCAGTTGAGTTCATAAAGATGCTGATGGAATGTTTTCTATAGGCACATATTTATGGAATAGAGTTTTATTAATCAGTTTAGAATCCAGTCAATAATAATAATGTGTATTAAAACAGTGGTTTTATTTTCATGTTTTTGTTCCGGAGCAAAACAAAATGCAACATGTCAGAATGAAGCTTTGAGACATTATCTGCAGGATAAACACGAGGTTTATGAAGAAAGACTTGATGTAAAACAACATTTCTTACCATGACGTACGCTTTGACCCTTGTTGGTTCCTCACATGTTGAGAACTGCTGCACCGCGGTGGAAGCAGCATGAAAGAGGGACGGCAGAACAAAAAGAACTGAGGAAAGAGAAGAAGAAGAAGAGACGGTGACAGTCATGTCTCTAAAAGACTCAGTCTCATTATAACAACCAGCGTCAGACTTGGTCTTTCCTCCTGTTTCTCTGCTGATGTCAGATGAATGTTCACTTTAACTGTGTGTGTGTGTGTGTTTATTCACAGTGCATGCTGATTCAGCTCGTTATCTGAAGCAGCCTTAGACAGAATGAGTTTAAATCTCAGCATCGTGGCCACAGTGCTCACGGCTTTATTTACTGTTCGCTCTCTGGTGCAGACTTACACTGTAACTACACGACTCAGGTACATGGATCAGGTACTCTGATCAGGTACATGGATCAGGTACTCTGATCAGGTACATGGATCAGGTACTCTGATCAGGTACATGGATCAGGTACTCTGAGCAGGTACATGGATCAGGTACTCTGAGCAGGTACATGGATCAGGTACATGGATCAGGTACTCTGATCAGGTACATGGATCAGGTACTCTGATCAGGTACATGGATCAGGTACTCTGATCAGGTACTCTGATCAGGTACATGGATCAGGTACATGGATCAGGTACATGGATCAGGTACATGGATCAGGTACTCTGATCAGGTACATGGATCAGGTACTCTGATCAGGTACATGGATCAGGTACTCTGAGCAGGTACATGGATCAGGTACATGGATCAGGTACTCTGATCAGGTACATGGATCAGGTACTCTGATCAGGTACATGGATCAGGTACTCTGATCAGGTACATGGATCAGGTACTCTGATCAGGTACTCTGATCAGGTACATGGATCAGGTACATGGATCAGGTACTCTGATCAGGTACATGGATCAGGTACATGGATCAGGTACTCTGATCAGGTACATGGATCAGGTACTCTGAGCAGGTACATGGATCAGGTACTCTGAGCAGGTACATGGATCAGGTACATGGATCAGGTACATGGATCAGGTACATGGATCAGGTACTCTGATCAGGTACATGGATCAGGTACTCTGAGCAGGTACATGGATCAGGTACATGGATCAGGTACTCTGAGCAGGTACATGGATCAGGTACATGGATCAGGTACATGGATCAGGTACACGGAGCAGGTACATGGATCAGGTACTCTGAGCAGGTACATGGATCAGGTACATGGATCAGGTACATGGATCAGGTACATGGATCAGGTACTCTGATCAGGTACATGGATCAGGTACATGGATCAGGTACTCTGATCAGGTACATGGATCAGGTACTCTGATCAGGTACATGGATCAGGTACTCTGATCAGGTACATGGATCAGGTACTCTGATCAGGTACTCTGATCAGGTACATGGATCAGGTACTCTGAGCAGGTACATGGATCAGGTACTCTGAGCAGGTACATGGATCAGGTACATGGATCAGGTACTCTGAGCAGGTACATGGATCAGGTACATGGATCAGGTACATGGATCAGGTACATGGATCAGGTACATGGATCAGGTACTCTGAGCAGGTACATGGATCAGGTACATGGATCAGGTACATGGATCAGGTACATGGATCAGGTACTCTGATCAGGTACATGGATCAGGTACTCTGATCAGGTACTCTGATCAGGTACATGGATCAGGTACTCTGATCAGGTACTCTGATCAGGTACATGGATCAGGTACTCTGAGCAGGTACATGGATCAGGTACATGGATCAGGTACATGGATCAGGTACATGGATCAGGTACATGGATCAGGTACTCTGAGCAGGTACATGGATCAGGTACTCTGAGCAGGTACATGGATCAGGTACATGGATCAGGTACTCTGAGCAGGTACATGGATCAGGTACTCTGATCAGGTACATGGATCAGGTACTCTGATCAGGTACTCTGATCAGGTACATGGATCAGGTACTCTGAGCAGGTACATGGATCAGGTACACTGAGCAGGTACATGGATCAGGTACATGGATCAGGTACTCTGAGCAGGTACATGGATCAGGTACATGATCAGGTACATGGATCAGGTACTCTGATCAGGTACATGGATCAGGTACATGGATCAGGTACTCTGATCAGGTACTCTGATCAGGTACATGGATCAGGTACTCTGAGCAGGTACATGGATCAGGTACTCTGAGCAGGTACATGGATCAGGTACATGGATCAGGTACTCTGAGCAGGTACATGGATCAGGTACTCTGAGCAGGTACATGGATCAGGTACATGGATCAGGTACATGGATCAGGTACATAGATCAGGTACTCTGATCAGGTACATGGATCAGGTACTCTGATCAGGTACATGGATCAGGTACTCTGATCAGGTACTCTGATCAGGTACATGGATCAGGTACTCGGAGCAGGTACATGGATCAGGTACTCTGAGCAGGTACATGGATCAGGTACATGGATCAGGTACATGGATCAGGTACATGGATCAGGTACATGGATCAGGTACATGGATCAGGTACTCTGATCAGGTACATGGATCAGGTACTCTGATCAGGTACATGGATCAGGTACTCTGATCAGGTACTCTGATCAGGTACATGGATCAGGTACTCTGATCAGGTACTCTGATCAGGTACATGGATCAGGTACATGGATCAGGTACATGGATCAGGTACATGGATCAGGTACATGGATCAGGTACTCTGATCAGGTACATGGATCAGGTACATGGATCAGGTACATGGATCAGGTACATGGATCAGGTACATGGATCAGGTACATGGATCAGGTACATGGATCAGGTACTCTGAAAGGACTCAGAGCTTCACTAAAATGCAAATGAGAAACGTTCCTGGTGTTCAGGTCACCAGTGGAGACACCTGCTCATGAAGTCAAAGTGTTTCTAATGAGTTCAATCAGCTGATGACAGTGTGGTTCTGCAGGTAGAACATCAGGGTTTTACAGGAGATCAGACTCGTTTACAGATAATCCTCCAGTAACGAGAAACATTTTCAATCAGCCTATTTTGCTCATTTGAGTTCAGGGTCTGTTAATAATCAGGATAATGTGACAGTTAAAGCAGGATTACAGCATGTTGGGGAGACTGTCCCCCCCCCCCACCAGGTCTAATTCATAAATCAGTTAATGCCAGCTGAAGGTCTTAGAGAACCCTGCAGAACCCTGACGGGGGAAATTTCAGCCACAGCGTTGGTGTAGAAGCACTTCCTGGTTGGGTTCAGAGGTCCGCTTGATCGAGGGAGAATAAATGTTGTCAGAAAGACAGAACAGAACCAGCCGAGGTTCTGGTTCCGTCCATGTGAGACACAGCAGGGTCAGAACCGTCCAGTGACATCAAGGGGCCTCTACATCTGTGGTAAACAAACACATGTTGACAAACAAGCTGAATGTTTGCATCCTTACGCCCCCCCCATGTAACCACCAGCCCCTCCATGGGGCCACAGGTCCAGTGTGAAATGCACGCAAACATTTAAATATTTTAGACTTTACTCCCCCTTACAGACCAGATCTCTCTCTCACGCACACACACACACACGCACACGCACACAGAGGGAGACGGTGGCGACAGCTTCATAAATAGTCTATGAAGAACCAGCCCCCCCCCCCCCCCCCCCCACCACAACCGTCAAAGACCCACAATGATTTATTGATTTCTTTATTTGTCACATAAAAAGAGAAACCTGCTCCTCTCGTCTCCGTGTCTCGTTTTCACGTCTCTTCCTCGTCTCTCTGACCAGAAAAGGGACAAAGAGGACAAACAGCCACCTGACAGGTTGGATGAAAGGCATCGCTCAGTGTGATACATCTGTTTATATCATTTTATTATGTTCATTCTTACAGGAAGTTGATATTTTTCCTGGTTTGTTTCTTTTCCTACAGTTCTGTTTGTTCTGCGTCACATTTTCTTTCCTGATTTCTCTTTTTTTCTTTATTTTATATTTAGTTTATTATTGTAGATCCAAGCAGCTGTGTGAGTAATAAGTTATGACAGAAAACTTATTGTCTGATCTTGTTTTATGGATCTTTTGTGCAGCTAGTTAACATGACAGATATTATCTTGTATTGGATTCATATTTGTCTGCACCTTCTCTTTTATTTTCTTTTTATGCAGTTTTTTTATCTTTCTGTTCTACCTTTGCATCTTTTCTCTCCCGCTGCCCTTTTTTCTTTCTGAGTTTTAGTTTTTTTTCAGTTCTTTTGTCATACAAAGCCAAATTTCTCCTGCAGTCATCAGATTTGTCTGTAATGTTACAGACTCATCTGTTTCTTGGTCTTTGCTCTTTTCTTGTCTCGACTTATTCACCCTCATTCTGAACACAGAAAACTCTAAAACACACAGTTCCTAATATTATCAGCAGGTTTTAGTGGGAGGAACATGTTACCAAAACAATAAGATGTCTTCACATTCATTGTTTATTCATCTTTGACCCTCCCTTTCACTCACCTCTCATCAGTCTGTCTCTCCTCCTCCTTAACAGTGTCCATCCATCGTCCTCTGTCCCCCCTCCGTCTATCTGTCCCCTGCTTTCAGAGCCTCTCTGAGCGCTGGCAGCCTGTCGATGAGAAGCATTGGTTGGCGTCCGGCGCAGTCGATGACCCTGACAGTGTGCAGTTATCGTTCTAATTAAGATGCCACACTTGAGTTAAACCACAGCATTAGAATTTGATGGGGAATTGATCAGAGTGTCAGAGGCGGAGCGAGACAGAGAAAGAGATGTGGAGGGGGAGTAACGGTGGAAGAGACGGAGGGATGGAGAAATGCAAACAGAAGAGTGTTCATCAAGAGAGACGAGGTCTGAGAAAGAGAAGTTTGTCATGCTCTGAAGTCTCAGTCAGGTCTCTTAGTGTCCCATTTCATTTATGTTTCACTCTCTGATAGCGTCTGACAGAGAACCCCAGAAGTCCTGCTGCATCTGAAACTCATGACATGTAACTGAAGCTAAACGCTTCCTGCGTCTTTATAAGGTGCCAAAAAAAAAAAACAGAAAATATTTGACTGTTATCAGCTGAAGCTCCAAAATTCTGAGCGTGATGGAGCGTCCTGAGTGTTTGTGGAGTCAGACAGGCTTCAGGTCAAAGGTTAAGATAATCCTTGATTCCACTTGGTCAACAAGTCAATATCCTCATTGATGGGCACTTGGTGTTTGAGTGTGTGGTGTCTCTGCCCCCCCCCACCACCACCTCACTGAAAGCGTTGACTGTTTCATGTTGCTGTTTGTCTCGTGAGGTTTTACTTTAACCACAGACGTGAACGTTACACCCGAAACGAGTCAAGTTAGAGCAGCTCTCACACCAGCAGACTGCGTCACAGGAGACGTGCACGTCTACCTGCTCTGAAACAGCTGTGTGCAGGAACACATGCATGGGTGGCAGATAAATATGAATGAGCATCAAACAGGCTACATGCATTACATTGGGAGCATCCATGCATACTGACTCACTGCACACATTAACGTGCATTTTAAACACAGAACTTCATTAAAAAATCCTGCAAGACAGAGTGAAGAAACTGGCCCAATTAAACAAGCTGAGAGGTTTTATTTAGCTTTTAGCAAAGTGTTTGTTTACTCTCCACATCAAGTTGGACAAGAAAGGTTTAATTAATTATATAAAAACCATCAGAAGCAATAAAAAAGAAATAAAAGGGAAAACTTCACTCACACGACACTAACAAGCAGGCAGCAGGAGTGAAGTCCTACTATGAGACACATCTACTTAAACCTTGTCTGCACTGTCAAACCTTCACGTGTGGGTGTGGACACGCATGTCCACATGTGTTTGTGTCAAGTCTGGTCAATCAGAGGCCTTTCTGTGAACAGCTGTTAGCAGAAGGCAGCAGTCAGAGTCCAGCTGTGTGTCAGCTGTCATTCCAACTTCCTGTCAACTCGTTCCTTTCATGCTTTATGTCACACTGTCCTTCTTCTACTCAGACAGACAACACAGTCCAGTTTAGGACTGATGGCTCAGGTATCTACTGTTTTGCCCAGAATCTCCCAAAAAGTTATAATTTAAGTGAATAAAATCAATTTTATTTAAAAAAAAAA
>SSNP01000009.1:1189980-1205955 GCA_006937955.1 Pachypanchax playfairii
GAGCTGAAAAAAAAAACTGGAAAAAAATCAGGAAAACTGAGAGAAACAGCTGATTGATCTGTGGGTCATAAACACAAGCTTCTCTTCAGATTAGTTAATACAATTAGTTTGACTTTGCTGTGTGGCTTCATATAAACACCCCCTGAGGTCTGGTATTAATACACCAGGGGATATCAGTGATAAATAAACCAAAGGGCTGTGTGCACGTGTGTGTGAACAAGCAGGTGGAGTAATGATTAGATTTCCATTAGTAAAAGGAGTAATGAACATGTGTGTGTGTGTGTGTGTGTGTGTGTGTGTGTGTGTGTGTGTGTGTGTGTGTGTGTGTGTGCATACAGGATTGTTAATGTCTGTGTGTGCAGTAAGAGGTGAATTAAAAGTGCATTGACTATGTGGCAGCACATGCTATATATTAAAGGCAGGCTAAGCTGGCTCAAGCCAGAGAACCTATTCATCTTCTGCCTCTCCTCGATAAAACCACAACCCCCCCGAACGCTCATGTCCCATTCCACCTAATCATAGACCCCTCCCCTCTCCTCACATAATCAAATTAATTAACATTCCTAGGATCCTACGCTCATTAATCTATCCGCAGCGGTCAGCAGGCTGTGAGCTTGACCGTGGCACTGATCCCACTCAAAGCACATTTATTTACTCATGTGGGTTTTAAACAAAAACATTTTGGTGCTTTAGATTTCGATTATAAACTTGACGTGATCTCAACTTTTCATCAACCTTATTTCTGTTCTGTTTGCTGTTAATGGAGAGTCTTTGATTACTTCTAACTGGCTCCTGCATGATAACTAGCATGTTGCACACAGAAGTAACACCATGTTAGTTTTTTATGTTAATTCAGTTTTGGTTTAATCTTGACTGAATGGGATGAATTCAGACTGTGTGCCGAGTTCAGATTTATCTAAAACTCCATAAAGAGTTTTTTAGTTCCAGACCAGCAGAACACTGGAAGTTAATTATGCAATAAAAAAGTCTTAATTATTTTAGTTTTAATACAGAATAATAACATTTCTTTGTTTTTTTTTGATCTTCTAAAGATCGAGGATCCTTCCAGATGTGAGTTTATTTTGGAGCATAACTCTGTCTCACCTTTTTAAATTAATTAATAGATGATACTGCGAGGACGCAGGAGCTGGAGCTGCTAATGAATTCACCAGAGTGAGCAGCAGGAGATTGATTAATTCATGACAGGTAGCTGATCCCCTCGGCCCTGGGGCTCCCATGTGGCCCGGTCCCACCTCCCCCTCTCCAGACCTTTACACACCTCTCACTCCTCCCTCCGTCTCTACCTGAGTGTTTGCTCCTCATCGCTCCTCTGAGACGCCTCGTGACGCTAAAGGAAAACGACTTATTAATTAAAACTTCAGAGAATTAACTGCAGTATTTTCCATCATGTGTTTTTCCTCTCAGTTTGTTCGCTTGTCAATCAGAATCTATGTTTCAGATTATCATGTTGAAATTTGTCTTAACTGATGGAACTGTAGAGAACACAAAGGTGAACATGAAGGAGACGGGAAAGAAAGTGGAGACAAGAATAAAACGGTGGACTGACAGTTTTTCCAGCTGTGCAGGAGCAGAAGCTCAAGCAGAGAGGAGAATGTTGTATTGATCCCTCTCTTCTTTTTAACAAGGACAGATTTGGGCAGCTTTCCTCTCCACGTCTGCAGGAACACATTCCCTTTCATCCTGCACACTTCTCCTGTTTATCTCTCCACTTTTCTGAAGACCACCTCCAATCTCTCCACCCCATCCCCCCAAAGCCTGCAAGATGGGGGAAACCCTGTTTGTGAAGGCTTCTGTAAGCCTCGTGCACACACACAAACACACACACCAACACAAACTTACAGCTAACCCTCTGTACCAGAGAGACATAATGCATGTCCTCAGATTCATTATCCAAACCGTCTTCCAGCCGTCCTGTTAAAAACTCCATTTATCCATCTTGTTCCTGCAGCGTCGCGGTTCGGCGCTCGTCTCCAAATCTCCATTCAGACAAACAGAAAACCAACAACTGCAGCTCATTTTAATGTAATGAATTAGATAATAAAAGCTGGTTTCTAATCTAACTGTGTGCCCTGGATCACATTTTTATACTCAACACTAATTTAACAAATGGTGCTTTTAAAGTCTAACATTCACCTTTTAAACTCTCGTGATGTGTTCGTGTTTGTGAATCAGATTGAACCACTAGATTAGGACCAGACGGGCCCTGAATGCATCCTATTACTCATTAAACCCAATAGATTATATTAAAGTCCTTATAATTTACATAAACCTTCGCTATGCTTTATCATTTTTATTATTTAAAATTACTTTTTAGACATAAAAGTTTATCTGATCTTAAGTTAAAAATACAGAATTATTTTCACTTTGTGAAAAAACAAACAAAGTTTGTCTATTTTTTCTTTCTGTGTTTCTTGGGTTAATTTGACGAAATAAACAGAATAAATTAATCTGAAAACACAGTCATGTGACATATGTATCAGATTATGACTTGATTTGATTTTAAGATACAACTTTATTATTTTTTAAATGTCTGTACATGTTGTTACTCATATATTTGCTTAGAGTAAATTATCCTTTTAATCAGTTGAGCTTAATAAAATCACGTGTTCACCTGCTGGTGGAGATTAAATCATTAAAGTTATTTATATTCCTTTTTAACTTTAAATCAATTGTTCAATCCAAATAAGGTCTAAAGATGTAGAACATTTATTATTTCAGGTTAGGGTTAGGGTTCTGGAAGTTCGAATGGACAGAAGAAAAGCTGAAATGAGTTCAGATAAGTTAAAACTGCAGCTACAAACACTGAAGTTTGATGAGTTCTTAAATAAAATATATTTAGCAGAGTTAATGTTAGAGTTAGGGGACGTGGAGGGTGTTCGGGGGGGGGTTAACGTGCTTCATGCAATCAGACTTCACCTGCTCAACACACCTGGACTCTGGTGTTCCTGAGGATGGCAGTAAGATCTATGACATGTGAGGGTGAGAAGGGGGGGGAGCCCTTCACAAGAGGGCAGCTTGTGCCCCCCCCCCCAACAGCCCCCTGGGGAGGCAGCGGAGTCATTTGCTCAGTCTTATGATGTGGTCATGGTGCGTTAGTGGAGAGTTGTGAGGCACCATCACTACCATTCTCTGTCCCCCTACCGCTCAACACCTCCTCCCCTGGCTCAGTGACCCCCCCCACACCCCCACACCTCTCCTTTCTCTCCCACTACACTTCCTCATCCCTCAGTGGTCAGTGCAGGGGAAGAGCTGCTGACGCAGGCCAGCAGAGGTAACAAGCTTACCTGCGGATAATCTCCTAAGAGAAATTTCAAGAGAAGAAATGAGAGAGTAGGAGAGGGCGAGAGACAGAGAGGCGAGGCAGGAAGGAAGGATGGATGGAGAAAAAACTTAGTGAAGTTTTTAGTCCCTGACTTGCTGTGCCAAGCACTTCCTATTCTCCGAGCCAACATCCCCTCCGTGGTCAAGCACTTACTGCTCTCACAATGGCCTCGCTGAGAGAGAGAAAGAGACAAACCTCGGAGCATCGCTCATCAACTAATCTGCAGGAGAAGACCAGAACTTTGGCTGCCAGATGTGAATGACTTTACAATTAACATAATAATGATAAAATTATCCTTTTTTAGGTTGGAACTATCTGTTTAAACAGCAATAAATGAAATTAGTTAAAGTAAAGTCGTGCACTAAGATGAGAACGTCACATACGAGTCTCATTCGTGTTTAATCAGATTTAAAAGGAAGTTTTTACAGAAGTTAGAGACATGTAACACTGCTGATGTCTACATGACTCCATGTGATGGTACAGATGTGCAGCATCACTCAGAGCAGACTTTAAAACACCAACATGAACATCTGTTACCACGCAGACTCTTCACATGTCAACAGATCCGACACAGAATTATAAAAACTTCCCAACTTTTCAGCACTGATCTGTTAAAACAACAGCATGAATGAAGCACATGTAGCAGAGGTAGCAGCTGCTCTCCTCCTCTTCCTCACCTGGCAGGTTGTTCTGCATGCTGTAAGAATAATGAATGTGGACATTTGCATTAAGAGTTTTATGAGACTGTGAGGTGAAAACCGAAACAAAGAATCAGAGAAACTTTAGAAATTAAAAGCGGTGGACCATTAGAGTATCAGTTTGTGTGCGTGTGTGTGTGTATATTTGGGTTAAGTTAAATCCTCTATTTTAATCAAGACCAACTTTAATGAACTGTCTTTGTGCATCACTTTCATTAGAACATTTACTCAATCAATACACACAGTGTATTCAAGCAGTTCAATGAGAAGTATAATGTGATGTTCAGACTGAAGACGAGGGAGTTTGTTTATTCATGTGCAGAAACATCGTTGCATTCTGCCTTTGCATGTAATTTAACATGTATAAACTCATATATGGAGCACGTTTGACATATTGATTGCTGTGTGTGTGTGTGTGTGTGTGTGTGTGTGTGTGTGTGTGTGTGTGGTTGTCCTAACCCTTGAAGACGCTCTGAGATGCCACCACAATTAACTTTGTCATTCCAGTTCAGGCTGAACCGTCAATAACGATATACATCACTCAGTCTCTATTCATCCCTACTTATTTCCCATCATGCAGCAGTTTGGCTGCAGAATGCACTGATTAGCCCGCTGACCATTTAATTAATTAGGCTCGGCACTTAATTATGACAAACTGCATTACTGCCGAGGCACGGCGGGGCTCGGGCAGGTTATGTTCGGTAACAATTTGATTTGAGTGAAAATGGGGAGCACTGATGGAGGAGGGGGGGTTTATTGAGCGGAAAGAGACATATGATGAGATTAACAATAATCAGAGCAGCGGGAATAGCCCATGACCAGCTGAGGAGCAGCGAGGGAGGGCAGGAGGGTGAGTGAAGGGCTGAGATGGATCAAATTAGGTTTTTCTCTTCTCATTAGGATCTGAAGAGCAAAGTGATGCTGAGGGAGTCTGAGAGTGTCGGTGTGGTCGACTGGAGAGGAATTTATTAAGCTCAGTGCGTCTGTATATTTATACTGAAGCTGAGATAATAATCTAATCTACATCAATCCTCTCTGCTCTCGGCTGGTGGAACATTAAAAAGACTCATTTATTCACAGTTTCTTAGAAAAGGATTTATTCACTGTTTAATTTGAATCACTTAAGATTGTAAAAAAAAAACCTACATTCTGACTTTTACCTACAATAAACAGTAAATACTTGTTTTTCATTTTCAGTTCTAACTGTGATACAGACCTGAGGCTCAGTAACACACGAGTCCACGTCGTACTAGACTATGATGTCCAGTCCTGCTCCTCAAGGGCCACAGACGTTTGTCTGCTCCAACATGCCTGATTTCAATCCCCGGGTTCTAGAACATGTAGTCCAACAAGCAGAGGGATCGTAGCTCCCGAGGACCAGGACTGGACACCAGGACTGGACACCAGGCCTGGACACCAGGACTGGACATCAGGCCTGGACATCAGGACTGGACACCAGGACTGGACACCAGGCCTGGACACCAGGACTGGACATCAGGCCTGGACATCAGGACTGGACACCAGGACTGGACACCAGGACTGGACACCAGGACTGGACACCAGGACTGGACACCAGGACTGGACATCAGGACTGGACATCAGGACCAGTTACAGGTTTAATCCGTGGTTTAGAATGATAATCTGTCAGATTAGTTCTGATATTCTCATTAATGTTATTATTTAGAATGAATTTACACGTTTAAATGAAACATCATAATCTCAGTAGAAAAGACTCTCGCTGTGTTTGTAGTGCTGCACATACAGGATCTAAATATTCTCTTTGTACATTATGTTTTACTTTTATGCCTTTAAACCTCTATTTCCCTCAAAAAAACACCGTTTAAAGCTGTTTGAAGAGAAAATGTAAAAGGATGAATTTTCATTCAGAGCCACTGCACATCCTCACATCTGGTCTGTGTGCCGTGCGCCCGGAGCCACAACACAATATGATAATGCCCATGTGAATAGTGAGAGGAGTGGGTTTGGTAAAATGATGAATTATGATAAATGAGGCCATAGCATAGGCATGAAGGAGGAGAAATCACCCCTCTAATGCACCGTGGTGTGTGTGTGTGTGTGTGTGTGTGTGTTCTGATGACATAAACCTTCCTACATCACAGAGCAAGCACACGAACAAAAAAAACACAGATTGGATAGAGAGTGAGGGGTGTGCCCGGAGGGAGGGAGACAGAGAGGTGGGGGGTGAAGGGGCTGTCTGCCAGACAAACCCCCCCCCCCCACACCGGGAGTCTGATCCCTTCACCTCAGTCGCTGCAGACTGAACTTAGCAGAAGCTCCTAACAGGAGAGCAGCATTAACTTGATGTTGTCTAAGAGCGGCAGCGTCCCCACCGTGTTCCGCCATCATCACCGTGCTGACAGTCGGTTTCTGTCTCTCAGTTTGGGAACCAAAAGTAAAGAAGACATAAAATCCAAAGCAGCTGCTCCAGATGTTTCACTGAAACTTGTTCTGTGTTCACAGCAAATAAAGACATTAAACACTCTCTGGGAGTTGCTATGGCGATCAACAACAAATCGATCAATCCCATTGGACACGCTGGTGGGCGAGCTTACGCTTCATGTCCTCATCGACCGACTCTCAGTGCGCGCGTGCGCACACACACACACACACACACACACCCCGTGTGTGTCCTGCAGCCGTGTGGACAAGCAGTTAAAACTACAAGGTTTGAGCTCATTTCAATAAGCTACGAGCTACAGGTGTGAAAAACTTTCCACTTTACTGCAGCCCATAAACACACCAGCTGGACTGATGAAGGCTCCAATTGTTGAGAGATTTTAAAACTTACTAACATTTCACTTACAATGCTGACATTATTAAACAGGTTTATTAGAGATTTTTCATGATAAAAATAAGAATAAAAAGATAAAACCTAAATGTGTCTGTGGGGTGAAAGATTCAAGATGATGATGTAAAATCATTTCTCATTTATTTAGGTTTTATTCTGCACATTTCAAGCTGCTTCACATTTATATTTTAAATATAAAACATTAGATTAATTTCAGCTCTATTTGGACGAATGTTTTTCTGTCGCTCTGAGTCTGTTTGTCACACAGTGTAAATATATACACTGTTTTCTGCTCTAAGCAGCTGATAGACATCACAACTGTCACTCACACACTCACACACACACACACACACACACACAGCGCTGTGATGACAGCTAATACAGCGCCGGCATGGTGAGCTGATATGTTCTGGTGCTGGTGTAATTTGTGCGGCTTCATGTGGCGAGGCTCCTGACAGCCCCTCCTCTCAGTGTGGTTTGGTTCCCTCCCTCAGGAGCCGAGTTCAGACACATAATCCACGCTGCTAATTGGCCCCCGATGCCGCCGCAGTAACTCAGGTACACAGACATTCAAACTCGCACCATTTCACACTGAACAGCAGCTAAAACTGACAAAAACACAAAGAGTTAAAAGAACTGATAGAAGCTGAGATCAAATTTGTTTTTGATGAACTTTTGTTTTTAGCTGCTGACTGAAAAACACATAAAGATCCTGCTCGAGGCTAAAATCAGGTTTGTGTTGTCAGAAAGTCCCAAACTGTCATTAAACATGATGATTTAACTTAAACTTTAAAACAACAATGAAAACTCAGGAAATCTTTTGTCCTTCTTATAGAAACATGATAAACCAACTTTAAACAGACACTCTGCAGTAAAACCACGACCTGTAGTGACACTCCTGAAAACAACCTGAACTCAGGTGTGAAAACCAGGAAAGTGAAACCTGGAGGACAAACGGAAAACAGTCAACAGACCAGAACATAAAGACAGATTAACTTCCAGATTGAAGTTTTCAAACAGCTTGTACTGAGTTCTGCAGCCAAAAGCAATCTGCAAACATAATCATATCATTTACACGCCTGTTCATCTCCCTCTAACACGCTTGGAATAATCTGATTATTGTGACTTGGATCAAATCATAATGAACGTCTTCTGCATAATCTGACTTTGTACTACAACATCTCAGGTGTCTGCTCCCATATTTCAGGCCTCGCTGTCCCTCGTCCTGTCACGTCCTCCTCACCCTCCCTGGGTGGGGTGAGAGAGGGGGGGGGGGGTCTGCATGCTGAAGGCAGCAGTTTCAGGACGTCCTGTGAACGCTTGAGTAAACCTGGTTCTCTATATATGCAAATCCCAATCTATGAGGTCTATTGATCGACATGAGGACGTCTCTATACACACCTGATGTTAGTGGACACACGTCTTTATTTGTTGTGTTCAGGAAGTTTGGACACAAACAAAAGCAGTGTGAGAAGCTCCTGCTGAAACGTGGACTTTATCTAAGATCTCAGACTGGATGGAAGATTTGGTCACCTGACTGAAGATGAATCTAATTTACAAAAATAGTTTTAGTATCTGACGGGTGAAACTTCCCCCAGGACAGGAAACTGGACGAAGCTGAAACATCATGTGTTCCACCGACACCTTCAACACAAACTGATTCAACATGTTTTATCAGTTTAAAAAAATAAATGCACTGAAATTATTTAAATTGAGACAAAATATGTTTTTAAACTGTTTAAGAAACTTAAAAAACCACCAAACGTAATAAAAACAAATATAACTCATATAAAGGCCCCCCCCCCCCCCCCCCCCCCCCCCCCCCCCCCCCCCCAGGTCAGCAGCAGGACAAGGTGAAGGGTTAACGCCACTGAAGAACGTCACATGGAACTTTTCAAATATTTATCACAGATTAGTTGGAACTTGAGGGTCTTTTCTTACCTGTTTTAGATGAAAGTTTGTAGCAGGTAACAGTGTTGGTTTAAATCAGACTCATTAAATGTTTCTTTAGTTCCTTCTTATATTAAATATACTGTTTGTTAATGATACACCAAAATATTTAACCATCAGCAACCAAAACACTAACTAACACCTGACGTCTGACACACCTGGAGCAGTTTCCTCTCTGTAGAAAGACGGCAGTAACAAGCAGCTGTTAGCTCGTGTCTGCCCCCTACAGGTGAGCCAGAGTAGTATCAGGGATATAAACTGAAGTATTTTTGAAATGACTGAAGTCGTACAGTAAATACATCTATAACATAACTCGGTGAACACATAACCTTTTTATTCCATGTAATAATGTTATTTTAATTTTTTCCATGATGACAGGTGAGGCCTCACCTGTCATCCCTTATCACTCATCTGTTTCTGAACCTGTGATGTTTTTATGAACAATCCTCCCTGATAAACAGTAAAAACTGTTTTTATCCTACAGTTCAGCAAAGCAGTGGAACTTGTTTTCATTAACGTCTTTAATCTTCTTTGTTCTGACTGTGAAGTTTATATTCATGAAGAAAGTCTGAACAGTCTGTGCACATGTATGACAGTGTGCTGTGTGAGTGCATTTACACATCTGTGCATTCGCTGTTTTGCTTGAAAACTTGCCTCCTCAGCAAGAGCAGCCTCATCATGTAGAACTAGAAAAGTCGAGTGCACACACACAGTGTTCAGTTGTTTTAGTTGTGTGTTTATAACCCGTGTGTGTGATTGCATGAGCAGGAGATGACTATTTACCCACCGAACAGCGTCTCAGTGACAAATTGGGATTGGGATGCTTTCGGCACATCAACGATTTATAGGAGCTTTGACGCCACTTTCTTCCTAAATTACAGCTGGGCCAGCAACAATGAGATGGTCTGGGAATCAGGTCCGATGCTCTTGAGCCTCCCTTGGGGTTAACAGTTCTTGACTCAACCCCTTGGCTCTCTATCTTAAACCCCCATCTATCAGCTCATCCTCAGTCAGAAGAGAAGAAAATAACCCAACGCAACAAAACGCTCCGCTTTTATTCTTCACATTGAGATACAAATCATTTTGTTTTTGTTTTTAAAGATGGAGACACATTATCTTTTAACCAGAATTCAAACTATGACTAACAACATTATCTGCTTCTGTGATTATATTTCCCAGGTTTCCATCCTCCTGCTGCCCTCTCCCTGGTGAAGTCTGTCACTGTTTACCCCCTGTGGGGCAGCAGATGGGTCACCTCCATCGATTTCACACCTAAAGCTCCCATAAACAGGAGAAAATCAGCTGTCATATGTGTGTTTGATGTGTGTGAACAGAGGCTGCACTCAGCTCAAGCATTTAGCTGCATCTTAAAGGTATGCTGCATTTAAATGATGCCTTCTTATGTAAATGGTTTGCATATGGAGTTCAGAGATAGTAACTCATTGTTTCAAGGTGAAACTGCTGCAACCGATTATGTGATTTGATATTAGAATATATATCTAGTTAAATGTTGCTCCATGAAAGTAAAATGATTTTTTTAAACAAATTATTTGATACAAAATCAGGAAAAACTAAAAATAATGTAACTAAAGTCATAGTTCAGATTAAAAACAGGATGTGAGTAAATGTTATTGTTACATGATTGTTGGTGGAACATCTTTCAGAAATGCTTCTCTGGGATCTTCAGGAGCTCGTCAGACATTCAATGTGCTGTTGCACTGAATGACCTCCAGCCACATTTTAAAGATCTCGTCCTCGTCTCAGACCAAACCAGATTCTGAGATAATAACATTAAAGAACTCATGAACTGACTGAGATCTAATGGCTCTAATGCAGTTCTGCTGAAGCTCAGAAGAAATGAAGCGGCAGTCAGAGAAGAGCCACAACAACCAGATCATCATGTACACGATGTTCCACTGACTGATGGTGCAGCACGAGGAGCAGCAACCCTCCCAAAATAAACTCAAGAGATCAGAAGAAATGTATCCAGCAGCTCAGAGGTCAGTAATGCATCCGTCCGGGTGGGGGTTGTTGTTTATGGTGATCTTGTCACGTTTCGTCTCTCTGGGACAATCAGGAGATTAAGTGTTGAGGAGCGGCCGAGGAGCGGCTGCAGTCACATGCCATTACTCACTCTCTGCATCACAATTAGAGCAAATGGCACATTACAGGGAAATTATCATCAATATGATATTAAGAAACGCCAGCTAAACCAATCAGGATGAAAGTGCTCATCAAACCAGAGATGACTCTGAGAGCTGACATGACTTTGGCCTCTGAACATGGAGATCAGAGAGTTGGTGTCAGAGCTGAGAGAAGGTCTAAAAACAGAGAATAAATCCATGAAACCTTCATACAGAGTTTGTTCTGTGTGCTGCAGTGTTTGTTTACTACAGGATCAGGATTATATCAGCTTTAATCAGCAACTTTTCAATCAAACTTTAGGATTATTTTAAACATTATTGAGATCAACTTTCTAATTAGGCTTTTCATTTTTACTTGACATCATTTTTTCCCTCTTTGGGTGTAAAATGTGTTAAAAGATTGTGATTTTATCACTAACAAATCAATCAGTTTGGGTGCTACCAGGTTCTCATTAACAGCAGCCTGGGGCAGCGTGTCTCGTGTCAGTACAGAACATCGTCTCACACTTTCTGATGAAACAGTGATGCAACTGAGGATTGTTTTTGTCTAAATTCATTTTTTATGTTCTTTTTTTTCCAGATTTAGAAGGTAAAATCCTGCAGGAGGAGAGTGAAGCTCATACAGCCCCCCGGGGAGAAGCTGCAACACTCGCCTGACCTGCTGGTGACTAACGTCACGTCAGAAAACTTTGAGTTTATTTATCTGATGAAATACACAGTAACTTCATGTATCAGTCAGAGTTAAAAAACAAACTGCTGACAGGTTGTTTTGCACGTGATGGATGAGTGACTGTGCACAACAGATTTAAACACAATATTCTTGATACGTTTCTAAAGAATAAAATGTTTCAATCAATGTTTGATTAAAAAAACTGGAGTAAATCCTTCAGTTCTGAAATCTCCTGTTCTGTCCTCCTCCTCCTCCTCCTCCTCCTCCTCCTCCTCCTCCTCTCCCCTTCATTACTTCTCTGTATGTAGATAGCCTCACATTATTATTTCCCCTCCTGATTTTGCTGACACAACGGTGGCCAAATGAAGTGAGATATACGGCGGAGCTTATTGGTGGAGATGGCCAATCCCTTCTGGCCAAAACCATTAACAAAATGGACCACACTTTGTCTCCTCGCAGCGCTCAGATTGTTGTGTGTGAGCGGCGTCGAGCTATTTTTAGAGCTTAATCAGATGTGAAAACAAGAAATAAACAAATTAAGTCTTTTGGCTGTCTGGAGGTTTCTGCTAAGGTTGTGTGTGAAAATAATTACCATGAAGCAGAGTACGTGCAGTCATGACCGTCACATTTATAATGAGAAAAAAACCTGAATGTGACACAAATACATGTTTGATGGATCTGTCAATTAAAATAAGTTTTGTAAAATAGAAGTTGAAAACTGAAAGATTAGGAGTTCTACTCAAAATAAGTTGTTATTTCTCAACAGATGATTCTCTGGATTTCTGTCACTTTGTTTTTAAATCAGATATAAATCTGTTTCCTTCCTGCAGGTGTGTTTGTTACAGCAACACGTGTGCTTGTGTTTCTGTCTCAGAATATTTCAGTTGGTTTTCAGGATGAAGAATAAAAGACTGTTTGTTTAAATTATTTGGCTTTTTAGACACACGTTGTTTCAGTGACCGTCTTAACAAATTATAGATATAACTTTCTAAATACCCAGAATGCTCAGTGTGGATGAACATGTGACTACAGGTGGTCGAGCTGAATTTGAATCTGATTGGATGAATCAGGTGATCAAAGAAGTGATGAACTGGATTATTGACTGGATGAAAAACACAGTCCTTTAACTTTGAATTAAATTAAATAAATTGGATTGTTTTAGATTGAATGACTGTATGAAAGTAAGTTTTATTTTGATGAGCCTAATTGTATTGAGCTGAACTGTATGATACTCAATCTGAGTTATAATCTGACAAAATGAACTGGAATATAACAGAAGTTTAATCAATTAAAGGAAATTAAATAAAATCAAATTGAAAAATATATACGAAAGAAAAATAGAAGAAATGTTTATCAGACTGATTCGATTAGTAAAATACATGAAACTGGACTGAACTGAATCGGATGTAAATGGATCTGAATTTGTATTGATCTGGATCAAACTGGACTGTATGAGTTTGTTGCAGTTACAACAACATACATGTTGGATGATGTTCCAGCAGAGCAGCAGACGTTTGCAGGAATTATTCTAATCAACTCTGGTCTTTGGGGTCGGTCAGAAATTTTGGCCACAGTCTATTTTTTTGAAGCAAATCTAGATTAATAAACATAAAAGTGTTATTAAAACACATTCAGGGCTTCATGTAGCAGTGCAGGCCTGTGCTGAGTGGTTATGCTATAGTTTAAAGTTTAGTGTGTGTTTGCAGGCAGGTATAGAGTCAACACAGTGTGTGTGGGGGAAGTGAAAGCCACAGCCAGTGTGGGTCTAGGTGTGGTGTGACTGGCCCGGCTCATTTCACAGCTGTATGGGGATTAGGTGGTGGAGTGCGGTGGGGTAAGCTGTCTCTTTTATCTCATTCAAACATGTTGCTAATTCAGCAGAGAGAGGCTGCCGCGGGAGCCTGTGCCGCTAAGCGCTGTATCATTCTCCCTGCCGTGAATAAACTGCTAGTCCTAATCCCCAATCAGCCGCCGTGACACGGATTATCACCCGCAACAAGCACAGCGACCCGACAGAGTGGAGGAGAGGAAGGAGATGAGGAGGGAGGAGGGAAGGAAGAGGTAGAAGGAGGCTTGAGGTCAGAATAAGAAAAGAAGTGCAAAGAAGAAAAAACATGGAAGAAAAAATCTAAAGAAACGAAGAAAATGTGAAAAAATAAGAAGAAAAATAATGAAGTTGAGATTTTAAAAGGTGATGAGAGAATATGACAGATTAGTTGAGCATCACAGTGGTTTGTATTTGTTGTTCAGGCTTTGTGCTTCTGTGTTTACTTCCTGTATCTGTGGATGAAATCCTGCCCACAGGGCTGCAGGGCATACATGTGGGACACTGAGGTTCAAACAAGACCCCAGAGAGAACACGGCCATTTTTTCATCTGCTCACCCCTCTCCTTCCAGCACGCTGCATCCTTCCTCCTCGTGTGTGTGTGTTTACTCCTCAGCTAATTGAGATCTAATTGCTGTAACATGGTGTAAAGTCCCAGCCCAGCCCGTCGCAGGGGAAATATCACTAACAGCCAGCTTCTCCCGTGTGGGACTGTGGGTAGAAGAGATGTCACAACTACTTAACTCAAAGCAGAGGCTGTGAAAACAAACTTTCCCTTTTTTAGATTCAATAAACAGAAACACAGATAAAACATAAAACAAACATTAAACCCTCCAAATTCCATCATCTGGTCTGCTTCATTTCCCTCAGTTTAATGTGCTGTGAGATTATCCATCTCTTCACATAGTCGAGCACAAACTTGGTTTTTTACTGCTTTCTGACATCTTGATGAGTCGTCTCGTGTTAATAAAGCAAAGCAGCAGATTTCAATCAGGTATTGAAACAAGCCGGAGAAGTGCTTCAGTTCGTTTCCTCTGAGGAGATACAATTATCAATGGCATGAAAAAGAGATGAGGTATTGATATAGTTATGAAACCAATGTTTCAAAACATGCCACATCATCAGCACAGCAAGATGAGATATTAAATATACATCTTCCTTTCAGAGTTATTATAGAATTACAGCTCAGAGAGAGAGAGAGAGAGAGAGAGAGAGAGAGAGAGAGAGAGAGAGAGAGAGAGAGAGAGAGAGAGAGAGAGAGAGAGAGAGAGAGAGAGACATTTAAAAGCAGTAAATGATCTGGATTAGAAAGCTGTTTGTTTTGTGTGTTTTTATGTAAAACTGAACAGAAACTCTGCGTTGATAATTTGAAAATGTGAAATAATAAAATTCCTGAATTTTCCCACCGGACTATAAGCAGGTAAAAAACAATATACTTATGTTGAAACCAAGAATATTTTTAAAATACATATTTTTTATTGTAATAATGAATATTAGCAGCATGTTTCAGGTTGGAGTGTATGAAAGTAATGTCAGTAAAAACTGTTGAATGTGAAAAAAGTGAAAAAATGTTTCAACTTCAAAAGATCTTCAGCGTCTAAATGTTTGTTGTCAACAGAAGAATTAATAAAAAAGCTTCAAATGAGATTTTTACATTTAATTTAGGGAGATTATCTCACTAATAAACAGAGATTAAATGACAGTTTCTATAACTGAAGAAGTTTCAAGTGCATTTAGAAATTTAAATAAAATACTGAGATGGTCTAGTTTTAAACATTAGTGAAGTGAAAATGGAGGGAAATGAAACAAAAAAACAAATAAAACATTTAAAGAACCTTTAAAAGAAAAGAGGACAACTAATTAAAAGAAATGAAAAGCAGCTCTGGCTCCTTCAAAGTAAAACAAACAAATGAACTGAATCCATCATGGAAGAATAATTAAACATGTAATATAATATATAATATAAATTGAGTGTTTGGACCAGCTGACCTTTAACAACCTGTGCAGGTGATGTGCGCTCTGTTTATAACAGCTGATGTGAAAAATCTTCCTGCAGACAGATCAACCCACCCTCCTTTAACTAACCCAGTATTTTCCTCTGAGTTGTCCTTTTGTCCAGTGTCCCATCTTAGAGGACATTCTTCCCTTGAGCTGATGTCCAGATGCTTCTTTGATGTTTGTTCTCATCTTCATAAAGCAGCGACGTTCTGCAGAGTGAGACAGTTGAACAGGTAAGTCAAGGAGGGGGAAAAGAGAACAGGAGGGACACGGAGAGACAAAGGGAAAGACAAACGGAGAGGGAGTAAAACTTAGTGGTCAGCAACACCGCGGGCATCATAAATCAGATTTCCCACAATCCCCTGCGGAAGGGCCCTTCGCTCGGCCTTGTGCGGACACGCTCAGCGGGGCGCGGAGCATCGATTGGCGTCGCCATGCCGATGCTGACTGTGCCTGGTTCAGAGGGTGAAGGGGTGAGGTGGGGGGTGGGGTGCTGGATGTGTGTGTTAATGGTGGTTGGTTAAGGTGTGTGTGTGTG
>SSNP01000009.1:1216577-1221577 GCA_006937955.1 Pachypanchax playfairii
AAATTTGTGTATTTAAATTTTTTTCCCTTTTTTGGATTTAAATTAGAATTTTTCAGATTGAAATATTGAGATTATATTCTGATGAAAAATCCTCAGAAAGGATTTAAACAGTGTGTTTATTTATTCAGAGGAGCACATTGAAATGACACACACACACACACACACACCCACACACACACACACACACTGCGGTTCCTCCCCTGGTAGCTGTTAGCAGTGTTTCACATGTGTGGAGGAGCCGCTCCCTGCAGACGGTGACGAGGAGATTTGAGGAGCCGCTACTAACATCAGAGATCGTCATGGTGAAAAATTAATATCAGACACACACCAGGTCCACTGTCGGGGGGGTGAGAGTGTGTGTGTGTCTTGGGGTTGGGGGGTTGGGGGGTGGGGTTGAATTAATACATGTGAAATGAGTGACATACATGTGTCAGTCATGTGATTTGTTCATTGTCTCACATTTTGGGTTTATTCTTTTTAAACAGAAAAAACTTTCAGTCCATCTATAAATAAATATTTCATCTTTCATCATGTATTTGTTTATTCCAGCGTGTCTGTTTCTGCTCATGTGCATGTTCATGTGAAATGGATCAGAGTCCTGGATTAAGAAGGTCAGAAAGGCTGCTGCACGTGGAAATGATTTTGTTTTTAAAGTACAAACTGATCAAATATTTGTGAGTGTGCACGTCATGCTTCATGCTGCAGGTGTCGCCTGATAGTGAGTCATGAAAAACGTTTCATTTTTAATGTTTCTGATCAAATCTGGAACATTTTAAACTCAGAACAGATCAAATAAATCAGACTCAGTAATGAGTTACATGGAGAGCATGATGTGATCCACTTGGACAGAAGAAATTAAAGATTATTTCATTTGTTTTACTGAGGGCTGCTTAATCTCTAATTTGGAATGATAATCTGCTCTGTTGCAGATGACACAGGTAAGAAGTCAAGCAGCTCTCTAGTCCAGATTCCAGGTGAGATGAGAAGGTAGAAAGTATGGATTATTTTATGTGTGTACATCTTTTATATTTGTAGGTTTGTTCATATGAATTTAATTGTCATAATTTATGTAATCTGTGGATTCATGTTCCATCCAGAAACTCAAGTCACAAAAAGCATTTTGGGATGTTTTAACCTCATGACACCATCAAACAGTATGAAACAAGTTTCTAAGGAGGCCAAGTGAGCACAACGTTTTCTCACATGCAGCCCAGTCAGATTAGATTAGGATTAGATTGACACAAACAGGATGTCACTCTGTGTTAATTTCCCATAAACTCAGTTTAGCTCTACAACAGCTGACAGCTGAGGCCCATTTGGTCTGAGAGACGGCGGGTCGCTGCTGCCATTATAATGTCACCTCTCCATCCACGTGCACACACACACATGCACACACACACACATCAGTGCAGAGGTTTCAGAGAAAGCAGAGGAGAAATGTAAAAACCTGGCAGCCACCTGAGAGAGTTGATCTACGTTAGTACCTCCGTCAGCAACTTCTGCAAAGCTTTTTAGCCACTTTCTTCCTTTAACTCAGCTCCAGTTCACAGAGTTCTGCTCAAAACACATTTTAGGTTTCATAAGGTCTGAGAAGGAACGTCATGCTGAAGTCTTCCAGGTGTGAGGGGAGCAGCCTCACACCTTCCTTCCATATGTCTCATCATTTCTCCTTCATCTCTTTTTGATCCATCCCCCCATCTCTGACCATCAGCACCTAAAGCACCCAATGACAGGAAGGTCTCAGCTGATGGACAGGTGGCTCATCAGGAGGGACATGTTCAGCCCATTGAAATCTACTTATTATCAATAATTCACAGACACACCGTGTTCTCCCCCTCGTTCCCCCCACAGTGTGATGGTTAGAGGCTGAAACTGTTCCTCAGTGACTCACCTGCACACAAACAAACCAGAAACACACTCAGAAATCATGTTTGAACTTAAAAGGCCAAAGTTAAAAAAAATAACTCTTATGTCAATAATTTCAACCACAAGGGAAAACCAGCCATCAGAAGGTGATGGAGAAAGGGTTAAACCTGAAATTAGGCATGAAAATGACAGAAATATTCATCTTTGCTTTCATTGTTGCTGTTTGTGACGTCACATCGTCCTTGTTTAATTAGTTTAACATCATTCAGGGTCACATGTCTCAGAAGTTTAAACACCAGCAGGAAGCAGCAAATTGTTTAACATTGTTAGAATTAATCTTTGGTCATAAACCAGATTTTTGTTACATTGATTTTATACGATTAAATGTAGGATTTTTAGTTAATATGGGCTCATGTTTCATTTTGTTTCAGAAAAGTCCAAACTCACATGCAGTTTGTCCTGTTCCAGCAGTAAAGAGATTTACAGCTGTGTGTAAAGTGATGGTCATCCCCGGTTTCCCTTTGATGCTCCTACACAACACATCATGTTTTTTAAGGTGAGGAAAATGTTTCCTTCTTCTTCTTCTTCATTTCCCACTTCTTAGCTTCCTATTAACCCGTCCACACCCACCCCCAGTCAGCCCAAATCCAGGCTCAGGAGGAGACAGGCCCAGATGAATAATGGGGCTGAGGAGGGTCAGCTGAAAGGCATGATGGGACTTATCATGGAGCACATATGGGAATTGTGGCGGATTTGAGAGGGAGCATAGCGGACACAGGAATGGATCAGTCTGTGACATCATTAACCATCTCCTTGGATTTCTGGGATTTCCGTAAGCCAGACGGTGAAGGGTTGGAAGAGTCGATTGGTTCAGGAGAAAGTGTCTCTGTGAGATTGAGACGCCAAAATGTGTGACTGACCAGAAAGCTGATATTTTGATTGAAGTTTTTAAAATTTAAAAAATAACAGCTGGGGATGGAAGAAGCAGAGTGAGAGAACGTTTTTCTCTTTCTGCCTTTTTCTTTTTGTCCCTCGTGTTTGAATAAGAACTAAAACTTTCAGAGACAAACGTTTGGACTGTCCACGCCCCTTTCTGTGTCTCTACAGAGTTTAGGAGCGTCAGTGGATCCGTTTTTCTCCGTCAGCAGGTCTGGCTGCTTGATGGTCGGACTTTGTCGAGGTGTTGTTTTTTCTCCCTTCGTTAGACTCGGCGTTAATTACTAATCTCACGGTCCAATGCAGGACACTTGCTAACGTTAACTCTCTCACACTAATGAGGGGGAAAACAGACAAACAGAGGGGATTTACAGCACAACACATGAGCACTATTTCATTGTCTCACACTCATCAACAAACACACAAACAATCAGCAAAACAGGAGACAGCTTCCATCCCAGCATGTTCACAGTGCAAACATCCGTTTGTTTAACTGCATGAAAAACATCTGTGTGCAAAAGAGAGGCTAAATTAATACAAATTCAAGTTTTTATTTACTTATTCACAACTTTTCTGTGTGTTTGGTTATTTTGGTTCTTTGGAAACACGTTTTAAAAAGTGCTCTACGAGAACATCTCGTTAAGAGATGAAGATTAAAACATCCGCTCACACTGACTCAATCAGAAAAATGCAATCCACACATTTACCTTCTGTACATACATGCACACACATCTAAAGCAGCAGCATGCTAAAATGCTAAACCAGCAAAATGTCCACTCCACACCAGATGCAGCATTGTGGCCCCGCAACCTCTTCAAACGCACACGCAGACACACAAAAAGAAACGATGTTTGCATTTCTATACTGCAGAAAACCTTCACACATATACAGCATTTCTTCAACTTATTACTAAACCTCTGAAACTTAAAGATGCACGTTCCAGCTGATGTAAATATCATAAATTACTGACCATATATTCAACATTGTTTTAAATATATTTCTTTGTTCTGCAGGATTTCTAGGAAGTTTGTTTTGTGTCAGTATTTAATTGGACATTCTGTTTCTCCATCAAGTCACAGTTTTTAATCTATAGTTCTGTTTCTGAAAAAAAAAAAACTTAACTGAAGAAGAAAATGAATGTTGCCTTCATTTCTACTTGGACAAAATAACATTTACACAAACCTATTAGTTTCAGGAGGAAATAGGATTATTAATAAGACCAGGAGAAGGAGAACTGATCATAAACAAACAGCTGGATATTAACAGGTTATCTCCTGATCAAATAAAACCAAATGTATCTAGTTTGACATTTTGATGGACAGTTTTGTCTTAAAACTTGAGTTAAAAGATTTAAATGATTCAGAGTTAAAATGTAAACAGATGTTTGTTCTTTTTTATAAAAAAATATTTTTACTTTTCTTGATGGCTCCCTGAAGAATAACTGAGCTACAACAACACTTGAATTTCCCTTCGGGGATTAATAAAGTATTTTTGATTTGATTTGATTTGATTTGGATCCTCAAATTCCTGTTGGTCCTCACAACACAACAACAACACACAGAAACAAACACTTCCTGCCTCCATGTGTCGGTCCCTGAGGGATGAAACAATGAACGACCTCGCTGATGACCGCGGGGCAGGTGGCACCCTGTGTGTGTGTGTGTGTGTGAACAGCTGAGTGAGGCTCCTCTGAGCCCTGGTGATGGGGACTGTAAACATGTAACCTCTTCTTTTACCTGCTGGTGTGCTTGTGCCAGGTGATGGGTGTGTATCAGCATGTGTGTTTTTGCTGAAGTGTGTTTGGACATGTTTGTGTGTGTGTGTGTGTGTGTGTGTGTGTGTGTGTGTGTGTGTGTGTGTGTGTGTGTGTTGGAGGCAGACGCAGCATTTTAAAGCTTGTGCTTCAGCACAAAGGGAGCTGTGCTAGCTAACCATCAGCGCTTTATAGGCAGCGTTTAGCTCTATAGGGAAGTGTCGAACCTTCTCCACCCCCTCCTCGCGTCCCGCCCGAAAGCCCACACCTCCCAACCTTCATCCCCACCACCTCCCTTTGGCCCCTCCTGGGTGATGAAGGAGAAGCTGTCAATAAGAAGAGAGGCCAAGCAGAGGTTCAAACAAACTGCTGTTAGAGACACAAACTAACAAGCCTCAGGCCAAGGCCTCCTCTCTGTTCTTCTTCTTCTGTGGTCTTCATTGTT
>SSNP01000009.1:1226577-1269599 GCA_006937955.1 Pachypanchax playfairii
TGTTTCATCATGTGTGAATTCAGGCAGGTTGTCCTCATCAGTCTGATGGAGGCCTCGTGGCATCGCTCAGATTTGTTTCAGAGTGATTTACTAACGTGACTTTAAAACATAAAAAAGAAACAGAGTTTTGGGTTGAGTCGGGTTCAAAGCCTGTAAATACTCTCTGAGCCGAGTTTCTTTACTTAGAAATTAATAAATGTTGCTACAAATAAAATCCACATCACTCCGTTATTTTAAATGAATAAGTTCATTTTATGACTTTAGATTGTAGTTAAAAGTGTTTCCTGATGAATCTGATCCATAATGAGATCAAATAAACAAAAACAGTAAGATATTGGTGAAATCTCTGACCTTCACTCTGTCCAGCTGGTCTTTGAAGACCACTATCCTGCATGTTGTAGATGTTTCTCTGCTCCAGCACATCTGATTCTAATCAATAAGTGATAAACAAGCTTCTACAACAGGACATGTTGAATGAACTCTCAGGTTTAAAGAAGATTCTTTCACTAATTTGTGAGTAAAAACTTGTGAAGCCTGTTAGAGAATCTGAGCTCAGACCTGCAGGTGAGCGTGAACCAGCGTGGAAGAGGAAATAAATCTTGTAAAAACAGCAGCATCGACCACATCAACGGCGGTGAAGGTAGAGAACGTTATCAGCTGGAGAAACAGCACAGCTGGCCTCAAACTGCCAACATCTCTCACCACAAAAAATACCTGGAAATAAAAAGGCAGCATGTCAGACAAGTAGCTCCTCTTTTACCTTCTCTCTGTTTCTACCTCCTCTGTGATGGCTCTGTCACCCAGCGAGGGCTGCCATGACAGTTTCAGCACTGCGTCTCCTCTGTACGCCATCAGCAGCGCTGAGTCTGCACTTCTTCACCACAATCACTTCTTCATTCTCTTTACTTCTTCATGTCTTTGTCTTCCTGCAGAACTTCGTATTAAACAGTCTAAATGAGGCCGTGCTTTTATAAGACACAAGTTTGGAGTGTACCCCAGTTTAAGTTACAAGGAACAAGAAAGACGACGCCGTGCTGCTGCTTTGTGTCACACTCTGCTTGATTTCAGAAGCTTTCACTTTCTCTCCACTTTAAAACTCACATCCAGAACAAACTCTAAACAAACTTTAACTGCAGATTTTAAACCTACTCAGTGAAAAGTGTCACCGTGCGTTCATGTTTTCTCTCAGATCAAACACTTTGATTCTCAGAGTCCAACGCTGACCTGCAGGGAGGTGAAAGTGACTCATGTTAGAGGTGTGGAGCAACAGATGCTCCAGGAAGGAGGCGTCTGTCTCTGGAGCTCCTTGGTTGTTTGAGCAGATCTCCTTCTGCAGCGTGGCTTCGTGCATGTGAGCTGACCGACCTGTCTGCAGTGGTGGATCATACAGAGGAGAATCAGATGACAAGCACAGACTGCTGAGCAGATTAAATACTGGATTTAGCAAGAATCATCAAAATTTATATCTATAAAACAAAACGTAGTATCCTTGGATCCAAACCTATAAACATGTAAACAAAATAAATAATGACTTTACATGTTGGTGTGTTTGTTCTGATTGGTGTTGCAGATTTCTTTAAATGTTATATTTGATGTGACAGATGAAAGGAAACAGTCTGATCTTTGATCTGGTCACATTAAGGCTGCAGCAGATGAGGACTTGGTTTTTATTGTGAGAGTGTCTCTACAGACCTGACTGTGTCCTTTCAGTGTGACAGACCTGATGAAGTCCAGTTAACATACAGCACACTGACACACAGAGTCAGTTAGTGTGGGAGGAGACATCAGTCCAGACACTGTTTATCTGCCTCTGGGTTCAACTCCTCAGTGTTTGTGTCAGGCTCAGTGACACTTCAGTCACTTCGGCTGTCCAGACGCACCTTGTTTGCCTTTCCAGTTCCTGCCTGGCGCTTCCTGTCGACAGGTCACATGATAACGAGTGGCATTGTACTGAAACTTCCTCATGATGAGGTTCAAGCTCTGAAGGACCCCAGAGGAGCTGCAGTGAACTCAAAACATTTATGTTTATATGGTGTGACTTTTTGTTACATGTACACACAAAGAAAAAGAATCGGAGCTTCTTCCACATGAGCTGATGCACTTCCACGTCCAAGCGCTGGTCCTACAGAGGCCCGGGAGCTCCAGGGTTCTACGCAGGACCTTCAGCTCATTCTCAGATGTTCCTGTACATTCTATCAGTCTCCTGGTTATGGCGTTTTATAAACGCTCCACGTGTCTGAATCTTACTTCCTGTTATTATGGGCTGGTCTGGACTCTCAGGAGCATCGTAGTCTGCTCGGACGCTGCTGTGCAGCTGATTACTGCTTCTGTCCTTTTAAACATTCCCAACATCATTATGTCAATTTGAAATAATTATTCAGTGAATTATTATTTGTAGCAGTTTTAATGGTTATTCAGTCATTCCTAAACAATTCAGATTTAAGGATTTCAGCTCAGAACCAAATAAGTTTCATCTGCTGCCAAGTTGATAAATTCCAACTGACTGAAGGGATGAAAACACAGGCAGGAGGCTGCTGACTGATCAGAGAGAAGACTGAATATTCAAAAATAAAATCTAATAAGAATAAGACTTAACAGCAAAATAAAAATAGGTGTGTCACTGCAGCACAAATCTGTCTGGTAATAAAGCTGACTGACATGTTCCTATTTGGACAACAGAATAAGAAACCCAGAACTAAAATGAGGAAGTCTATTCTATCTTCTAATTCCAGGAAAAACTCATTTCAAAGAAAAGTGGTGCAATAAAGGTGGTTTAAGCAAACGGAAGGTATTAGAACTGCTTCAGGTTATTAATACTAAGAATCTGAGCAGAAACTGGACTTGTGAGTTTCTGAATGTGCTGTCAAGTTATTTTAAAGATGTGGTTTTTGTGGGTTCTGAATCATCTGACGACCGGCTGGACGTGACTCCAGTGTTTTTGACAGTGTGTATGTGCTCCGTGCAGGAAGCCAGTCTGTGGTGTGGCTGCACGCCAGACCTATAGTGGAATAATTGATTGCCGATTGACCCTCTAGTGCCGATGCGGACAAACCTCTCCACTGCATTACAGCCTGATACACAGCAGCTCCATGACTGTGTGTAACTGGACAGAAGAAAACACGAGTTTAAAGATCAACATGGAATATCTTGATTCTAAAGAATCGATCAAATGTGTCAAATCGGAACAGTCGGGTCTTTTTAACTTAAAATCAAAATATAAACAGCATCTTATTGACTTTGTCCAGATGACTGAGTTAAACATCATCTTACAGATGGAGGAGGAGGAATGATGGTGGCCCATATGGTCCAATTCAACAAACAAACTCATTTAGAGTTTATTATTGTCTGGAAGAAACTTTAAAAGAATAAAACAGCTTCATCAATTAAATGGAAAAGTTAATTAGAATAAGATGCTTCACTGATCAAATGATTTCCTTATTTGATTAAATATTTTTCATTTTTTTGTTGAAGCCGTTAGTTTTAGCCCTCGTCTCAGAGATAATTTGAAACTGTTGGATCTTCAGATAACTCGGTGGTTTTGGTACCGCGGTTCTTCTGACCAGTTAAGGTTGGTGGTTTTAATACTGTGGCTAATTAAAGAATATCAGATCTGTCATTATTCTCACCACATACCGCAGTTCTAACCCTTATTGAAACCAACTTTTATTGACCTTTGATACAATAAACCTGAATAAGAAACTGAGTGTCTGATTGACACCAAAATACTGAATCACTGCGTCACACAGGGACGAGGAAGTGAAACATGAAGGGACGAGATAGTGACAGTTAGAGGGATTTGACAGGAAGTCCTCCCCCGCCTTGTGATCTAAATAAAATAACAGAAAAGAAATTCACTTTAAAGGGATTCTTGGCACCAGATAATGAGCTGATTCTGCTACTTAAATCAAACATGAGATAATTAAAAAACACAGAAGTAAAACTAAATTAGAGGATTAATTGGCTGCTTGGAATCTTTAAATAATGGTAATAAATAAAGGTATTTCCCACTTTCAGGCAGTTTTCTGTGATTTACCCCCCCCCCCCCCCCCATTCCTGTCTACAGATCTACACATCATCCCTCTGCTCTCATTTGTTTGTTTGTTTGTTTGCTAGTTAGTTTATTACTGTATTTTCAAAGCATGGGACAAGGTTAGATTTGCTGTTTGGGCATATTTTCTCCTGTGATAGCATGTTTAAATGTGTCTACTCAGCATGCAGCATGTCAGGGTGTGTGTGTGTGTGTGTGTGTGTGTGTGTGTGTGTGTGTGTGTGTGTGTGTGTGTAGAGCTGGTGGAGGCAGGGCACTCGGCTCAGTCAGGGGTCGTAGCAGCAAAACAGAGCCAGCGGTGCCAAATTGCTTTCCTGGGTGTGTCGGTCAGGTGGAGACCACCACGGAGAACCCCCACCCCCCCTCTGTGGGGGCTCCTGGCCCCCGGGTCACTAACTCCATCACCAGATCAGGAGTAATAATTATTAATACCCCGTGAGTGTTAACAGCACGCAGGTGATTTATCAAAAATGTCGATTACATTTTGCACGGGGTGACAACTTTTTAAAGCTGAGCACGTCCCACAGGAGCGGCGCCGAAAGGAGCCAAACACACGGCTGTAAGACGGAAACAAAAAATAACATCATTGGCTGCGTTTGGGGGACAAATGTTTGCTGGACACTCATTTAATACAGAAAGTTACTGTGTTTATGGTTGAGATTCTATTTAAAGACATGAGAAGAAAAGAAGAGTTAACATATGAATCACACAGAGAAAAACATCACAGCATAAACCATCATGTATGAGTCAGTAAATGTAAATGTAGTTTATTTTATTGATCCTTTCAAATTTGCTACATAAAATGAAATCAGACTAAAAAAATTAATTTAATTTAATTTATAGTCTGACGTGAAATTCTGCAAAAAATTAAAATAAATAAATAAAAGAAAATAGAATATGAAAACTCTTTCAAACAGCTGATTTTTAGTTGCTGTTTAAATGAATTAACACAGTATATAAAACATCAAGTCCTTGTTGCAGTGCAGGAGCCACTTACTGTCAGAAAAAGATCTTTCTGAGGTTTTAATTCACTGAAACTTTTCGGTTGAACTCAGGAAGTGAGAAGAAGATTTTAACAGGACTGAAATATTACAAGGGAAACGCAGGAGTTAGAACAAAAGTTTAAAAAGAAGTTAGAAATAAAAAGTGAAGTTTTGCTCCCTTTTGTTCCATTTTGGAGACTTACTGCAGCATTTTGTTTCATCTAGACACAATTTCTTTGCTTAGACGAGTAATTTAAACACGTTTATAATGAAGTTAATGTGCTAATGTCTGATAAACAATCAGGTACACTGGAGAGTTTCCACAGTAACAACATGTTGGATGTCAAGAAATAAACTGATAGATAATCTGTTTTAGGGTGCAGCAAGAACTGGTCCCAAACCAGAACCCTGAGGGACTCCACATGTTAAAGTTCTGGATTAATGTTAATAAGGTTTATCCAACCTAAAGAATTAAACTACTGCCGTCTGATCAAGTTACACAACGTGGGTCTGAAAAGAAGAGAAAAAGCTTAAACAGCAAGCTGGTGCAAGACTGTGTGCACGACTGTGTTCGACTGTGTGCACGACTGTGTGCACGACTGTGTTCGACTGTGTGCACGACTGTGTGCACGACTGAGTGCACGACTGTGTTCGACTGTGTGTTCGACTGTGTGCACGACTGAGTGTTTGACTGTGTGCACGACTGAGTGCACGACTGTGTGCACGACTGAGTGCACGACTGTGTGCACGACTGAGTGCACGACTGTGTGCACGACTGAGTGCACGACTGTGGGGCCTGTTGAGAAGAGTTGGGTCATCTGAACCAGTCTGTGAGGGTCTGCCAGACCCCCTGAGTGGACCACCATGAAGACTCACATGTAAAAAGCAGCACTGCATAAACACGAGTCAAAGCAAAGGAAGAAGAAAAACTATAAAAACAGAGACACTGTGTGATGAAACAAAGATACAAGGTCTGAGTCCTGGTGAGAAGCAACTTCAACTTCTCGTCCTGTGAACAAACCAGAACATTAACTCTGTTTCTGGACCGGAGTGTAAATCTGTAGAACTTCTAGTCAAATTAAAACACACTTCTTAATCTGCTCAGAAGAAAACTGAAAGAAGAAAAAAACCAAAAGTGAATCAAGTTGTTAAACCTGAAAGTACCGCAACAAAAAAAGCTGTTAAACGTTGGATGTTGTTGGTTTGCAGATGTGAGTTTATTACAACCAACGAGCAGCTTCTTCAGATCCAGATGTGTTTACTGACGTGTTGATCACATGACTCATAATCTGTAAAGAACTAAACTCGTGTTTGTATGATGTGAATAAACATGCTGGTTTTTCAGGAGACCGCATGAAAAAATGATTTACTTGATACAAGAAAAGGAAAATGAATCCAACAACTTTCAGTCCCAGATCAGAAGGAAAACAAGCCGTCAGTGCACGTCTCACGAGTCTGAAGGTCGACGGGATGTTACATTCAGATAAATGTTACATTTCAGATAAAAAACATAAATAAAATAATCAGTTTGAGCTCATCTGATCAAATCTAAGATACATTTGGCAAAGTCCTCACAGCTGATCTGAAGAACTCGTTTGACACGAGGTGGATGTCAGACGTTAGCAAGAAAAACTGGTTTTCAGACCATCAAATACATTCTATGATTCAAATAAACATGAAAATGATTAAAACCACAAAGAGACAAATAGCTGATAGTGAGCTCCATCTGTCCTGCGGTCAACATCAACAAACACGTGAGGGGATGGAGGTCATTATCACTCTTATTAAAAGGATGTGAATCCATCAGCTGCACCACAGTGTTTGTCTGCACTCTATTTATGATGTGTGTGTGTGTGTGTGTGTGTGTGTGTGTGTGTAGGTATACTGTAGGTAAGCTGAGCCGAAGAGACGCTGACTGTGTCGAATCGCAGCAGCAGCAGCTCCAGACGCCAGAGACACACCACAAATCCCCCCCCCCTTCCATCTCTCTTTCTCTCCATCCCTCTTCACTCGCTTTGTTTGAGCTCAGATGGACTCTGCCCTGATTTATAGAAAGAAAAGCCCTCAGTGTAGTCATGGTGATATCTCTCTCTGCCTCCCCCCTCCTCAGACACACGGAGCACATGCCAGCCCCTTCAGTCCACTGCATACCACCACATCCTCCCGTAGGAGCACGCACACACGCACACACAGCCTCCCAGTGAGGTGACGGCTGTCACACAGCTCAACATTTTCTCTGAGTCAGCAAAAGCAGGAAGAGGAGGAGAGTGATGGGGAGTGATGGAGAGGCTGAAAAAGGCCAGAGAGAAGTGAAGAGGAGAAAAAGAGAAATTAAGAAAAAAAAAACTGGTGGAAACTGAATGTTCCTCCCATAAAAAGACTCAGCAAATTATTTCATTTACAAAGTTGGAGAGCAGAGATGAGAAAGACTCCTGTGGTATTAAATCCCAGTAAGTGATGAAGAAGAGGAAAACTGAACTGTATTTGAACTGAATTCATGAGAAACTCACAGTTTGGTTTTAAGGAAAAAACAGGAGATAAAAGAAATTCAATAATTCCATCAATAATTTTGTTGCTGAGATGAACCAGCTTCAGATTTTGTGCATCATGAAAATTGTAAAGAGGATGTAAATCCTAAAACTTTCAGAGTAAAATACATCATTATATCTGAGTTTCATTCAATCAAAAACAGAAAAAAACACATTAACAACAACAATAAAACTTGCAGATTGATCAATAAATCAATTGAATCAATTGAATTCAGTAAAAAATATTAGCATCAACTTTGTTCTTGAAAAATCTTGATGGTGTTAAAAGTTATTTTCAGAAGACGGAGGTTAAACTGACGGTGCAGCAGCAGAAACACACCACTGGTTTCCAACAGTGACCTCTAACCATCCACTTTACACGCGCGCGCACACGCGCTCAATCACACGCTCCTTCACGTTGGGTTATGATTCGTGTTTGAAGTGAGGCACGAGCCGCCGGGCCTGACGGCAGAGTCATATCAACACCGACACGGGGAGGCATTTGTCTCAGCCCGAACTGCTTTCCATCCAGAGACATCGCTTCACTCAGCCGGTGCGTGTGCGTGTGCACGCGCGTGCGCAGCCAGCCCACCCGTCACGAACACAGAAAGAGTCGCACAGAGTTCCCCCCAAGAAGAAGAAAGATGCTCACCTCGAGGGTCCGGAGGAGGCAGGCGGGCTCCATCCATCCATCACTGGCTGACGAGGCGCGCAGAGGCCCGCTGACAGGCGGCCGGAGCCGGGACGGTGAGCAGAGGAGGTCCGCTCCTGTTGGCCTTCAGTCCGGCTCTTACACACACACACACACACACATCTGATGTGAGTGATGGAGATGATTCGAGCCGACAGACTCCACAGCGGATCCACAGAATCAGCGCGGCCCGCTGCAGAGGCTCCATCCCCGCGTCTGACAGCCGCTTCCAGCCGCGCGGCGCTTCTCTGAAACACGGAGGACAAAAAAATAAAAAGATGGTCGAAGGTTCCACCTGTACGTTCCCCCAAATCCCATCAGAATAACAACGATTATATAATAAAATAATAATAATAATAATAATAATAATAATAATTAGAAGACAAAAATAATTCGATTATTTATACTTTAATATTAAATACGTTTAATATTTACGTACATTTTAAAATATACTTTAAAAATAGTAGGGTATTATCTCGTATTTCCTTCAGCGTTACATTAAATTAGAGCGAATGTTTAATGTGTTTTTGAACCATTTTAATATAAAACAAACAATAAATTATTCATGATAAATCAGACTTTAAAAAAATCACTATTTATTGACAGATTTAATATTTGGGTTTATTTGATTGTTTTACACCCGAATGCAGCTCCTCTGTTGCTCAGCGGGCCTAAAATAATCCCAGTAATCTGGATGAAACTTTCCTGACGGGCTGTTGTTCTGGTTTATGGAGGAGTGACTGGCAGTGACAGTGTGGCAGGTTTGGGACAGAAACTTTTTATTAAACATTATGAAAACAAGAGTTTCAACAACTTTCCTCTTTGCAGGTTTTTCACTTGTTGACACTTCGGGACAGATTCATCGGATAAATATAGAAATCATATGTACAGATATACAACAGCACTGTGCAGAAGTTGTTGTAGCTACTGACCGCAGTTAGGATTATTTAGCTATGGTGCTTTCAGGGATAGTCTGTAAAAACATCCGAACCGATCAAACTACAGAAGATTTAACCAAAACATCTTTTGTTAAAACGAATTTTAAAATATTATTTTTGAATTAACAACAATAATTTCATTAAAATGTTTGATGGCTGTTTTCATTTTTTCTCGCATATTTTGTTTTTCTCTGAAATGTTGATTCCGTTTTTAGTCTTGCCCTCCAACAGGTGGCATCGGACGCTTCTGCACAATATTGCACATATATCTAGGCAGCAGAAAACACACTAACTTGTTGTTGACACAATAATGTATCGAGTTACTCCATGAACACTCAGATCTATCACCAAGCAAAGTCTCCTCTGTTCCAACAATCAAACATCCTCCCACCTGATCGTTGTAAGACACCGGGCTGCAGAGACCCGCAGGCCCAGTAACATTTCACAACATTTAATTTTATTAAAAAAGAAAAACAAAAAAAAAATCAGGAAGTCTTTTAAATCATCTGATTGGTGCATAGAGTTTTAGCAGCAAATGCAGTCTTTGTCCATCCAATAAATCAAATTTACATCCAGGTCTGAAACTAAACATTTGTCCAGTTTGATCTCTTCTTAGTGCAGTAAAGGCTTTTTGACATTACACATGTTCCAGATGAAGAGGAGGAGGAGGAAGAGGAGGGGGAGGATACCATAGACAATTTGCATGCTGTAACATACAAACATTTGTATTAAGACATTTCGAATAATCCAAGCAACAAAAGCCTTAAAAAGAGAAAAGGTAAAATAACACAGGGAACTGTTATTTTCTCTACATTATGTACAGGTGGAAATAAATACAGTTTAAAATCTGGCTCAGTTAATCTCTTTTTGTCGTTTTTATTTTCTTTTTAAAACAATAGAAAACTTGATTGAAAATAGCAGACAAAGACGCATCCATGTAACTCGCATTGAAGCAGATTGTTTTGCATTTTAGTCCGCAGTCTTTGCGCCTCTCTGATGAGTTTGGGTAGTGGGGGGCAAAGGGGGGGGACGTTTTGTGGCTTTTCTGCATACCCAGGCCTTACTGATGGCGGGGATGCAGGGAGGAGGGAGAGAACCATGGGCCATGCTGTCCATACATATGTGGAAGGATTGACTGGAGGTTACCATACATGTCCTGCATGCAGGGTTGCAAATCGGGGTGGGGGGGAGGGGGTGGCAGGTGGGGGGCTATTACACTTGCATTATTGAAAGTCATTGCATCACAGCGCCTTCTCGTCTTCCAGTTTGGGGTTGTGTAGCTCAGAGAGAGAGAGAGAGAGAGAGAGAGAGAGAGAGACGGTGTTTCAGTTCATTCAGTCATTAAAAAACATTCGGCATCATTCTCGCTTCCTGTGGATTAAGACAGTCATTGGTTCAGTAAGACTCGTGACAGGCTACAGGTGATCCCGTGTGCCGACCTGACTTTGTTGTGGGCTCACAGAAGGTTTGCGTCTTTAAGACTCACAGATTTCACGCCTGGGGGGGTTGGGGTTCTTAAGATGTTGAGCTTTAAAGTCTTTTCTGTCGAGGGAATAACTGTAAACAAAACACAAACGCAGAAAAATATAAATTAAGGTAAAAAGAGAGTTTAGGTGGGAGTGGAACTCAGTTTATGCTACAAACGGGAGTCTCTCACATGAAGAATTCGGCCTGTTTCCCGGATGGATCTCTCGTGTTCGCGGGTCCGCCGGCATTGTAGGTCCGGCTGGCCAGCTTCTCGTACTTCTCCTTGTATAGATCCCTCTCCTTGGCGAGGCGCGCCACGTCCTGCTTCAGCTGCTCCACCTGGTTCTGCAGGGTGCACTTCTCGGTCTCCAGCATGTGCCTCTGCTGCACGCGTTTGAAGCGGCAGGACTGCGCGTAGCCCCGGTTCTTCAGGGTGCGCCTCTTCTGCTTCAGGCGGATCACCTCCTCCTTGCTGAAGCCCCGCAGCTGTCGGTTCAACTCCCGCACCGTCATGCTGACCAGCTGCTCGTCTGAAAAGCGGTCCTCCAGGCGGCTGTGATGGCCGTGGTGATGGTGGTGGTGGTGGTGATGGGCTTGATGGTGGTGGGCGGCAGAGGCCGAGGACAGGTCCTCACCGACGTACTGCTGACCGCGGAAGCCCTCGTAGGCCTGGTGGTGGTGGTGATGATGGTGCGCGTTACCGATTAAGGCCTCCACCGCGTCCTCTGGAGTCAGATTGAGCGCCTCGGGGTTGATGTGGTGCTGATAGCTCGGGATCCAGTACAGGTCTTCCAGCTGAGGCTTCCCTGCGTTGCTGTGATTGTTGTTTCCGCCGCTGTTGTTGCCGTTTCCGCCGCCGTTGACGCCGTTGGGGAGGCCCTGGTTGGGCTGCGCGCCCGGGCTCGGGGCGCAGAAGCTGGGCGAGGAAGGCACGGAGGAGCAGGGTGTGCTGATCGGAGTGGAGGACAGAGACCCGGACGGGAGGCGGTGACAGAAGCGCTCGGCCTCGAGCGGCTCCTTCTTGACCTCAAACTTCATCAGGTCAAAGTCGTTGACGTACTCGATGGCCAAAGGGCTGTTGGGCAGCTCTGCGCTCATGGCGAGGTCGGTGGCCATGTCAGTCCATGCGACGACTCCTGCCCTCACAGCCAAACCGACGGCGGGCAGCCCTCTCGGATACAGATTGCGTGGAGGAATAAAAGCCTGTATGGTGTATATATAGGCACACGCACACGCCTGGTGCGTGGAGCTGCTGCAGGGCCAGTGGGTGGGAGGAGAAACTTATTAAGGCTGCTCGTTCTTAAGACGACTTCTATATATAGTGGAGTGAATATACGTCTGCATGTAAATGAACTTGTACACCTGCCAGTTTGCCTCCGCTCGCTGCTCTTGTTGACAACTTATCCCAGGTCAGATGAACACTTGAATACCAGGAGCCCCCGAAGCGGCTGAAACTCGAGCCCGGTGAGTTTGGAGACACCAACCTGTCTTGTCCTCGCGTCACCTCTGCAGTGCGCTCGCCTCTGTGATTTACTGTCCGCGCTTCTTTTTTTTTGTCTCCTCCGCTCGGTTTGTTAGAAATAGTTTCCAAGCATCGCTCGTTGTCTCCCGCTTCTTATAACTTCACCAGAAAGTTACCGCAGCGTGGCCTGGAGAGAAAAGTTTCTCACACCGAGCGCTACGCGTGCGTGCGTAAATGTGTGCCAAAAGTCCCGGGTATCCACAGAGGGACTTGCAGGTGTCGGTGTTGTCAAAGTTCAGATGAAGCTGCAGGTCTTTTCTGGACAGACAGACAAGCTGGTCCCTTGTTGTTGTGGTCAGTCCAGGTTTCTAACTCAAGCAGTCAATCACTCACGCGCTCCCGTCCTCGCGTCACGCTGTTGACTTTACGTGTTGATTGTGTGTAAATATTTTACACAAGAGGTGATAAATTCCACTGTTTTATATCTATCTGCCTTCTGGAAGCATCTCACAGCTTCACGGTGAAACCACGGAGTATCAGCGAGGCACAGGAAGGCAGCCACTTATAAATGAGAGCCCCCCCCTCCCCACACCGCCATCCCCCTACCCACCCACACAGAAATGTAACGGACCAATGAGAGGAGACCACAGCCGCGTATTTACAGGACCAACTCGGCCCAGCCGAGGGGACCCGAGCGGGGCCGAAGTGGAGCGCGCAGGGAGAACAGGTGCAGCAGATTCCCCCCTCTAGTGACCGAGCAGACGCTACTGCACGGCGGAGCCCGGCGTAATGAGCCCTGGGAGATCCTCCATGTGGATGACAGAGAAATCAGAAACACGTTTTATCCTTTAGAACCGAATATGGATTCCTGGTTCAAGATTAAATGAGCTCCGAATCTTTTAATGTCGGTCAATAATAACTTATTTACTCCACATAATAACTTATTTACAGTATCTGGAGTAAAGAGTTGAAGTCCAAGTCAGACTCACAGTCTCTTCAATCAAACTTAAAGCTGATATTCAGTCATTTGGAAATATAGTTTACCTGTGTATGTTAAAGTAACACACATGTCTGACACGCAGCATTCTATTGATCCCTAAAAACAAAGATGACAGACCGCAACCCGGAAGTCTTCAATATATATACACTTACAAATGTTATTAAAATAATACAAATTGAAGGAGGAGCTTCAGTTAAACGCAGGTAAAAGGTGAAAACGTCCATGATAAACAGGAAAAAAACATGAAAAATAAGAGCTGCGGAGAAAAAACGCAGCAAATCTAGTTAAAACTATTCAGTCAGAATCAAAAAGCGTCAAAACAAAACAACCTTTGTTCTTTTAACTGGATCAAAAGGAGCTTTTTTATATTCACTTATCTCCTTTAAGGCCTCTGACACCACAAACCAGCAAATCTATCAATCATTGATCGATCTGAGGCCGCACGCCTCCTCTGCAAAAGAGGGAAAAAATCAATCTGCATTTCCGCGAGCCTGCGGGGAGCTGTGGCTGCGCGTGGGTTAAGTATGATTGGACAGTCCCGGCAGGTTTTCATTCGCAATTAACCACAAATTGCATCCCAACTCATCTCCGCGGATCGACGGATAATTAAGCTCCGCCGCCGCGCGCGTCTCCATCTCGGACACATCTGTCTCTTTTTCTTTGATGTTGGGAGGCTTTTGGGTGAGGAGGAGGGGGGGTCGGGGTTGAGCGGGATGTCGATACCACTGATAGGCATCATGAGGGGAGGACTTAAAGAGGGACAACGTTCAGGCTCTACAGCAGCGCCGGGTCCCCCGGGGGCCCATCTGCACCGCAGATCCACGTGTGATATATCTGCGGAATAAAGAGCCTATCAGAGTGAAAAACAGGTGGTCGTAAGTTTAACATGGTCAGATGTGAACAGGAAAGCTTTGCGCAGCTGCTGAGCTTAACCAGTCTGAAGTGGCCATGCCCCCCCTCCCCTTCTCCCTTTCAAATCTGCTGGCAAAGATGAAAAAAAGGGCAAAAGATGAAGGGACGGAAATTATATCAAGGTATTTCAAGTTTAGGTGCGCTAAGTCATTAGAAGAGGCTTTTTGAGCTGCCCATCAAACGCCCAGCTCAGCGCTCTGCATTGAAACGGCGTATTTAAGAAGATCTGCTGTGGTCCATTCATGGGGGGGGGTGGGGGGGGGGGTGGGGGTATGCGGGACATGGCTTGAGACATCATTTCTGGAAGTCAGGGGTTTCTATTGTGTTTTTGCATATTAAGACTTCGCTGCAGGTGCAGTTCTACCGACTTAAGCAAAACGGACATCAGCAAGGTGGAGGATCGAAGGCGAGTCCGCATCCCGTCCAAAGAGAGCAGCTCCGGGAGGTGGATCAGGGTTATCAGGCCTGGAGGGCTTTTTATCACTAATGCCTCTGCGAAGGAATCAGCTTTAATTGTGCAAAAGGATGTGAGATGTGCCAGTGTGCACGTGCAAAGGTTAACAGAGGAGGCAGAGTTTGACAACATTAAAGAGGTGTTTCTTTGTGCTGGTCCATCAGAGTCCTAAAAAACAGAATTTTGGGTTTTAAGAAGAAGAAAATGTGACAACAGCAAGCTGAGAGAAGAAAATCTATAGATTGAATGATGATCCAACAGGGTCCTCTGATTGTAGGTTTCTGTCTCGACTCCCATCAGTTTGTTCACCAGGACTAAAGACGGGGGTTGGGGGGACTTCACCAGGATCCTGGTTCTGAACAGCCCTCTCCTGCAACATCGTTTTAGTTAGCTGGAGGTTAAAGATCTGAACAGAAGTTTAAAACATTGAGACCTTGTGATAGATTGTATTATCTGACATGAGGTTCTGGAGACAAAGCAGAACATCCAGGATCTTTGAAGACAGTTGGTTCAGTTTTAGGGACATTAAAGAAACAATGATGGAAAACCTTCAGGTTCATTATTTGAGTTTTCTGAGTTTTGCTTCTGACGAGACAACTGGACCTGAACATACAACCTTCTAATAACCAGATGGGTAGACTTGCTACTGACCTGCGAGTGATGAAGATGTGCAAATGATGAAGATCTGCGAGTGGTGATGAAGACCTGCGAGTGATGATGAAGACCTGCGAGTGATGATGAAGACCTGCGAGTGATGATGAAGACCTGCGAGTGGTGATGGAGACCTGCTAGTGATGATGAAGACCTGCTAGTGATGATGGAGACCTGCTAGTGATGATGAAGACCTGCTAGTGATGATGAAGACCTGCAAGTGGTGATGGAGACCTGCGAGTGGTGATGAAGACCTTCGAGTGATGATGAAGACCTGCGAGTGGTGATGGAGACCTGCTAGTGATGATGAAGACCTGCTAGTGATGATGAAGACCTGCTAGTGATGATGAAGACCTGCAAGTGGTGATGGAGACCTGCTAGTGATGATGAAGACCTGCAAGTGGTGATGAAGACCTGCGAGTGGTGATGAAGACCTGCGAGTGGTGATGAAGACCTGCGAGTCGTGATGAAGACCTGCGAGGGGTGATGAAGACCTGCTAGTGATGATGGACTCCTGCTAGTGATGATGAAGACCTGCTAGTGATGATGAAGACCTGCTAGTGATGATGAAGACCTGCTAGTGATGATGAAGACCTGCGAGTCGTGATGAAGACCTGTGAGTGGTGATGAAGACCTGCGAGTGGTGATGAAGACCTGCTAGTGATGATGGAGACCTGCGAGTGATGATGAAGACCTGCTAGTGATGATGATGACCTGCGAGTGGTGATGGAGACCTGCTAGTGATGATGAAGACCTGCTAGTGGTGATGAAGACCTGCTAGTGGTGATGAAGACCTGCTAGTGGTGATGGAGACCTGCTAGTGATGATGAAGACCTGCTAGTGATGATGAAGACCTGCTAGTGATGATGAAGACCTGCCAGTGATGATGGAGACCTGCTAGTGATGACGAAGACCTGCTAGTGATGATGGAGACCTGCTAGTGGTGATGGAGACCTGCGAGTGGTGATGGAGACCTGCTAGTGATGACGAAGACCTGCTAGTGATGATGGAGACCTGCGAGTGGTGATGAAGACCTGCTAGTGGTGATGAAGATCTGCGAGTGGTGATGAAGACCTGCTAGTGATGATGGAGACCTGCTAGTGATGATGAAGACCTGCTAGTGATGATGGAGACCTGCTAGTGATGATGAAGACCTGCTAGTGATGATGGAGACCTGCGAGTGATGATGGAGACCTGCTAGTGGTGATGAAGACCTGCTAGTGATGATGAAGACCTGCTAGTGATGATGGAGACCTGCGAGTGATGATGGAGACCTGCTAGTGATGATGAAGACCTGCGAGTGATGATGAAGACCTGCGAGTGATGATGAAGACCTGCGAGTGATGATGAAGACCTGCTAGTGGTGATGAAGACCTGCTAGTGATGATGAAGACCTGCGAGTGATGATGAAGACCTGCGAGTGATGATGGAGACCTGCTAGTGGTGATGAAGACCTGCTAGTGATGATGAAGACCTGCTAGTGGTGATGAAGACCTGCTAGTGATGATGGAGACCTGCGAGTGGTGATGGAGACCTGCGAGTGGTGATGGAGACCTGCTAGTGGTGATGGAGACCTGCTAGTGGCGATGAAGACCTGTGAGTGGCGATGGAGACCTGCTAGTGGTGATGGAGACCTGCTAGTGATGATGGAGACCTGCTAGTGATGATGGAGACCTGCTAGTGGTGATGGAGACCTGCTAGTGATGATGGAGACCTGCGAGTGATGATGGAGACCTGCTAGTGGTGATGAAGACCTGCTAGTGGTGATGAAGACCTGCTAGTGATGATGGAGACCTGCGAGTGGTGATGGAGACCTGTGAGTGGTGATGGAGACCTGCTAGTGGTGATGGAGACCTGCTAGTGATGATGAAGACCTGCGAGTGATGATGGAGACCTGCTAGTGGTGATGGAGACCTGCTAGTGGTGATGAAGACCTGCGAGTGGTGATGAAGACCTGCGAGTGATGATGAAGACCTGCGAGTGATGATGGAGACCTGCTAGTGATGATGAAGACCTGCTAGTGATGATGAAGACCTGCTAGTGATGATGGAGACCTGCTAGTGATGATGAAGACCTGCTAGTGGTGATGGAGACCTGCTAGTGGTGATGAAGACCTGCTAGTGATGATGGAGACCTGCGAGTGGTGATGGAGACCTGCTAGTGATGATGAAGACCTGCTAGTGATGATGAAGACCTGCTAGTGATGATGGAGACCTGCGAGTGGTGATGGAGACCTGTGAGTGGTGATGGAGACCTGCTAGTGGTGATGGAGACCTGCTAGTGGTGATGGAGACCTGCTAGTGGTGATGAAGACCTGCTAGTGGTGATGGAGACCTGCTAGTGGTGATGGAGACCTGCTAGTGGTGATGGAGACCTGCTAGTGATGATGGAGACCTGCGAGTGGTGATGGAGACCTGCGAGTGGTGAGGGAGACCTGCTAGTGATGATGAAGACCTGCTAGTGATGATGAAGACCTGCTAGTGATGATGTAGACCTGCTAGTGATGATGAAGACCTGCTAGTGATGATGGAGACCTGCGAGTGGTGATGGAGACCTGCTAGTGATGATGAAGACCTGCGAGTGATGATGGAGACCTGCGAGTGGTGATGGAGACCTGCTAGTGGCGATGGAGACCTGCTAGTGGTGATGGAGACCTGCTAGTGATGATGGAGACCTGCTAGTGATGATGAAGACCTGCTAGTGATGATGGAGACCTGCGAGTGGTGATGGAGACCTGCTAGTGATGATGAAGACCTGCTAGTGATGATGGAGACCTGCGAGTGGTGATGGAGACCTGCTAGTGGCGATGGAGACCTGCTAGTGGTGATGAAGACCTGCGAGTGGTGATGGAGACCTGCTAGGGTGATGAAGACCTGCTAGTGATGATGGAGACCTGCTAGTGATGACGAAGACCTGCTAGTGATGATGAAGACCTGCGAGTGATGATGAAGACCTGCCAGTGATGATGAAGACCTGCTAGTGGTGATGAAGACCTGCAAGTGGTGATGAAGACCTGCGAGTGGTGATGGAGACCTGCTAGTGATGATGGAGATCTGCTAGTGATGATGGAGACCTGCGAGTGGTGATGGAGACCTGCTAGTGATGATGAAGACCTGCTAGTGATGATGGAGACCTGCTAGTGATGACGAAGACCTGCTAGTGATGATGAAGACCTGCTAGTGATGATGAAGACCTGCCAGTGATGATGGAGACCTGCGAGTGATGATGAAGACCTGCTAGTGGTGATGAAGACCTGCTAGTGATGATGGAGACCTGCGAGTGATGATGAAGACCTGCTAGTGGTGATGAAGACCTGCTAGTGGTGATGGAGACCTGCTAGTGGTGATGAAGACCTGCGAGTGATGATGGAGACCTGCTAGTGATGATGGAGACCTGCTAGTGATGATGGAGACCTGCGAGTGGTGATGGAGACCTGCTAGTGATGATGGAGACCTGCGAGTGGTGATGGAGACCTGTGAGTGGTGATGGAGACCTGCTAGTGGTGATGGAGACCTGCGAGTGGTGATGAAGACCTGCGAGTGGTGATGAAGACCTGCTAGTGATGATGGAGACCTGCGAGTGATGATGAAGACCTGCTAGTGATGATGAAGACCTGCTAGTGATGATGAAGACCTGCTAGTGGTGATGAAGACCTGCTAGTGGTGATGAAGACCTGCTAGTGATGATGGAGACCTGCGAGTGGTGATGGAGACCTGTGAGTGGTGATGGAGACCTGCTAGTGGTGATGGAGACCTGCTAGTGGTGATGGAGACCTGCGAGTGGTGATGGAGACCTGCTAGTGGTGATGAAGACCTGCTAGTGGTGATGAAGACCTGCTAGTGATGATGAAGACCTGCTAGTGATGATGGAGACCTGCGAGTGGTGATGGAGACCTGCTAGTGATGATGAAGACCTGCTAGTGATGATGAAGACCTGCGAGTGATGATGAAGACCTGCGAGTGATGATGGAGACCTGCTAGTGGTGATGAAGACCTGCTAGTGGTGATGAAGACCTGCTAGTGTGATGAAGACCTGCTAGTGATGATGGAGACCTGCGAGTGGTGATGGAGACCTGCTAGTGATGATGAAGACCTGCTAGTGATGATGGAGACCTGCGAGTGGTGATGGAGACCTGCTAGTGATGATGGAGACCTGCGAGTGGTGATGGAGACCTGTGAGTGGTGATGGAGACCTGCTAGTGATGATGGAGACCTGCGAGTGGTGATGGAGACCTGCTAGTGATGATGAAGACCTGCTAGTGATGATGAAGACCTGCTAGTGATGATGAAGACCTGCCAGTGATGATGGAGACCTGCGAGTGATGATGAAGACCTGCTAGTGGTGATGAAGACCTGCTAGTGATGATGAAGACCTGCTAGGGATGATGAAGACCTGCTAGTGATGATGGAGACCTGCTAGTGATGATGAAGACCTGCTAGTGATGATGAAGACCTGCCAGTGATGATGGAGACCTGCGAGTGATGATGGAGACCTGCTAGTGGTGATGGAGACCTGCTAGTGGTGATGAAGACCTGCTAGTGATGATGAAGACCTGCGAGTGGTGATGGAGACCTGCTAGTGATGATGAAGACCTGCTAGTGATGATGAAGACCTGCTAGTGATGATGGAGACCTGCGAGTGGTGATGGAGACCTGCGAGTGGTGATGGAGACCTGCTAGTGGTGATGGAGACCTGCTAGTGATGATGAAGACCTGCTAGTGATGATGAAGACCTGCTAGTGGTGATGAAGACCTGCGAGTGATGATGAAGACCTGCTAGTGGTGATGAAGACCTGCTAGTGGTGATGAAGACCTGCTAGTGATGATGGAGACCTGCGAGTGGTGATGGAGACCTGTGAGTGGTGATGAAGACCTGCTAGTGATGATGGAGACCTGCGAGTCGTGATGAAGACCTGCGAGTGATGATGAAGACCTGCGAGTGATGATGAAGACCTGCGAGTGATGATGGAGACCTGCTAGTGGTGATGGAGACCTGCGAGTGGTGATGGAGACCTGCTAGTGATGATGAAGACCTGCTAGTGATGATGAAGACCTGCTAGTGATGATGAAGACCTGCTAGTGATGATGAAGACCTGCGAGTGATGATGAAGACCTGCGAGTGATGATGAAGACCTGCTAGTGATGATGAAGTCCTGCTAGTGATGATGAAGACCTGCTAGTGATGATGGAGACCTGCGAGTGATGATGGAGACCTGCTAGTGATGATGGAGACCTGCGAGTGGTGATGGAGACCTGCTAGTGATGATGAAGACCTGCTAGTGATGATGGAGACCTGCGAGTGATGATGAAGACCTGCTAGTGATGATGAAGACCTGCAAGTGGTGATGGAGACCTGCTAGTGATGATGAAGACCTGCTAGTGATGATGAAGACCTGCTAGTGATGATGGAGACCTGCTAGTGATGATGAAGACCTGCTAGTGATGATGGAGACCTGCTAGTGATGATGAAGACCTGCTAGTGGTGATGAAGACCTGCTAGTGATGATGGAGACCTGCTAGTGATGACGAAGACCTGCTAGTGATGATGAAGACCTGCTAGTGGTGATGGAGACCTGCGAGTGGTGATGGAGACCTGCTAGTGGTGATGAAGACCTGCTAGTGATGATGAAGACCTGCGAGTGGTGATGAAGACCTGCGAGTGATGATGAAGACCTGCGAGTGATGATGAAGACCTGCGAGTGATGATGAAGACCTGCGAGTGGTGATGGAGACCTGCTAGTGATGATGAAGACCTGCGAGTGGTGATGGAGACCTGTGAGTGGTGATGGAGACCTGCTAGTGATGATGGAGACCTGCGAGTGGTGATGGAGACCTGCGAGTGGTGATGGAGACCTGCTAGTGATGATGAAGACCTGCTAGTGATGATGAAGACCTGCAAGTGGTGATGGAGACCTGCGAGTGGTGATGAAGACCTGCTAGTGGTGATGAAGACCTGCTAGTGGTGATGAAGACCTGCTAGTGGTGATGAAGACCTGCTAGTGATGATGGAGACCTGCTAGTGATGACGAAGACCTGCTAGTGATGATGGAGACCTGCTAGTGGTGATGGAGACCTGCGAGTGGTGATGGAGACCTGTGAGTGATGATGGAGACCTGCGAGTGGTGATGGAGACCTGCTAGTGATGATGAAGACCTGCTAGTGATGATGAAGACCTGCCAGTGATGATGGAGACCTGCGAGTGATGATGAAGACCTGCTAGTGGTGATGAAGACCTGCTAGTGATGATGGAGACCTGCTAGTGATGATGAAGACCTGCTAGTGATGATGAAGACCTGCAAGTGGTGATGGAGACCTGTGAGTGGTGATGGAGACCTGCTAGTGGTGATGAAGACCTGCTAGTGATGATGAAGACCTGCTAGTGGTGATGGAGACCTGCGAGTGGTGATGGAGACCTGTGAGTGGTGATGGAGACCTGCTAGTGGTGATGGAGACCTGCTAGTGGTGATGAAGACCTGCGAGTGGTGATGGAGACCTGCTAGTGATGATGGAGACCTGCTAGTGATGATGGAGACCTGCGAGTGGTGATGGAGACCTGCTAGTGATGATGAAGACCTGCTAGTGATGATGGAGACCTGCGAGTGATGATGAAGACCTGCTAGTGGTGATGAAGACCTGCTAGTGGTGATGGAGACCTGCGAGTGATGATGGAGACCTGTGAGTGGTGATGGAGACCTGCTAGTGATGATGGAGACCTGCGAGTGGTGATGGAGACCTGCTAGTGATGATGAAGACCTGCTAGTGATGATGGAGACCTGCTAGTGATGATGGAGATCTGCTAGTGATGATGGAGACCTGCTAGTGATGATGAAGACCTGCTAGTGATGATGAAGACCTGCTAGTGGTGATGGAGACCTGCTAGTGGTGATGGAGACCTGCTAGTGATGATGGAGACCTGCGAGTGGTGATGGAGACCTGCTAGTGATGATGGAGACCTGCGAGTGATGATGGAGACCTGCTAGTGGTGATGAAGACCTGCTAGTGATGATGGAGACCTGCTAGTGGTGATGGAGACCTGCTAGTGGTGATGGAGACCTGCTAGTGGTGATGAAGACCTGTGAGTGGTGATGAAGACCTGCGAGAGACACAACAGTGATGTTTTTAGGAAGGGACAGAACAGACTGGACTCAGGAAGATTAGATCCTTTAATGTTTGCAGCAAGATGTTGAAGATCTTGTGGAGAGTGTGATCACACCTGTAGTCACCTGTTGGGGGCGGAGCATCAGAGCAGGTGACATAAAGAGGCTGAACAAAGGGACAAAGAGGGCTGGTTCTGTTTTGGTTCTGATCTGGATCCTCTTGAGTGGACTGTCCAAAGGAGGATGAAGAACATGATGGAAAACCCTCATCATCCTCTTCACATGTAGGTTGAAACACCGTCTTTAACCGAAACAGGAAGCTGGTTGGAGGGTCGTTTCATGTCACAGGTTAAACAAGAGGGCGACACTGAACCAGTTTCCCTGAAAAGACGAAGAACTGATTCTGTTCTGAAGGGAACAGCTGGTCTCACCAGACCTGGACTGGACTTGGAGGTTTTAACTCACTTCATATTTTATAAAACTCATAAAAAGAGTTCAAAATTATCGTAGAGAAAACATTTTTCCCACACCTGCTTCAAACTTTTGCACAGCATTGCAGATCACACACACACACAGACACACACACACACACACGATGAAGGATCACAGTTGACCTTTCTTTTTGTCTTTCCGAGTCTCGGCGGACGGATGATTTCTCTCCCTGTCTCCTCTCCATCTCGTGCGCTTTTACTAAAAATTGAAATATTGATCTTAATTAGAGTTTGCCGAGCTCAGCAGCTTGCGTTGAGGGTTTTAGACAAGAGGCAGCAGACATCTGTCTAAGGCACTTACATCTTCAGCGCAGGAGAGGAGCCACGTGGGTGAGGAGGAGGAGGGGAGGAAGGGGGAAAATGTGAGGCAAGAAGAGAAGAGTGATGGCTCCCTGTCTCCTTCCTTTTCTAAGAAACATGTCGAGTTCTCCATCTCTGCTTGCTGCTGTCAATACATCTGAGCTGAAAAGTGATATACACACACACACACGTGCACGCTCGTACACACAACTCCATCCTGATAAAACCGATTCCACATGGTTAAACGAGCAGCGAGTTCCAGTCTGTTCAGAAAGTTTACACCTGTATGTTAAAACTCTTTGATTTGGTTGAATATTTGCTGCAGTGTTACATCATGTGTGAGATGCTGACGTGATCAGCTGATTGTCTGCTGTCACACTAAACCCACTCTGTTTCCAGCTGTAGAATTCTTCACCTGTGATAACCTTTAAACCTCCAACACTGTCTGCTGACTGAGTCTCATTTATTCTAGTTGACTATAAACTCTTATTATTAGTCTGGATTACCTGCATCAACATGTTGCATCATTCCACACAGTAACTTCTGCTGCGTGACTTCAGATGAAGGCTGTCGGTCTGATTGAGTTTAAATCTGCTGGATTTGTTTCCTTTTTGCTTTCATTGTTTAAAAATCCCAGACTTGATAAAGAACAAACTTCTTTGTCTGTTGTGTCATCTTAAATAAATCTTAATTAGTACAGGAAGCAGCTGTTTAACATCTCAGTACATTTTAAAAGTACCAGGTGAAACTTGTTGAACCAGACAAATCACTTCCATCCCTTCAGGACAGATCTGCAGTGTGAAGTCAGTCTGCACTCATGTGTCTCTTCTGATGGACTTTAAGAGAGGCACTGCTGCTTCTGTCACCACTTCCCCAATGAAATCTCACAAACATGCTCAGATCATGTGACGCTGCCACCCCACCACAGCAGAACGCACACGCACAAGTCATTAACACCCTCACAGCACCGGCTGCACAAGGAAAACTCTGAGAAACAACATTTTATTTCTTTGATTTAAAACTTTCAAAAACACGAGAAAAAAAAAGGAAAAAAACACTCTAATTTAAGTAAAACAGGTTGATTGATTAAAAAAAAACAACTTTCAGGCTCAGACTTGAAGAAATTCGGGAACTCGGGACTAGACAAGCACAAACTGATCTGTTCACTTCCTGTCCTGCTGCTCTCGCAGTCGAGGTTTGATCTGCAGCTTCTCTGTGGAAAAAACAAAAAAAACAGAAAAATCTGGTCAAAGCAGAAAAACAGGGATTTTGAAGAAATTACATGATAAAAGACACAATTATAAAATGACAAACCGTGTGTGTTTGCTCATATGTAACTGCCTCTGATCTACTGCTGAAATGTTGAGTGATGACGTCTCAGCTGATGAGTAAATGAAGAAGAGAACAGGAGCTCGGGGAGGGATGGAGTTGGAGTTTGGCAGTGATACATTACATCTGAGCTAATTTATGCAAAGTGAAGAGGAGCTTGTTTGGCTGAGTTCCACCTTTAATGAGGCTCTGGGTGATGCGGTGTGTTAGAGAAGGAGCACGGCGTCATTAGTAATACTTAAGAGCACAAAGCAGCTGGACTGCAGGAGTGGAGCGATGAGACAAAGATCACTACGAGTGTCCACGTCTCTTCTAGGTCTGATCCTGCAAACCAGGAGGATGAAAGAAGTTCTGGTCCAACACTTTGTTTCACTTTCTTGTCCAGAGCAGTTTTTAAGCATCTGCATCTAAGACTTTTCAGGTTCACTCACTCAGATAACTAATAAAAACTAAACTTCATTTTATCATTCAAAGAGAATGAGAAGGTGTGTCCAAACTTTTGGTCTGTACTGTACATGATAAAATGAGAGAAAAAGCTGAAAAACTCTTCAGTTTGAGCAGAAACAGAAACTTTCAGCTTGAACAAATAATAAATCTGAAGTTTTCACTGAATCTGAGCTGAAGATGATTTTTAGTTTCACTGTCTTGAACAAGATGTTTGAGGTTTTATCAGGAAACCAACAGGAAGTCATTTCTTCTTATGATAGAAGGTGAGTGATGTGTCATCAGGTCGCTGCAGCCAGCCAATCAGAGCTGGAGTTTCTGTGTTTTACCAGCTGTTCTGTGACAGACAGCTGACCTGATCAGGACATGCCCCGCCTTTCCATTGAGAACCAAGAGCAGCAGAATGATGCTGGTTGTGTGTTTGATGAATGAGTGGATAAAAAGAATCTTTAGTGCAGAAAAAGTTCATGAAACTGTGAAGACGGTTTGTGTTTCTGTGGTACTCCGTGTTCATGTGCGTGTGTGTGTCCAGCAGGTGGACGGCTGATCCAGATGAAAGCGAGCAGTGATTCAGCAGAGCGGCTTTTCTCTTAATCCTCTATCTGTCAAATCTGTCAACAGCGAGCTGAGCCGAGTCTCTGTCCGGCCCAAAAGCTAAATATTATCACCTCAGTACTCGGAGTATTTTTACTGCAGTCCGTCTCAGATCGTCTCTGTGCTGATCACATGGTCCAATCCAAAGACGAGACGTTCATGATGAAAAAGAGTCTTCAATTAAACATCTGAACAGTGACAGTCAGCACAGGAAGTCCTTTAAAGACAGGATCATTCAGAAGGAAACACGCTGTGAGCTCCATCACTTCACTTTACAACATCTCAGTGACTTTGTGTTTCAGTTGTGCATCTAATTAACTCAACACGATAGCTCCAACGTCAAACTTAACTGGTGGAAAGAAAGTTACCCAAAGAATACGTAATAAGAGTTTTACCTTTCAAAATAAAATACCAAACATGACCATCAACCTTTGTACCTTTGACTCGTGTTGTGTTGTCCGGCTGAGCGTCCGGTGCATCTGCTTCTTCTGGAGAGCTGGAGAGGGAGATGAAGGACGGCAGAGCCAGAGGACCTGCAGTAGGTGTCCCTGAAGTGTCCTGAACGTTCTCTGGAATGAAGACAGACAGACTGGGCCTAGAGGAAGGAACAGCAGAGTTCTAAGTTGTAATAACGTTCACCATGATGAGGAGTTCTAGTTATAAACTCTGTCTATAGCTCAGACCTCTTTAAAGGCTCCTTGGTGCGTGTTTTCTTGGCGGTGGTGGAGGAAGTGAAGCTGGTGCTTTGCTTGACTCGCTGACGATGTCGCAGCTTACAGCGTGAACCTCGAGGACAGGAGCCGCTCTTAGAGAAGTCTGGACACACTAAGGTGTGTTTCTTCTTACACTGGTGATTCAGAACAAACACAGTCAGCTGTAAAAGCTTCTCAGTCAACAGAAACACAGTCACACCTGCAGAGCAGTTAGACGTGTAAACCACAGGAAATCCACCTGAACAGGTACGTTTAAGAGGAATGAAACAATCTCAGTTTGCTGCTTTTATAATGCAGGTGAGAAGAGGAAGAACGTCTCCACGTCTGGAGCACGTACTGAAACACTTCTACTGTTTTAAATCAATAAAACTGAACTTATTTTACACCGTTAAACACAAACCATGACTTTTATACTGTAACTACTGCAGCATGTCGACACTGCTGCAGTAGTTCATGTCCCGGTTCTCCTGCTCGTTGAACACTGAATGTTTATATCAGAAACTTGATCTAAACATTGTTACAAGATTCAGCTTCAGATTTCACTCAGGTGCTAATGTTTGTACGCTGGCTACTTTTAAAAGCTTACGTTTGTGTCGCCGTCTCTTTGAACACAGAAGCAGATTAAGTTGGTTGCATTTAACGTCATTCTGGAGTGAAGTGTGCATGAGAGTGCGAGCGTTCACATCTATGTTTGCAGCTGAGTGTGTCTGAGTGTGTAATACGGGTGTAAATTGGTAGCTTCATTCTCCAAGAGATCCGATCCCTCCCACCTGTCAAAAAAGCTAATTATATTCACTCAGAAGTGCAAAGAGTCTGTGTGTGTGTGTGTGTGCAGGCGTGCGTGTGTGTGGGTGTGTGTGTGTGTGTGCAGTCGTGCATGTGTGTGTGTGTGCAGGCGTGCGTGTGTGTGTGCAGGCGCGTGTGTGTGTGTGTGTGTGTGTGCGTGCGTGCGTGCGTGTGTGTGGGTGTGTGCAGTCGTGCATGTGTGTGTGTGTGTGTGTGCAGGCGTGTGTGTGTGTGTGTGTGTGTGTGTGCAGGCGTGTGTGTGTGTGGGTGTGTGTGTGTGTGCAGGCGTGCATGTGTGTGTGTGTGCAGGCGTGCGTGTGTGTGTGCAGTCGTGCATGTGTGTGCGTGTGTGTGTGTGCGGGCGTGTGGGGGTGTGTGTGTGTGTGTGTGTGTGCGTGCGTGCGTGTGTGTGGGTGTGTGCAGTCGTGCATGTGTGTGTGTGTGTGTGCAGGCGTGTGTGTGTGTGTGTGTGTATGTGTGTGTGTGCAGGCGTGTGTGTGTGTGTGTGTGCAGTCGTGCATGTGTGTGCAGGTGTGCGTGTGTGTGCAGGCGTGTGTGTGTGTGTGCAGTCGTGCATGTGTGTGCAGGTGTGCGTGTGTGTGTGTGTGTGCAGGTGTGCGTGTGTGTGCAGGCGTGCGTGTGTGTGGGTGTGTGTGTGTGTGCAGTCGTGCATGTGTGTGTGTGTGTGTGTGCAGGCGTGTGTGTGTGTGTGTGTGTGTGTGTGTGCGGGCGTGTGTGCGTGTGTGTGTGTGTGTGTGTGTGTGCAGGCGTGTGTGTGTGTGTGTGTGCAGTCGTGCATGTGTGTGCAGGTGTGCGTGTGTGTGCAGGCGTGTGTGTGTGTGCAGGCGTGTGTGTGTGTGTGTGTGTGTGTGTGTGTGTGTGTGCAGGCGTGTGTGTGTGTGTGTGTGTGTGTGCAGGCGTGTGTGTGTGTGTGCAGTCGTGCATGTGTGTGCAGGTGTGCGTGTGTGTGTGTGTGTGCAGGCGTGCGTGTGTGTGGGTGTGTGTGTGTGTGCATGCGTGCATGTGTGTGTGTGTGCAGGCGTGCGTGTGTGTGTGCAGGCGCGTGTGTGTGTGTGTGTGTGTGTGCAGGCGTGTGGGCATGTGTGTGTGTGTGTGTGTGCGTGCGTGCGTGTGTGTGGGTGTGTGCAGTCGTGCATGTGTGTGTGTGTGTGTGCAGGCGTGTGTGTGTGTGTGTGTGTATGTGTGTGTGTGCAGGCGTGTGTGTGTGTGTGTGTGCAGTCGTGCATGTGTGTGCAGGTGTGCGTGTGTGTGCAGGCGTGTGTGTGTGTGCAGGCGTGTGTGTGTGTGTGTGTGTGTGTGTGTGTGTGGAGGCGTGTGTGTGTGTGTGTGTGCAGTCGTGCATGTGTGTGCAGGGGTGCGTGTGTGTGTGTGTGTGTGTGTGTGCAGTCGTGCATGTGTGTGTGTGTGCAGGCGTGCGTGTGTGTGTGCAGGCGCGTGTGTGTGTGTGCAGGCGTGTGGGCATGTGTGTGTGTGTGTGTGTGTGTGTGCAGTCGTGCATGTGTGTGTGTGTGTGTGTGCAGGCGTGTGTGTGTGTGTGTGTGTGTGTGTGTGCAGGCGTGTGTGTGTGTGTGCAGTCGTGCATGTGTGTGTGTGTGTGTGCAGGCGTGTGTGTGTGTGTGTGTGTATGTGTGTGTGTGCGGGTGTGTGTGTGTGTGTGTGTGGGCGTGCGCGTGTGTGTGTGTGTGTGTGTGTGCAGTCGTGCATGTGTGTGTGTGTGCAGGCGTGCGTGTGTGTGTGCAGGCGCGTGTGTGTGTGCGTGTGTGTGTGCAGGCGCGTGTGTGTGTGTGCAGGCGTGTGGGCATGTGTGTGTGTGTGTGTGTGTGTGTGTGTGTGCGTGCGTGCGTGCGTGTGTGTGGGTGTGTGCAGTCGTGCATGTGTGTGTGTGTGTGTGTGCAGGCGTGTGTGTGTGTGTGTGTGTGTGTGTGTGCAGGCGTGTGTGTGTGTGTGCAGTCGTGCATGTGTGTGCAGGTGTGCGTGTGTGTGTGTGTGTGCAGGTGTGCGTGTGTGTGCAGGCGTGTGTGTGTGTGCAGGCGTGTGTGTGTGTGTGTGTGTGTGTGCAGGCGTGTGTGTGTGTGTGTGTGTATGTGTGTGTGTGCAGGTGTGTGTGTGTGTGTGTGTGCAGGCGTGCGTGTGTGTGTGTGTGTGCGTGTGTGTGCGGCGTGTGTGTGTGTGCAGGCGTGTGTGTGTGTGTGTGTGTGTGTGTGTGTGTGCAGTCGTGCATGTGTGTGTGTGTGTGTGTGCAGGCGTGTGTGTGTGTGTGTGCGTGTGTGTGTGCAGGCGCGTGTGTGTGTGTGCAGGCGTGTGGGCATGTGTGTGTGTGTGTGTGTGTGTGTGTGCGTGCGTGCGTGTGTGTGGGTGTGTGCAGTCGTGCATGTGTGTGTGTGTGTGTGCAGGCGTGTGTGTGTGTAGGCGTGTGTGTGTGTGCGGGCGTGTGTGTGTGTGTGTGTGTGTGTGTGTGTGTGCGTGGGTGTGTGTGTGTGTGTGCAGTCGTGCATGTGTGTGCAGGTGTGCGTGTGTGTGCAGGCGTGTGTGTGTGTGCAGGCGGTGTGTGTGTGTGTGTGTGTGTGTGTGTGTGCAGGCGTGTGTGTGTGTGTATGTGTGTGCGTGTGGGCATGTGTGTGTGTGTGTGTGTGTGTGTGTGTGTGCGTGCGTGCGTGCGTGTGTGTGGGTGTGTGCAGTCGTGCATGTGTGTGTGTGTGTGTGCAGGCGTGTGTGTGTGTGTGTGTGTGTGTGTGTGTGTGCAGGCGTGTGTGTGTGTGTGTGCAGTCGTGCATGTGTGTGCAGGTGTGCGTGTGTGTGCAGGCGTGTGTGTGTGTGCAGGCGTGTGTGCGTGTGTGTGTGTGTGTGAGAGGGGAACTGGGAAGTAAATCGGTCCAGAAATAGAGTGTATGTATGTGTGGAGAGAAGACAGATTAATTTTCCAGGAACATTGTGGACTCTTGGTCACCCAGCCCACCCCCTACCCCCCCTTCCCTCCCCCTAACACCCCGGAGAGGCCAGGGGCCCCTGGACTTGCTGCCATCAGAGCCGGCCCTCCCCACCCTGACACCCGTGTTCCTGCACCCGGGGGAGCCAGCACGACCGGGGATCAGCTCGCTGTCAAATGTTTGTCAGGATCATCTTTTAGGGTTGCGGTTTTGATGCAACACTCCTTGAAATGAATCGGACTCGCTGCAGGTGTCAGTGATGATAATCGTATTCTGTTTGGTTCAGACGTCACTGCTCCACCTGCCAGAGGCTCAAATGTTGCAAATCATTTTATGACGTTGGCTAATCTCTGCTGTAAGGATCTCCTGCAGTATAGCAACATGTGTAGGGACATGAAACTCATCACAGACACGCAGAAGAAAACCATCAAACATGTGAGTTTCCTCAACGTTGTTGTTGTAGCAGCTGGACAGATGTGTCACACAATCGGCCAGGTGTCGTCTCTTATGTAATGATTTCTGTTGGAGTAAAAGTCGACACATGACGTATAAAATGCTGCACATTGAAACAAGATGAAAATCTAAACATGACTTAGTGTGTTTTAATTCTGTATTCAAACTAAATCTGATCAGAAACACAGTGTCAGATGAAGGTTACCGCGGTGATAGCTTGTGGTTTGTTTGGTTTTTAAAGAAAGGTGATCTGTACTGTGACGGGTTAACGAGCTGATGGTCATAACCAGTGTGGTAAACCGAGTGGCTCGGTTCGCTCTCCATACATCCTCATTTTCATAAAAAAGACAGAGAGATGGGAAATGGGAGAGAAAAAAGCTAAAGTGAACAGAACATCTTTATTCCACACCAAGTTAACAATTTTCCACTTGATTTAAGGAACGCTGGGATGTCTCTAGGGCCTATTAGAGAGCTCTCTGCTGGGCCAAAACCAGGAGGAGTCAGCACATTTACCAAGAGAAGAGAGAGGGAGAATGAGGAGATGGGAGGCTGAGAGATGGTAAAAAAGTTTTAAAAAAAGAAGCTCACGTGCTTTTACAACTCAGGCACAGAGCCAACACTCATTCAGAGCATCTCACAGAGAGGACAGAACAATAAATAAGTCCTGATTGATATCCAGTTACATTTACACGAGTAAAAGAAAAATGGTGGTTCGTTGTGTCACTGGACTTTGGAGAGTAATCAGACTGAAATTAGCATCTTTCATTCATAAGAGTCTGAACAGCCAATGCAGTGAAAAGAATAAAATGTGGCTCTTGTTGTATAGCTGCTTCACTTTAACTGCAGTTTTAAATTTATACTCAACATCAAACGCTCTCCAGTTACTGAGCAAACTCTCCTAACTCATAAACCAAAAAGAAAATCCAAGTTCATTCAATCAAAACTCAGATCAGAATTTTATGTTCAAAGTTCTACAGTAGAAACGCTGTCGGCATGCGCTGCATGTTTTTAACTAAATGTACCACAAAGTGTTCAGAGACATGCTGAGACACAGAGACCAAGATCTGACTCACAAACTGCTGAATGAACACAAAAGGAGCTCCGGATCAGAACTGGGAGGAAGTGACATTTAAATATGTTATGTTACTGATTCTTCAGGATAAAGAAAATAATCAGAAAACTTCTAAAGAATGTAAAAGTTATTTGAGTTCAGTCACTGAAAACAAAGTGTAAATGTTACAAGAACTAATAGATTCAGTTTTTGGTGACAGTCATTGTAACACAAAGGAAGAAAAACCTGATTCTGAACCAGATTTGACGGAAAAGCAAAATTGACACAATTAAAATGACTAAAAATAACAGCAGAGAAGAGAAAAGAGAGGGACAAATTTGGACAGATCCTGTCAGGGTGGTGGATGAGACAAAGCCAAGATGAGGCAGGATGGGAGGAGGAGGAGGAGGATGGAGCCGAGGAGCAGACTTAACCCCTGAGCTGCTGTAGTGTCTGCCTGCCCGGCTCAGAGTGCCCTCCTCAGCAGTTTTCCCATCTATAATTACTGCCTGCTATCCATCATGCAGCCGCCAGTGCTTCTCTGTGAAACGCTCCGTAAACACACACACAGATCCACTCAGGCACAAACACACACAGGGGAAAATCACAGAGCTAAGCACTTCAGCTAATAGAATAAATATTAATATCCCTTTTGTTTTCTATTCCCTCATTTCCACACACACGTTTTAAATGAGGCCTGACAGTGTGAAAAAGCATCTGGTTCACACCCAAAAACCAGCTGAGAGGGAAGACGGACGGGGGAGACAAAGGGAGGTGAAGCTACGCGGGGGGGGCAGAGGTTATGTTTGAGGAGGACAAGGCGAAAGTGTCTCTGTACGTGTGTGTGTGTGTGTGTGTGTGTGTGTGTGTGTGTGTGTGACTTGAGCATCTTGAGTCATTTGTAAGTGGCTCTCTGTTACCCATCAGACCCTCAATGTGTCACTCAGGCACTACAGTTATGCCATTATGGACCCCCACCCCCTGCAGCTGTTGCTGCCTGTGTGTCACTGTGTACATGTGTGTGCGTGTGCAGAGTGTATTGGTTACCAAACTACTTGTTTACCTAAGCCTCAGTTTAACTTCAGTGGAACTTTATACATGTTGCACAATATAACTATGTTCAAATAAAGAGAACAGCTTAAAGGAAGAACTTTGAAATAAGACCACGGCGTCGGTGCGGGGTCAAAAAAAACAAAAAACATCTGAAATGTGACAAAAATTACATTTTACACATCTTTCCCTAATTTATTAAAACTGACACTGAAACAGTTTTTTTTTAATTTTTAAAGAGAAAACTTTAAAACAAACTTAAAGTTGAGTAAAAGCTGGAACGTGGTTTGGTTTAAATACATGATGGTGAACGACTGTGATAAACAGAGTTATAGTTACTAACGAGAAACAGAAGGCCATCCTCGTTTCTCTAATCTACTTGTCTTCCCTTTTCTTCAGCCAGTTACTTCAAAATCAATCTCAATAAAACATCCTGAAGGATGTCTCAACTGTTACATCTGACCTGAGACACGAGAGGAGGCACCGCAGGAGCTCATGTCCTATCAGCTTTCATGGTGTATAAAAGGTTGGTGGTGTATTATCCAACATCATCAACTGAAATAAAATCTTTAATTTGTCACCAACACTGTTGATGTTCATCTCACAGATCATAAATACAGCAGAGGAAATAAGACAGATGGAACAGAGACATCTTGGTTTGTTTTGTGCTCATTTTCTGAACTCTTATTATAAAACATCAACATATATATTAATTACACAGTGTCTTCACCTGCTTCTGCTGCCATAATGCATTAGGACATGAGATGGAAAGTTTCGCCCACTCACTCACAAATAAATCAGTGTTTAAGCCTTAAATAACTAATTACAGATAAATGTATTTAGCAACATGGATCAACACCTGAAAAAAAGACCTGAGGTGATTTTTTATTTCTCCTCATGGAGGGGGAGGGGCTTAAAACGTATACTGCTGCCAGCCACCAGGGGGCGTGTGTTTATGTTAATCATGCAACCTTAAACCAGGTGAAATAACAGCAGTTCTCCAGTTTTACCATGTGTTTGTAGCATGTTTATAACGATGTGGTTCCGTGTTGTTTTTACCTTCTCTCCTTCGGGACAGTAGCCTTTGACAAAGTCCTCACACACTTCAGCTTTGTGAGACACATAAACGTGACTGTAGGGACACTCGCTGTTGTTACAGATTCCCTTCAGAAAGTACAAACACACCGGCATCTGCAGACAAACAGGAAGTGAGACATCAGAACTTAAATCAATTCAAAATATCATTAATTATAATTTCTGTGAGGGTTCAGATGTTCTTCTGTTAGTAAATATAATGAAATGTTTAACTGATCATTATAATCTACTTCCTATTGTCAAAGGCTGTTTTATGAGGATATCAGAGGAAAACTAATGCGGAGAGGAAGAGATCAGCAGGATAAGAGGATGAGATTACATGACTTTGTAAACACACATGCTGTTCTGAAACGACACCGTCCGGTTCTGTTCAGATGTGTCCCGTGAGCCCTGAGATCTGTCACACTGAGCAGCTAAATGACCTTAATTGCAGCTGACAGGAGCAGCAGAGAAGTGAATGTGCATCTTGACAGCATGTGTGTATGTGTGCAGATAGATCTACTGTTTGACATGCAGGAGTGAGCCTGCAGGAGGCCGCTCCAAATATACCTCAGAGAGAGTTGGGTGAGGAAAGATGGGAGTGGAGGGGGGGCAGGGCGTGGGAGAAACTCCACCTCACTGAGATGGGATCTGTTCTACCTAATTAACTGCTACAGAAATATTTATCCAGGCTGCAGCTCGTCCAGCTCTCATGATGTGTTTATGTGCTCTGGATGTGTGCACAGACCAGGGTGAGGGGTGGGGGGGCCGCTGGTGTTCCTGGCTGAGGGGGTGCCAGGAGGAGTTGACCTGCGTGTATTTGGTTTCCAAGTATTTGTGGTCACTGGGAGAGTGAGCCAGATTCAGGATCTAGGGCTTGTATGTCTACACTAGTACCTGGATCATGTTCGGAGGGGTACTGGGTGCATAACTCTGCAACCCTCCTGAAGTTACCCCCCCCCACCCCGAAGCTGCGTACAGTTCTACTTAAGGGCTCTGCATGAAATAAGAGCGGATGCTTCCCCTGGAGGGAGGGCCAAAGGTTTGAGGTAAGGGGGACATAGCAAACAGACAGCTGGGTTCTCAGCAGACAGACAGCAGAGTGACAACCAACACAGGTGCAGTGCATTGTGGGAGTGTGTGATGGGGGGTGAGGCAGCAGGACACCTGTTGTAGGGCTGTTTGTTGATACAAAGAACGCTTCCCTTTTTTAAGAGTCTATTTTTTCTCCTTGATGGGACTGAAACACAAAGACTCACTAAGGAAACTACAAACTACAACTACCAGCATCCCGACCAGGACCAGGTCTCTGAAGGTCCACCAGCATCTCAGCCAGGACCAGGTCTCTGAAGGTCCACCATCATCTCAGTCAGGCTCAGGTCTCTGAAGGTCCACCAGCATCTCAGCCAGGACCAGGTCTCTGCAGGTCCACCATCATCCGGACCAGGACCAGGTCTCTGAAGGTCCACCAGCATCCCGACCAGGACCAGGTCTCTGAAGGTCCACCAGCATCCCAATCAGGTTCAGGTCTCTGAAGGTCCACCAGCATCTCAGTCAGGTTCAGGTCTGAAGGTCCAGCAGCATCTCAGTCAGGTTCAGGTCTCTGAAGGTCCACCAGCATCTCAGTCAGGTTCAGGTCTCTGATGGTCCACCAGCATCTCAGTCAGGTTCAGGTCTCTGAAGGTCCACCAGCATCTCAGTCACGTTCAGGTCTCTGAAGGTCCACCAGCATCTCAGTCAGGTTCAGGTCTGGACTCTTGAGTGGATCTTTGGAGCATCTTGATTCTTTTCTTCTTGAGACATTCAGTGTTTGGATCATGGTTCTGGTTCATGACTCAGTTTGGTCCAACCTTCAGCTGTCAGACAGGTGGACTGACTAGAATTTGTTGATGCACAGAGGTCAGAGGTCGTCTCCATGACTGCAAGGTGCCCGTGTCCTGTGGAACAAGCCCAAACCATCAGCCCTCCACCACCGTGCTGACAGTTGGGATGAAGTGTTTCTGTTTGCTTTTCTCTAAAGGTGCTGCTTTGCATTATGAGTAAATATCTCTATCTGTCCAGAGGACATTGTCCCAGAAGTCTTGTCTGTTTAGATGGAACATGACCAACCTGAGCTGTGCAGCCATGTTCATGCTGTCTGCTGAAACCCTCCACAAAGAGATCACAGGTCACATTGATCAGAGTTCTTCCTCTTTGTTACGATGTTACAGAGAATCAGTGATAGAAGCTGTTAGCTGATCAATGGTTGACATTGTTTTAACTAACCCAAAAATACTGCTAAAAACAACCATCAGCTCAAGTCTTCCTCACTCCCGTCCGTGGAAACAGGAGCAGTGCCAAGAACCAAATACGATCCACAACCACTGTACCCAATAGTGTCATCTTATACCTTCAAAGGGCAGCAAAGCCTGGCCTTTGCCATGAAAACCCATAAAACACTAAGTTGTCCATCATCCAGACTGAGTGTAGGTGTATACGTTACCTTCTCTTTGGCGACCTTATGGGAGAACGGACAGGCGCCTTCCGCCTGTTTGCACGTCCCTCTCAGAAACCTGCAGAAACAAACAAAAACACTGACATGTACTTCTGTGTGCTCAAGTTTCTACTTTCATGTGTCGTTTCAAGTTTCTTTAATGTGACACATTTTAAAATAAAATGTTACTTACGTTATACTAAATGTTAAATTGGCAAAAAGGAAACTATTAAAATTCAAGTGATTTCTAGTAATGAAGGAAATTCATTCTTTAATTCTGTTTTTAATTTATTTGAATCTTTGTTGGATATAAGAAGTTTTTCTTTGCTGGGGTCAGTGACTTCTACCAACAGAGTGAGGTTAAAAGTAGAAATGGGCTCTTTACAGCAGGATGTTGGTGTTTGTTCACGTTACCTGGTGCAGACCGCCACTTTGTCCGGATCATGTATGAAGGGACAGCTTGTGCCACGGTTACATTTGCCGAAGCGGTTGTAATACATACAGTACTGTTTCTGCTGCTTTTTCTGGCGTGCATGTCTGATGATGGCGATGCTTCGCTGCACTGCGCGACTGGAGACGCAGACAAACCACAGATATCCACAATAAATTACAAGTTTGAGGAAACATAAGAGGAGAAACTCTGCAGCCTGGTTTCAGTTTCAGCTCCGAGCCGCGTGTGTTTCTGGGTAAAGGTGTTCACCATATACTAATTTTAAAGGAATACTTTTACAGTTCTTAGCAGAGGTGTTGAAAGGCACTTAATACTGGGGGAGAGTGAAGAGGATCAGATGCAAACATCTTGGCTGGGTTTTATTTCATGAAGGTGCTGGGCTTTAAACAGCAGCAGCAGGATGACCTACATGTAACTGATTATAATGAAAACATTCAGAAGGCTTCAGCTTTTTAAACATTGTCATGATATTATGTATCAACAGGTGAAGAGGTGGGTGTTACCTGGCTAAGTGACGGCTCAAAGCAGGACTGGACGTGTGAGGACTGGAGGACTTCCCTGTAGGAGACAGACAAACATTAACTGCATGAAAACAGGTTTATTTCCCAGTTATTTTTAAAATCATATAACAAAGTCAAATAAATTCCTCCATTAATAAATACCACCATTTATTTAATAAACTCATGAACCCAACATGATGACTTGAAGTACATATAGAGTACTACGATGGTCCAGAATTTACAGCCTGACATTCATGTAAGTACAAGAGCATAAACTCCTCCAAAGTGACGTATGCTGTGAAATGTTAGCACAATATTACAAGCACATAGTTCTGCAAGGTGATAAAGACATGGCCGCATATTTAAAAATGTCAGAAGTAACATTCGTTTTCATCTACTCATTTTATTTTGAAAACAACCCGTCATGGTGTACTTCCTCTTGTTTTTTTTAGTTTAAACTGAAGACTAACACTTAAAATACTCTTCTAATTATTCAGATCAGATGTGATCTGTGTGTTTATGCAGACAGATGCAATAAGAACCTGATATGTGACAGGTTATTTATACTGTGGTGGTTTGTCATTCTGATGCCAAGGTGAATCGTGATGTCCAGCTCAATCTGAGGACATTATAAAAACTAGTGGAAGGAGAGGTGTGTGGTGGACAAGGGCGGAGAAGAGGACGAGGAGACGAGGAGGTTAGGGTGGCAGTTGATCTTAATAAAGCCTCTAAATTTGGAACTTTTATGGCTGTGAAGACTCTCCCTCAAGCAGAGCAGGATGACGATCCCAAGATGAGACGTTGCATCTCCAGCTGGAAGAAACCTGAAGCGCATTTCTGGGAGATGCAGAAACACGGTGAAGGAGTGTGTTGAGATGCCGGTCACGGGTTTACCAGAACACAGCTCTTCAATTTCACCTGATGGTTTAGTTGCAGTGGAATGTGTAAAACGGAGCAGTGAAGTGAGGGAAGCAGATCTGGGCTTTAATCTGCACCATCCACTTCTCTAGGACCTCCCCCTCGCCACTCTGACAGATGACAACTTTATTATTTCAGAAAGCAAATCCAGCCTGTTCCCCCAAGTCCTGTACACAGTATGTGGATGGAGCTCCAGCCACAAACAAGAGTAAACACTACTGTATCACCTCAGGCTGTACACAGACTTATACTGATGACTACAGGCCTGAACAGCGCTGGGTATCGAACAGCCGAACAGCAGACTGTCATTTTAATACTAACTGAAATGTGTCCAAAGTACTGAGTAAAGAAACCTAAAGCTCATATTCTCAAACGAGCAGGTTAGATACTACGTACCTCACCTTTAACCTTTCAGTTACAACTGCTACAGTTTTTACTGAATGTAAAAATACACCAACATCTTTAAATTCTATTTTTCTCCTTTACATATAAAACTGTAAACGAATGAGAAACAAGTGACATCAATAACCCTCTAAAGCCTAAAACTTCTCCTATAACCAAGAATTAAGCTCCTGATTATTTATGTTTTATTTTTCTTGTTATTTCACACGATGCTGCAGGATCTAATAAACAGTTTCACTGATGTAAATGTAATTTATTGATCAGATAAGGCTGCGCTCATGTTAGATCTAAGTGAAACATCTGACTGCAGCATTTCTCTGTAAAACACTTTGTGTGCAGCATTTTTTGTCAGAATATTTTGACCTTTTTAAATCAGTACTAGGATCAAACAATCCCCCTCCAGATCTTCTCTGACACACATGTACCTGTTCGGTTGATGGACATGTTTGCCGTCCTGGTGCGGGACAGTTTATTGGCGGACACCCGGTAAAGGGAGCCTCGAATCCAGCACATTTCACTTCCTGTCCAGCGCTGGGTTGATGACAGGTGCCTGTCATGAGGAGCCCGAAGGCGGTTCTGAAGGAAACTCCTATGAGAATAAGACAAAAAGAAAGACACAGTTCAAAGGAAACAGATTTAAAACCAGATGTTTGTTTGATGAACATCTGTTCAGTTTGTGTGAAACTGTGAGGCGTGCTGTTAGAATATTATCTCTCCTCCTTCATTTAATTCCACACCTCGTTCACCCATCTTCCACCGTATCTCCCCTCTGTACTTTATGTTTCCCATCCTGTAGTCACCCCCTCTCCTCCTCTTCCTCCCATGTCACAGCACTCTGTTAAATTGCTCCTCTAATGGAAAGGACGGCAGGTGGAAATGGAGAGAATTGAAAAGAGGAGAGGAGGAAATCAATGAGATAATAGGCAGGGCAGGGGGCCAGAGCAGTGAGGTTGGCCCCTACGCTGGAGTGTAAAGACCTCACACAGTATTCCAACACACTTCTACTACAGTATGTTCACTGCACACAATCACAAGGTTCTACACGCGTGCAGAATCCAGGAGTCACTCAGTGGGAGGCTGTATGTGTGCAGCAGCTCTACATGCAAGGCTGCTGTATGTGGGGGCTACTGGGGGCGTGGGGGGGTGCAGGGGTTATGGCGATAAATTGCGCTGTCCTGTCACTTCTATTTGGGGTGGATTGGGGCTGGTGTGCAGGGCGCTGCTGGAGATAATTTGCTGCCGTATTTCAGATGGGCTGGAAATGGGTTTAGAGCGAGAGTTCATGCCTCCCATTACGGAGAAAAGAGAGGGTTACCCCAAACGCACGCCGTGCACAAAACAACCGATGCTTAACACACTGAGAGCTGCTGCACTGCTGCAAATAAAAAAAACTGGCCGAATATCAACTATCAGCTGCATTCACATACACAGACCCCCTGAGTGTGGGCCATAACTCAGCAGCAGAGACATTCAGTTTCACTGATACAAGATCAGTGGCTGCCCTACATGGGGCAACTGCAGCCAGGGGAGCTGTAATGGTTGGCTAATGTTGGAGCGCTGACTGCCACCCAGGGAGGACCGGCCAGCCCTCAGAACCACAATGGAGGTTAATGGGGATATGACATGAGCAGTTAACACAGACAGCAGTTAACCCTGACACAGGTCTGCAGTCGGAGGAGGAGTTAACACTCAGTGTGTTGGGATGATTTTTCACCATGTTTTAACCTCAGTGTCTGTGTCCTGTTAACATAACATCCTGAGCTCATCACGTCCATCAGGAGACGATACGCACATGATTTAAACACGACTGCCATGAACCTCGAGTTGTTTCCTCTGCACAGCCTGACAAAACTCTTCTGTACCTGTTCTTATTGCACGGTGGCCCTCAACATGAGTAGAATCAGTTATTAATCCCTGCAGGGACACAGAGTCCCCCCCCACCACCCCCCAGGGGGAGAGGGGTCATTCCACTCTGAGTTTATCACAGCACAAGAGGTCAAAGTTACAGGGTCATGATATGATACATGATGAAAAGTTCATGATACCAATAATATCACAATAAAACAATTCTGCTCTAATCTATAAACCAACAAGCAATCCCAAATATGGTGTTAGAATATCTGCTGAAAAGTAAAGAAATCTTCCAATTACTAAAGTATCAATATTTAGCATAATGAAGTTTAGTATTACACAAAGGAAAATGGCAACATGTTGACTTATTAATAATTAGTCCAACTGATTTACAAAAGGGTTTCAATGTTTTAGGGGTGAAAAGTAAAAACTGTGATTCTGAGATTCTGGAGGAACATAAAGAACCATCCTGTTGGTGTTCCAGGGTACCTGGATGAGGGATCTATGATGAGACAAGAGACAATCTAGTCCTGTGTTCATGTCCAGTAAAATCTTCTGAGACTGTAGAAAAGTCCTTTAAACGCAGAAACTCCAGTGAATAAACAGATAATCTAACAGTCATCTGGGATTAAGAGATTAGAACTTTAACCGTCTGATTTTTTTTGTTTTAAATGACACTATTCACTGATTTTATTGTACTGTTGTTCCTTTACTTGATAAACTACCTGAGGTGGATGTAACGTTCAAGTATGTTACAGCTCAAGAAAAAAAAGCTTAAACTCATCAAAAAAGAAAAATATGGTGTAAAAAGAAAGAAACAGAGGACGAGGGCAAAGAGAAGCTCCCATGAGACGAGTGTGTGTTTGTGTGGGCAGGTGTGAGTGCGTGCACTGCTCTGACCATACGATACACAGATAAAGGAGAGCACGATTCAGCACTACCAGAGCTGTTGATGAATGATTCGACTTTTGTTTTAGTGACAGGGAAGAATTCAGAGGGTTGCGCAACTGCTCAGAATAATGCTGCCCTTGTCTGTTTGTTTGCAACCCAAGCATTAGTGAGCTCATATTGGGAAACATTTACCCTTGAAACAAAGCACAGCAAAAACAGTCATCTGGCTAATTCTGCTGCTCTTCTTCAGGTACTTAACAGAAACCCAAGAAGCATCCGGATCCCTTCAATCCCAGGGTGGAACAACCGGGTGCATCAAGAACAGCAGCAGAGGAGAACAACATGAGCGACAAGCGAATTACAAACGTGATAACTAATGAGTAAATGAATGAACAGCAAAATACAAAGGATGTATGTGGGAGAGAATGCGGGAAAAGAAGAAGTGAAGAAGAGAGAGCGCAGCTTCACTTTATTGCCCAGTCTCTTACATCCTGTGTTGATCGATACTGAAGCACTAAAGAAGATGAGCACTGGGACTAAGCATGTGTGTGTGCATGCATGGATATATAGCATCCACACATGCACAGACAGTACACTTATTTGGGATTAAGGTCTGTTACCATGTTGGGACCTTTGAAAGTGGCATAAATAAATAAATCAGGAAAACATGGAAACAGTCTGAAACAAAAAGAGCCTGGAAGAATAAAAAACCCAGAAGAAGACAGAAGAGTAAACAGGGTTTAATTTATGCTGCACGTTTCTTAATTCAACTCCTGATACTATTAATGGAGTTAATGTTAAGATCATATGTATGTGCAGCTGATCTTCCTCTGTAGGGAGGGCGGGGTCAGCCTTCGAGATAAGGGGAGGAGCTCCATCATCCAGGAATGAGTCAGCTGAGGTGGTTCAGGCACCTGGTTAGGGTGGATCTAAATCAGGGCACCTGTCACTGGGAGGAGACTCCTGATCAGAACCAGAACCTCCTGGAGGGATTATATATCCTCTCTGACCTGGGATCATCTGGGGATCCTCCAGGAGGAGCTGGAGAGGGTCTCTGGGGTGAAGGAGATCTGGGGTTGTCTCCTGAACCTGCTTAGAATAAGCGTTTTTAAATGTTTCTGTTCTATAATATTCACCTTTTCTTCTGTATGAATCAACACTGAGCCTTCAGTTATCTTTAAACATGAATGTTTAGTAAAAACTAAATAAAGATGACATCATATAAATTATGTTAAGACATTCTTTGACAACGTGCAACATGCTAACCATGTTTTTACATCTACATTAAATCAGAACCTGTTTAAGGAGTTCTACATGTTGTTGATGTCGAGCTGCTCCTAAACAAACAGAACGGTTTAATAAAACGAGACTTGTACGTCGAGCTGCTGTGAAGAGGCACATTAATAGAGTATGTGTGGGAATCTACAGCTGCACAAATTAAAAGTCGATGTTATGTTACTTTCAGATGCTACACATTAACTGAGACATATTTTAGCTCCAGACTTTAAACTGTTCAATTGATTCATAACAGCGTTAGAAATATCTGGCACACTAATTAAAAAACTTTGACAGGATATCAATACAGGCATTAAAGATAACTTTAACATGACATTTGGCAGGAAACTGACAATATTCTAATTCATGAATTCTGCAGCGCAGATGAGTGTGACGGTGGTGCGAGGAGGGTGGGGGGGGGGACCTTTACTACCTAAGCTGTCCCCCTTCCTCCCTCCCTCCCTATCTCTCTCCTCACTTGTACACATGTGGTGATATTTCACAGGATGTCAAGGGACTCAAATTGAAAATCCCTTGATGAATCAATATTTACTGCAGCAGCTAAATGAATAGTAATAAGTCACCAGAGGCTGAAGCTCGCCACAGTCCAAGTCCTTCTGTCTTACCAAACCTGGATTACATAAATGATACACCCCCATCAGCAATCAAATACATCCACAAATACACTAAATTCATCATTTATTCATGACTTCACTCAAACATAAAAACATAAGAAGATTCTTTGGTGATGGACAAACAGGAAGTTGTTACTTTCTTTCAGAAGACAAACTGATGACA
>SSNP01000009.1:1269650-1477970 GCA_006937955.1 Pachypanchax playfairii
ACAGAACGGTTTAATAAAACGAGACTTGTACGTCGAGCTGCTGTGAAGAGGCACATTAATAGAGTATGTGTGGGAATCTACAGCTGCACAAATTAAAAGTCAATGTTATGTTACTTTCAGATGCTACACATTAACTGAGACATATTTTAGCTCCAGACTTTAAACTGTTCAATTGATTCATAACAGCGTTAGAAATATCTGGCACACTAATTAAAAAACTTTGACAGGATATCAATACAGGCATTAAAGATAACTTTAACATGACATTTGGCAGGAAACTGACAATATTCTAATTCATGAATTCTGCAGCGCAGATGAGTGTGACGGTGGTGCGAGGAGGGTGGGGGGGGGGACCTTTACTTCCTGTTCCAGTGTCTCTAACTTAATAATAAAACACATGCTAAATGGTAAAGACAGCCTGACACAAGGACGGCCAAGACGTGTGCATGTTGTAGGATTCTGACCTACGAGTTAAAATACTGAAACATGATGTGACGAACTGAACAGACTCAAATCAAATGGCTTTTCAGGGCAGATCTTATATATGAAAAATGTACAACAAGGATAACACTGAACCTCCACTGAGCAGACTCCGAGTCAACCATGGACCTGAAAGGGACCGGGATCAGTGGATGTGAAAGACCAAAGATGAAACGCAGTACTCAGTAACTAAGAGCGAAGAATATGAGCTCACAGACCACTCAATAGCTTCAAACTGATAAAAATGGGGTTTAACTAACAGATAAGTGTGAGAGAGGAATGAGTAAGAGGGTGATGTGGTGGTGGGGGGGGACATCTCCCAGGGGACCTAAGCTGTCCCCCTTCCTCCCTCCCTCCCTATCTCTCTCCTCACTTGTACACATGTGGTGATATTTCACAGGATGTCAAGGGACTCAAATTGAAAATCCCTTGATGAATCAATATTTACTGCAGCAGCTAAATGAATAGTAATAAGTCACCAGAGGCTGAAGCTCGCCACAGTCCAAGTCCTTCTGTCTTACCAAACCTGGATTACATAAATGATACACCCCCATCAGCAATCAAATACATCCACAAATACACTAAATTCATAATTTATTCATGACTTCACTCAAACATAAAAACATAAGAAGATTCTTTGGTGATGGACAAACAGGAAGTTGTTACTTTCTTTCAGAAGACAAACTGATGACAGAAGACACTTTCTAAAGACGCAGTCCAGACCTCCTGAACCTTCGGGACCCTCTGAGTACCAACATTAAAAACTCTTACATGAATTCCTTATTACCATCTTACAACACGAGTAAATACCAGTTTGTTGTATTCAGCTCTTTAATAAACAGGTAAAAAAACTTTCATCAAGAATCTGTTTTATAAAAAGTTCTCTGTAACGGAACATTTTATTTTAACCTCAGAAATTAAACTCTTCTCTTATCTCATGATGTCACAGGCTGACTGGGAGTCAGTGAAACCCAGAGAATGAACAAACTACCAACTCTCAGTAGTTCTGAGCTTTAAATCAGGTTCTGAAAGCAGCATCATGCTGTTTACTACAATGTAGTTAAATGTTCTGTAAATGTCCAGTAAACAGGAAACTGTCATGTCGTCATGGTTACACATGTGGAGATTTAGAATTAAATTCAGGCTATATGTTACTACAGAAGACCCGCCCACTCATCCTGTTGGTTTCATCCTGATATTAAAGTTTTTTATCTTCTGAGTTAAAATCAGTAAATTTCCAACCTGTAGGACGACGTGTGACCGAGGAGCGATCCCTCATGTTAAATGCATGTGAGTTTGTACCTGGCAGACTGGATCTTCTTGGCCCGCCAGGTGAGGGCAGGGTTGTAATGGAGTGCGTGTGTGGTACTGGAACCCGGGCGGGTCACCATCTTGTAGCGTGTCCTGAACACCCGTTGGGAGGCGGGGCTTTGGTGAAAGGAAGATGCAGAATCTGTAAGAATTAAAACTGGACATGAAAGTCTGATCACAGAAAAACAGAATAAAATGGATCCGTTCATCAAATGTTTCAAATGTATAAAACTGTGTGTCTGTGGGGGGGGGGGGCGCACACACACACACACACACACACAGATAAGTTTGAAGACTCAGGCAGGTGTGCTCTTTAATAAGCTTCACATATAAAAATGAGAGGGAATAACAGAGACAGAATTTTTATGAGTCTAATAAATCATGTTCTCTGTCTCTCTCTGCACTGCCTTCATCCCTCCAGCCCAGCCTCCCTGCTTCCTTCTCACTTTAAGTCTCATTTGTTATATCATTTTACAAATCCATCAGAGGAGCCACGAGAGTGGAGCGACTGGAAGAGAAAAAAGAGAAAACTGAGTGTTTTTATTTATTTATCGGGCTGCGTATCCATCATATTGTTTTATGATGTCCTGGCCCGGCTGACACACAAAGAATAGAATTTGCATTGTGGATAATCGAAGTCCTTGTTCAAATCATTTTACTGAGATCGAAAACTTCAAAGGGCCAAGACTGTGTCTCCTAAAGTCTGAAGTCATGTGAAAGTTTTCTTTCACGGTTCTAAATTCCCTCCTCTGCATGAGGTTGTTTTATTATAAAGACACAATAACTCATAATTACATTTATTTGTTTTGCCATTTACGACCTGCACATAACTACAATATAAGAGATGCAACATCCTGATCCAACAACAGAACACAGACAGACCACAGCAGAATAAACTGGCTCTGTTTGTTACCTTTACTTTGAAACTACTAGCTAGCTACTTTTAGGCATCATTTTTAGAAGAAACAGACAACAAGCAGGAAAAACCCGCTTCTCTTTTAGCTTGACCTCAGAGGTTAAACAGTTTCAGAGGGTTTTTCCAACAGGTCCACACCTGTATACACTTCTCTTTATGTTTGTCTTGTCTCAATTTAGGACAAAAATGATCCACAGAAAGGATTCAGAAGATGCAGTAAATCAGAGACATGGATTAATTGCTCTGTCAAGGTTTAAATTTGTAAAAACTCAGTTATGAATTAATCAATCAAAAGCTCATGAAAACATAAAATAATATGAAAGTTTCTCAAACTCTGAGACTGAAGGTAACATGAATCATATGTGCAACATATTCATTCTAGTTATTCCACCACTCAAAAGGTGTCATCATCTGCACTACTTCCTGTCTCCATCAGTCAGGCTCTGTGGTGGTCAGTGACAGCACTCGGTCTTCTTAATGAGCAAAGAAAAGACAGATGGAACGAAGCTGAGAAACAGGAAGAAAAGAGTTTCTACACGTCTGACAAGCTGCTCTCGTCTCCAACAGTCTCACTGGAGCTGCTGTTTTAATTAGACTCCCTTAAAAACACTATTTACATCCACACCTTCTCCTACCAGACGCTGGGGGATAAAACACACACACATGCAACAATTATATTCAATTATCCAAATAATATTTTAATGTTCCTCGTTTGCAAAATGTCCCGAGTTTGTTAAACACCGAAGTTAAATCGTGTTACTGTCAAATCATTTTATAAAACTTCTTTATTAAACCGACTGATGCTGAAAACAAACATCAAACATACAGTTAGAAAAACTGATATGAGGTTGTTAAGATAAAGAAAAGATCACAGGAAAAAGCTGGAGAGAGAAAAACGGGGTGGGGGTGGGGGGGGGGATGCTGGTGGTTTGGACTGAATTAGTTGCCTGGCTTGGAGTCACTTTTTTCCCACAATCCATCTGTAGTGCAGTCAGAGCTATTTGGGCATCCTGGCAGATGACAAATAGAGGTTGTCAAAGGTGTTGCCACGACTCCCCCCCTGCATGCCCTCCCCCCTGCACGCCCCCCCCCTCACCTCCCCGAACCGGCACCTCAATCTGCCTCCTTGTTGCAAACATCATGATACTCCAACACTGACACACAGCTGTTCCACTACAGCTGCCGTTTAATGACACCAACAGTGATGCTGCTCCCTCCGTGTGAGTGTGTACGTGGGAGCATGTGTGCACGTGCGCATGGATGAATGGACATTTTTGCGCTGATTGTAAACCACTGCAGGTTGTGTTGGTTGAGTGGCTCGGGGAACAATGGGGTCTCAATCTTCCACTCTGGGACCATGACCAATGAGCATGTGAACACACACACCTGGGGTCTCAATCTTCTCTTAATAGACCTTTGACAGAGGATTGCCTCTCAAGCGGTGGCCTCCGCTGGAAGACACATGCAGCTCGCGCTTCGTCCATCCATCTCTCACTGACTCGCTGCTCTGAACCACAGATAATCTACTCTCACCGACTCACCGTGCACTCATCACTCCTACAAGCAGCCTGCACCCCCGGCCCTTTAACATACACATGCTAAAGGGCCGGGGGAGGCAGGGGGAGGCAGGTTTGTCGTCTGCATGTTAAAAGGATGGATCAAATCCTTTTCTCACTAATGGTTCAAACATTATGTCTGAAATAAGGAGATATTTGTTTTCTAGTCTTCCTCCTTTTTCAAAGTCATTTCTAGAAACACTTTTTGTTGTAAGAAAGCAGAAGCTGAATTTTGGTAAATAAACTAAACTATGTGCATGAACCAACTTCAGTTTTATTTCTTAATTCACTGTAACAAGTCTGAGGAATCAGCTTCAAACTCCTGACACATCACTAACATAGATCCTGCTTTATCAACATAAAAAGACAGATGGAACATCATGTAAGTGGATCTGAAAATGATGAACCAGACTGCCATCCGTAAGATGACTAAGCCTCATTTCTTTGATGTGGACTAGACTCTGAGTAAAGTTTAGTCTCCAGATCCTCAGCCCTCTGACTGGGGCCACTGACAGGCCACAGCGCCAAACCTCCAATCCTCCATCCTCTTATGGATCCCCCAGAAGTCTGTCTTTCCATACCTGACGGCTAATTCCTGGGAACAGCGGTTTCCATATGCCCCCTCCTTGGGACGAGGTGATGGATAATAAATCTTTTTATTGACAGTGTCTGTTCGCTCTGCCAGTCCATCCTTCAATCCCCTGGGGCTCATCCTCTGACTCCCACAGCTTTCACACTCTCAGAAGACAGCAGTGCCATGCTAACATCACATTTAACAAGAGAGTTACTACAGTTTATTAATCCAGAGTAAGCCAGCACGGCTGTGATAACATGATCTCTGAGTGTTTGACATTCTGTGATACTTTCTGACAAACTACCCAGAGATGTCAGCGTTTGATGCTCCAACCCACCAACAGGAAACTGCATCCTCGAATGTATGTGCATGAGTTTCATGTCTTCATCGACTCTGAAGGTCTTTCGGTCTCTAATGCCTCATTTTAACAAACAGGTTAATCAGTCATTTGCTCCACTGCTGTGTGATGTAGAGCATCTCTAAACTTCTTCATTTAGGATGAAGATAATTGTTTGTTTGTGGTCCTCATCTTCACAAGAATCTTCATCAAAGTTCCATCCTGCTTCAAAAGCTCCATCATCATGCTGGTCCCCAAAAAAATCCTCCATGCAGGGATTAAATGACTCCAGACCCGTCGCCCTGACGTCTGTGGTGTTAAACCACTTGAAGTTCATCACAGGACCCTGCTGGACCATCTGCAGTCTGCATACAGGACTAACAGTCAGTGGATGATGCAGTCAGTCAACATGGGGCTCCAAACTGTCCCAGCCTCCACCTGTCAGGGGATCACAAACTTTCTGACAGACAGGAAGCAGCAGATGAGGCTGTAGAAAATAACATCCAGCATCTGGATAGCAGTGGACTTCAGCAGGAGCCTCCACCCCGTCCCCCATTACCATACACAACAACACAGCGACTATGTTGGCAGCATCAGTTGAAACCAGGCGGCTGAACAGAAACTCAGCAGCAAAATATATTTTATCCACCAGAGAATCAGAGTCAGTTATAATATTTGCTTTTTTTAGAGTATTTTCGGTGCTTTTACCTCGCTGTCAGCCAGCCTGTTGTGTTGGGGGAACTGAATCAATTATACGCCCTGTTCAGAGGGCAACAGACTACATAAAAGATTTTTATTGAGTTCAACACAGGAATCACAAGTCTACAGCTGGCTTGACTCTTGTGATTTAAAACATTTAGTTTAGACTCAAACCAATGTGTTTGAAGAAACTCTCCCATTCTGAACATTAAAATGAGTTTGAAGATCATAAATGAACTCATTACATAACCTGTCAGAAACTTCAGTCTGACAGTAAAGTAAAGTGGATCACTGTTCTTTTTTTTTTTGGTATTTCACTGCACTTGTAGTCCTACCTGCTTCTTTAAACTCAGGATGTGCAGACTGCGATCTACTGTGGAACATATGGAGACCTTTCAAAAGTCCCTGATGTCTGTAAAAATGTTTTAAAGTTATTATTTATGTAACTGACTAAAGTTTAAACAAAAAAGAAAAATGGTCATTTCTGTTTAGGCAATTAAAAACATTTACATGTATAAGCAGGAAGTTACTGTCCCTTTCTGTTTGTCAGTATTCTTTCAAATTAAAAGTCAGGATTAGTAAAATAAGGGGACTAAAGGACTTAATAATAAAAGTTGCTCCATTTGAGCTGATTTCATTCTGCAGACTAAAAGAAGAAGTCTTCAGAGAACCAGTGTAACTGTAAATGTGATGACAGACAGATGGCATTAATCAGCTGCTCTTTGGTTCATGACTGAATTAACACTTGACACAGAATACACGTAAGTATTTCTGTCTGTCGTACCTCCTTCCATATTTTTAGAGGAATACTTTAGAGTTCTATAAACGTGGATGCGGAAGAAATGGGTTGGCACGAACAGACGGGTCGATGGGGCCACATACAGAAATAGGAGGCCCCTGGTGTTTGCTATGCACAGATGCTGTCAGTCAGGGTGGAGATGATGTCACCAAACAGAGGCATGTTTGGGGGGAGTGTCAGTGACGATGAATGTGCTTCTTGCTTGTGGCCTCGTCCATCATCGTGTAGGAGCCATCAGCTGTAACAGATACCAGCTGAACTGGGAAACCTCGGGCTGACGGGGGGGGGGGGGGGGGGGGGGGGGTGTCAGGCAAATGAACAGGCTCATAATAAACAAGACATTTTAAATACTGTAATTTCTAGGCTATAAGCTTTTTAAACACACTTTGATCACTGTGGCTCAGACAATGGAAAAGTATTTACAATACGTGTGAGTTCATTATTGGTGTATTAAAAGTTAACGAGTCTTGTTTTGCAAATATTTCATGTTACAACACAGACACCTGCTGCTTTACATAAGTGCAGCCTATAAATGTACAAATTCATTTTTCTTTTTAAAGTTAGTGGACGTGGCTTATATTCAGGTGCCCTCAAAAGTACACAACCTAGTCAGAATCTGGATAATATAAAGAAGAAATAAATCATGAATTTACAATCCATACAGGTCAGATAGACAGAAACGAATGAACCTACAGCCACATGTTGGATCCAACGCTATCTATCTATTTCAGCTGTTGCTAAAGAAAAAAGTTGAAGAACATCTGTAAACAATGTGGTGTTAGTCAAACAGGTGATGACAGAATGTGTAAAGTTTCCTCAGCAGCAGGATGACGTGAGTTAGCAGATCAGATACTTTAGCCCCAACATAAAGATTAGACGCACCGACTGAACATGAAATTCCTCGATCTTGTCAGGAAAATAAAAAATACATTGGATGCTAATCTTTTAGCTTTACATGCTAATCTTTTAGAGTTACAGTTTTCATGTTTTAAACTGAAAAACAAGCCAACAAACCAGTCTCTAAATACTGAAAGCACAATCACTAAGTATTTTTCCAGATGTTGAATATTATGCAAGGAGACAACATCCTTGATGAATAATTAAATAATAGCCCCTGTGTGTACTTTTCCAGAGTAGCCATATGCTCCTGTAACCATAAAGAACATCAATAATGTAAATAAGACATGTTGAAAACTCACTTTTACTGTGAACTCTACCTTGACCCTGACCTAACCTCGAGAGCGAACAAAATATTTAGCGCTGATCAGGATTCCATCAGTTTTTGATTCCGATCAAACATTTCTCAGCTGTGTGACACACGCAGTGTCATGTCAAAAGGATGACTCCGGCTGTCAATCAGCAGATCCCATTAAACACATCAAGAGAAAGAGCCTGAGGCTTCGTCCACTTACGGATCACCATTATTACACACGTGCATCTATTTGTGAGCACACAGAGTGCAGGTGTGAGTATTTCTGAATGGCAGGGGGAAGTGTGACTCATAAAGTGTTTTCTATGAGGGACTGGGTCACTTGGAGGTTAAGTGAGAGAATCCCTAAAGGGCAACATGAGATTCCACAAGGGACGTGAACTTCTGCCCTGAAAGACATACGTCAGGACCCTCGAGCCAATCAGCTTCTCCTAGGTGCAGCAGAAAGGCCGAGGACTTCAGAGGAAAGATGTGGACCAGAGTCTTCTTTGTTGTGTTTCCTTGCACTATGACTGGTAACATCAGTGAGATCAAAACAACATCAAACTGTTGGATTCAGTACAACATGTCTGCTGACCTGCACACAGATCACATGACTGTGACTAAACCAGATCAGTTATTGTTGTAAACAACAAGCCAATCCATCTACACAGAGGAAAAAGACGATTTGCTTTATGAAATGTGTTTTAGGATATGTATCTAACATCCTATAAATCTCACATAAAAACATTAATGCTAAAATTCTCTTCTACAATGTAAAAAGTCCAGACACTCATTTCTGTTACTGTGTCGTTGAGAAAGTTGCTGCTAAAAACCAAAACACTCTGTTTTGGATATATTGGCTAACAAGACTGTTGCACTGGAATGAAGTCATACTGAGACAGAAAAGATGGTCCATCATACTGAATGATGTGTTGAAGACACAAGCAGGACGCTGCAGTCACCACACACAGAGACCAGAGGTGGCTCACTGGTCCAGATTTAAAGCAGGACTCAGCTTCTGGTTGCAGACGCCAGCGTGGTGCGCATCCATCATGCTGCTGATTCTCTGGGGTTAGTGAGTGATGAACCCCAGTCAGCTGGTCAGACACAAGCCTTCAACTTCTGTTTCAGCCACTGAGTGAGAGACAAGGAGGTGAAGGACAAGGAGACACACAAGAATCATGAATGTGTCAAAGTGCTAAAAGAGACGAGGGACAGACTCCAGGTCTAAGAATGAGATGGGTGACAGTGTCAAAAGGGGAACGAGAGAGACCCGAGAACACCCTGCAATAAGAGGGTTTCCTGTAGGATCAGGTGTACATGCAGGTACGTTCTTCATGAGGAACTGAAGCAACTCTCACATTCCAAATGGTTCCACAGCCAGACTGAATGTTCTGGAATCACCACAGTCGTGGATGGATCAGCTGATTGGATTCTACAGAACAGAACATAGAAGTTTCATCTGAAGGAAGAAGAACTTCACTGATAAAAACACATCGAATCTCATCAGAGCTGCTCTTAAGGTTCAAAACATGTAACCTTTAAACGCTTTTCACACATGTAATTCTAAATAAGATCAAAAGTCTAGGATTCTTTGTGGTTTATCTTTTGCATGTTTTTGACATGTAATAAATTATTCTGAGCCTGTTTGAAATAATAAAGTCTTCTTAGTGTGTTTTTTACTTCTGGGTCTCTTCTATAGAGACACAGTAGAAAGTTTCTGTAATTAAAACAAAACTTTTATTTCTAAAAGATAATACTACATTTACCATGTTTACAGATGTTACACTTTTTATTCTTCCTATATTTTTCACGACATTCAGTTGAACTGTTCCCATTATAGATTTATAGTATAGATTCATGTACATGTATAGATTTCCATTATAGATTTATCGTATAGATTTCCAGATGACCCTGAGCAACGACTCTGATACTTGACCTTAGACTTTCTGTGTGTAATGAAGAGGGCTGGTTGGAATAATTAATAACTGCATCCCTCTGGCCACAAGCCAGCAGCAGGTCATCAGGAGCTATGAGGTGGTGTGATGGTGTGTGTGTGTGTGTGTGTGTGTGTGTGGGGGGGGTGTCTGTCTCTAAGAATGGTTCCACATTACAGAGGTGAAACGTGAGGGTTCATGGGTTAAAGGTCTGTAGGAACAACAGGGGCCGATGAGAAACAGTTAAGACTCTTACCAGCTTGGGTGCTAATTTGGTAAGGCAGGGGAGGGGGCGGGGGGGTGGGGGGTTAAAGGGTTTTCCCTCTCCTCTTTCTGATCCTGATCCTGTAGAAGACCAGCAGGTGCAGCGAGGTAGACTGGCTCAGAATAAACAATCTGGTTTCTTCCTCTTCAGAAAGACGTTGCTTCCTGTGTTTTCTGTGATAACCCGAGTTGTTTCCCTGCATGTCTTCATATGTGTCCTTATCACTTTCTGCCCTTCTCTTGTGCAGCGACCTCACCACCCACCCACCCACAGCCCCCTCATTCCACAGTGGCACTCTGGGTGCAGCTGCCAGGGCCTAATTGGTCCCTTTGGGCCCAGGAAGAGCTGGCAGCAGTTCGCTAAAATGCTGATCACAACCAGGAGGAACGGGCATCTGCTAGGAGCAAACACCACTGCTGAACCGCTGGCATGATTTCATCACAAAATACACTTCTATTGGACATTTACTGAGAACCCGTGCAGGTCATTCAAAGTCACAGCCGGAACCTGAATAACAACTTCATGTTGAGATGAAACCAAAAGTCTCGTCATATAGAGGAGGAAGATTTATGGCTTTTCTAACTCTAAACAACATTATGTAACTTTATACATTCAGTTAAAACATGGCAAGAAAACAAAAGTGATACAATTAAAATGTAATTTTTCCCAGATGAGATCAGAAAACAGAACAAATCTAATGAATGAAGATGTGAGATCAAAGATCTCAATAAAGTACTGAATCTTAACTCAAACTGACACAAGTGCATCATTCTACAAGCTACAAGGCAACAGTGCTAATAGAAACATTTAATTTGGTGAAACTCATCCTCATCATCATCCTCATCATCATTATTATTAGTGTAACACAACAGATACTTATCCAATATGGCCTTTACTACACAATCTTATTAAGAAGAAACAGACTGAAACACAAGCTTCACCACGAGACGGAGAAGAACCTCCTCTAAAATAAACCCGAGGTCTGAAACACTAAGATCCAAACAGTAAAGGAGCAGCTGTGTTATTAGGTAAAACCTGTACAGGTGTAAAACATCTGCTGTAAACAGGAAGTGATGAACTCAGAATGAAAATAAAGAGCAAACAGAGATGGAACCACAGCTTTACTACACCATCTGTTTAAACTTTTAACTTACACTCCTGGATTCAGGAACAAAAAACATAAAAAGTTTTCCATCTAAGAATTGTGTCAGATTTTAATAAGAGCAAAGAAATCTTCTAAATGAAGAAGGTAAATCCTTTGACGGATGTTTGTCTTGTTGTATTTGTTTGTGTGAAGCGTACCTGTCGGGTCGGGGTTAGTCTAACCTTTAAACCTGGATGTGCTGCAGAAGAAGAAAACACCTGGAGTACCTGCACCATGTTGTGTTGGCCAGCAGGCAAGTAAACAGGTAATGGACAGGTGGTTCTTCACTGTCACTGAGTTACATTATCTTACATTTCATTTTCAATGCGTATTGTTGTTTATGTTATTAATGGAGGCCATTTGGTAATCAGTCCAGCATTATTGCCATCGAACACGACAATCAATAATATCTGTTTGTGTCTCTGCAGAGACAGAGTGAGGTACTTAACAGTCAAGTCCCTCAAAGACAGGACACACACACACACACACACACACACACACACACACACACACACACACACACACCACAGGTGAAAGCACCAAACAGAATCCCAGTGGACAGGAGACAAATTAACCACTTCCAAGAGAGCAATTCACAAAGGGACGCAGGGGACAATAAGTGGTCAATGATCAATACTGCTTGTTTCAGAAGACCCACACAAAAAGAGACACATACCACACACGTACACACAGATACAAACACACAAACAAGAGCATCACATTTCCATTAACAGGAGCAACATTTTAATGCCACATGAGACCCGTTTGGTTCTGGATCTCTGAGCAGGTTTGTTCTGGTCTCCAACAGACAAGAGGTCCTCTTCCTCCAACTCTTCTTTAACTGAAGCTACAATGACAGGAGACAAACTAGCTATTTCCCTCAGAGCAGCTCACTGGGGACAGCAGAAAATGAACTGCCTGGGATCAATACTGTACTCTCTCACACAGTCACTCTACTTCACACGCTGCACCGCCAGCTCCAAAACCAAATTCACCTCCAGTCCAGACACACCATGAGAATCACACACTTTTAATAGATTATATTTTATTTAAGAATCTTGCTGGATTTCAACAGTTGACAGTTTGAGCTACTTAAAAAAAGGTAACAGAAATGGGTCAAATTAAGTCTTTTATTTTATTCTGCCTTGTAAGATCATTCAGTAACAAACTGCTCTCACTAAACTGTAACAGTTCCTACATCAAAGAGCACAAAATGTGAAACTTCCCGTACAGTTACATGTAAAGAAGAGCACCAGATATTTATCAGATGCAATGCTTTCTGCAACATGTTTCTGTTGATTCTAAAAACACTGAATCCATTTTAACCTTAAAAGAAGATTTAGAATGACCCGGTACTGTTAAACATCAGGATCTTCTTGTTCTGCTTGAACACAAACAGACAGAGGAGCAACAATATGAGACGTAACAGCTGTTACTGCACATAAATGTTATAAAATTAACATGTGACTCCACTAACATACAGAACATTTAACACGTGTTTATAAGCATCTCGACTGTGTGCTTGTCCTCTGTAGTAATTTAGTCCTAATTTAAATCTTCCTGTGTGTTACAGTGCAGCTTTGTCTTTATTATTATTTACTTCAGTAATGTTTCCAGTCCAGCTGGTGTTTGTATCACCTGTAACTGGTTTTCTTTTAGTTATCCGTCCTTTTCTTTACCTGCTTGTTCCTGCTCAGAGTCGCAGGGAGCTGGTGTCTGTCTCCAGCTGTCACTGGGTGAAAGGTGGAGTTACACCTGGACAGGTTGGACCATCACAGAAGAACCATTCACACACACACACACGAGGTTTTATCGATGCTGATTTCATGTTATTATGTTGCAGGTTTCTCTTCCTGGTTTCTGAGGCGTACCGTCTAAAGCAGAAGGTTCAAATGTTTTCCTGAACAAAACTCTCTGGATTCTTCAAATGTAGATAATCAAACAAATAAATAATACAGTAAGTAATAGGTAGTTAGGATTAAAGGTGCTCTATATTAACTTCTAAATCATTTTGATCTTTTTTAAAGCAACATCAAAGTTCATCAGCAGATTAATCTGCTGAGCCAGCAGCAAATATACCGAGAGCCCCCTCTGCAGCTCACTAGCAGGAATGCAAGGCTACTACTGCACATGCACATGCACACTACAGCATGTGCATCCTGGAGCTGGATGTACAGCCTGATCCACAAACAGGTCAGTACTAAACCTAAATTCTGAACTTCTGGACCAACGTGTTGCAACAGATCAGGCGTGTGTGTGTGACTGATCAGAGGTCCCTGCTGCAGGCTGCAGACAGTCAGCCGTCAAACTGCTTGGACACAGTGACCACTGGACCGACTTTCTATCAGAGCTGGTCGGATTTTACTTTCTTAGCGATTTTACTAACAACTTCTCAACCAGATGATTTTCTTGGTGAAAAACTAAAATCCTGACATGAATGCTTGGGTCCAAACTGAGTCTTGTGATGTCTGCAGTTTTTGTCATTTTCTGCTGAGCCATTAAAACAACATCTGAGCTGATGAAGAAGTCTCCATTGATCTGGCCTGTTGTAGCAGTTATTAATATGAAACCCACAGCTCGTAGTCTGAGCCTGACCCCAGCCCAGCTGTCTGTGCCAACCCTGCTGGCAGCACAGCAGCAGGAAAGTGCAGCTTCCAGCACTGCAGGTACCCTGTCAGAGGACCTACTCTACTAACACAAACGCCACCAGCGCTGATGCCAACTCACCAATAGTTATGTCAAGACAGAAGAGCTGCAGTAAATCTTATGAGCAGCTTCAGCAGAACAGAATGAACAACCTCAAATGATCCATTCAATACAAACAGACCAGGACTCAATTACTATGTGTGGAGAAAATCTACTAATTAAATAAGTATTAATTATTAAACCAAGACGAGGAGGATGCTGCCTTCCTCTCTGACTATAAAACAATTTGCATCCAACACAGCTAATCAATAAAGCCTTGCTGGTTATCTGAAAGGCCTTTAACAGACTTACAAGTTACTAAATACAAAAAATAATCTTTGTTTAATCCAGGGAGCACAGGAGGGTGAGAAATGAGAGGGTGTGGGGGGGAGAAAGGGTGAATGGAGGAAGACCCGTCCAATCAAACAACAACACAAAGTTGTTTAGATGTAGAGAAATGCTGCAGTTGAATCTACTGGCACATCTTTTTAATATAGTTTTATTAGAACATGGGTGGAATCGTTGGTGTAGGAGTATTTTGTTTCTTTATATTTGGAAATTCCAGATCTCTGCTCTGTTCCTGACACATTCTGTCAAACAGTCTCATCTAGTAAACATCTGCAGGGAAGTTACGGTGAGATCTGATCTGCTCACCAACACAAAGGTCATGAACATCAGGGAATGTTAGAGAACTCAGGTGAGAGGCACAGAGACAGAAGGAAAGGAGGAGACATATGAAAGTAAAGAAGGTACTAAGACGGATGGGAGAGAAGCAGTGACGGGGAAGACGTTGGGTGGGTTCAGGGAATAACTCACTGAGACCAGAATAGCTATAGTAGGCTAGTACAGGGGGGTTCAGATGTCCAGGCCACTGGGACAGAAATGGAAAGTTGGAAAGGCTGAAAAAAAAAAAAAGCCAAGCTGACGAGGCGTCGGGTTTCTCATCAGCTTGGAGCCTCGACCTGCAGCCGGGTTCTGCTGCAGAGATGGAGCTTTTAAACTGAAACAGGGACACCGAGCGTTGAAGGGACGATCAGCTCGCTCACTTATACAAGTCAGGGTCATGAAATCTAACAGATACTACTAGTTTGGACAAACCATCAGTTAGAGGAACACACTGGGTGGGGCGGGGGGTGGTGGGGGGGGGGCTACATAATGTCCCAGCCCAGATGTCCAATATGGACTACTGAAGACCAGCCTTGGATGTTATTTATCTGTGGGCTCCTTTATTTGAAAATCCAACCATTTCCTCTTCTCTGTGGTCTCTTCATAAAGGAGACCAGACCCTCCTCATCATGTTCAGTGTGTCAGGAGTTGAAATAAAAACCCATCTGATGCATCATTACAACCACGTCTCTCTGCTCCTTTTTGTTCCTGCAAAGTTGTTGACAAATCATCAGCTGTGACGGCAGTTAAGACCCACGACGGTTAGGAGACATGGTTTCTGGACATATTTCAATACTTAACATGATCAGGTAACCTGAATACTACTGTTAATTTGCTGGAGGTTGACGCGTTGTTGCTTCTAAGCATGCAGTGCTGATCATAGTTTTAGTTCACATTCCCACAGAAAGCCTGGCTCTGGTGGTCCAGTACTCAGACCTGCCAGGGCAGCTGCAGCAGTTAGTACTGTGTTCAACTTGCTTGTAATATTATCAGCTGGTAAAAATGAAATTCTCTAATTCAAGAAGAATATTTGATGTTTGATTTTTAATGTGGCTGGGATGAAAACTTGATGGTGTGCAGCTGGAATGAACCGGACCGTAGATCAGAACTGCTACATACACTCAGTTTTATTTCAATTATTAAAATATGACAACTATTACAGGATCATCATTGATCTTAATGAATTTAATATAGTTAGAATCAATAGTTCTGATTAAAAAGAAAGATGAGATGAAATGTAGAAAACACATCGCTGCTCCGTTAGACCAGCTGCTGAAGATAAAGTTCTCTTAAAGTTCCTTATTGAATGGAGTTGTATATTATTTTATGGATCAGTTGTCTGTGGACATAATAAACATACCAGGAGCTCCTCACACTGTTTGCTCATCTTCCTGTGTAACGCCTCTGAACGATTATTACGGAGGTGCGTGCAGACATATGGAGGAGAGGTGGCCCAGATAGGGTTACTGTCACGGGGTCGAGGGGTCGAGGGGTTGGGCAGAAACACCAGCGACATCTCCAGCTGACAAAAGGTGGAGATTTATGAAGCAGCTACTAACGGCCTCTGACTTTCTCCTCCCCATTACCAGAACAAACACGCACCTTCATGCAACACGACAAGACCATGTGACCCAAACCTGCAGTCAGTCTGACAGGTTTAATCTGTTTTAATGGTTCAGTTTTAACACCCAACACATTTACAAGTGTAAACATGTTCCATTTGGACTTTTTGTCCCCATGAACCAATCAGTGATCAATCCGCTGTGGACTACTTCACATTTAACAGACGAGGGAATCAATATAAATATATTTCATATATAAATATCATTTTAATATAAATATATTGTGACATCATGGAAACAAATTTCTGATCCATTTTTTTTGGTTTATTTTGGTTTACTACTTTTTAGAGTACACACATTGTGATAATCCTTTTAAAGAAATACTTCAATGTACTAAATGATTATTTACCCACAGAAGAGTTTCAGGGCGTGTCACACTGTTTAACTTAATTCAGTTTGGTTAATTATTATTTAAATATTTCATTAGAAATCAAAAGGTTGTTTACATAAAGCATCATCTTAAAGAAGGAAACTACAACATCCATCCACTTCACCTGCTGACGTGTCACCTGCAGGTAAATGATGCTCCATGATAAAGGACCTGATGACTGTGCCTGTAACCTTTTGAGAGGTTTGACTCTGAAGTCCGTCTCTCTCCCAATAAGTGACACTTGTGCTGCTCGCTATGTGTTCTCAAATAATTAGTGGGGCTCTGGCTACATCCTGTTAGGTTTCTGATTTATTCAGACAGCCCGACACATGGGCCGCTCTCTGGATACCAAGAAAACATTTACCTCCTTAACTGGGAAAGAGTCACAATCATCTGCAGGTCAAGTTTCAGCACTCAATAGTATTGATTACACATTTCAACACATGCCTCTCACTCTCACCCCCCACCCCCGCTGAGGGCGTAATCATCTCAACATGGCACACAGCGCACAAGCTCATCTGAGTGTTGAGTCCAAAAACAGCAACAGAAAAGTGGTTGAATACAATTCTTTAAAAAGAAGAGAGAAAATGCTAAAGGATGAACGTTTTTCAGACAAACCGAGTAGCTGAAATCAAGTCATCTAGTCACCAAGTTCAGCTGCGTGCAACAAGTGTTCAAGTCTCTGTGTATTTAGTTGGGGAAATGATTTGCTTCATGTTGAGCTCAGATGGGTAAAACTTTAATTGTGTCCAGGCGACAGTTAGATGGGAGATCATGTGAGTGTGTGGGGGGGGGGTCGTCAGAACAGATAGAAGGTTCGGTGGTCTGATCCCTGTTAATCAAAATGCCATATGTTACTGTGCACGGCAGCAGAGAGCTAAACTGAGCCAGTCCTGTAGAACACATCATCTTACGTGAGAAACAAAATCATTCACGAAACCAAATATCCATCCTGTTTATAGACACAGGGATAAATGTGTGACTGCACTCTATAAACATCTAAAGAAAGGTTTGACAATTCAAGATATGAAGTGGTTTCATACCCAACACCCCAGTTCCACTGTTCCACTGTTCCACAGGACACTAGCTGCATGCTGAACTGTGTCGTCTGGACAAATTATTTCCCTGCTTCATATGACAACTGCTGCTCCCTAAATCATTAGGGCAGTGCTACATGACGGCATGCGTTGTTTGTCTGCTTATGTGTGGATGCACATCATGTGTGAGAGAGACAAATGGTGTCAGATACAGAAAGAAAGAAGGACACAAACAGAAAGAGAAGACAGACGTCCACCTGTCTGACACAGAGAGCCTGAGAAAGTGAAGAGGAATGAGCAGAATGCTGGTGTGTGTGTGTGTGTGTGTGTGTGTGTGTGTGTGTGTGTGTGTGTGTGTGTGTGTGGAGATGCTTCAGCTTAAAGTCCATAAGATGCAAGTGTATATGTGTGTTTGGGCCAACTGATAATACCATCAGGAATGGCATCTAGAGACCAGTATGTAGACAAACAGCTGATGGAAGGATCAGATACACACGTGCGCGCTCACACACCCACACATACACACTCATACACAGAGACATTTGAAATTATTTTAAAAATTAAAGCTCAGATATATTGATATAACATTTAGAAAACAACTGCAGTCATTACAGGTTGATACAGATTTAAAAAAAAAAATAGCTCAAGGGATTTATAGGCTGTCTATGTATATGAGCGTGCACGTGTGTGTGCGTGTGTGTATACACGAGAGTGTAAATGTGGGACAGTGAGTCAGTGAAACAAGACTACAGGACAAGTGGTCGCAGTGTGAAGGAAAAGTGGGAGAAACTGGAGGAAGTGTGAACCAGAGAGTGATGCAAATAAACAAGCAAAAATAAACAAGTGCATGCCGAGCCAAGATAAAGTCCGAAAAGGAGAGGCTGCAGGAGTGCACATATGACTATGTCGTAAAAATCTTTTGGCTGCTAACTCTGTGATTATTGTGTTACATCAACGAGAAAAGAGAAACTTTTTAAAGCAAATAAAATCAGCACAATAAGTGCTGAGTTGATAATTTCCTGTCAGTGTTCTAGTGTTTTGTCTCATTTTGGTCAAGCAGGTCATCAGTTTTTGAGCATACATCGCTGCAGTGTGCTAAAACTGCAATAAAGCAGCCCTGTGGCAATTAATCTTTTTTCCTAAACTTTTCCATCATGAATGGTAAAAATCTCTCATTTAAGAGCTATAGCAGTATTAAAAGCCTGCAACTTGCCAAGAACAAGAAACACACAGCAAAATTAAGATCAAATGGAATATCTGATCATTTAAGTGTTCCAAAATGGCCAAACAGCATTTTCTTACAAAGCAAATCTCCAGCAGAAGTTGAAAGTGATGAGCAGGAATCTTGTTTTTAATTGGATTACACGCAACAACAGGGAGAAGCACCAGAGAAGAAGAAAATAGTTAATGTCTCAGTTTCAGTATTTATAGAAATGAGTCCAAAACTACAGTCCTGTACTTTGGTCACCGTGTACTGCTGCAGATGGGTTCCTGCAGAGGAGGGTTCTCTGCAGAACCTTTAGCACACTGGATCTATTTCTGCACAAAGTATCAAAGTATTTACACAGCCAGGTGGAGCTATGGGTCAGCTGACTGCATCCAAACTCTATCTGCATGCATCCATACATACAGTAGTGTGCACATGCATATCACAGATGAAAGAGGACTTATGGGTAAAATAAATGGGATTGGGTGGGGCATGTTGGTGAACTGAGACAGATTAACTGTCATTGTTACAGAGAAGCCTGTCCTGCTGTGTAGTACACCTGGAGTATGAAGTACACCTGGAGTAGTTCAATCCAAGTACTGCAGGTGCAGGAATAAGCTGTTCACATACAATCTAAACAATAAATGATGTTTTATCATAACGGATTTTATCAAGTTAATGTCTCATGTAAACTATTACTGCTAGTCAAGAACATTTCTCTCTTTAATTTAATGAAACATCAGTTCTGACATTCTTCAATCTGGGAAGCTGAATTCCAACAAGAGGCTGTAGAAACTTAATGAAAATGACAAATTATCTTCAGGTTGAGTTTTAACAGCGCAGACGCTCCTCATACACAGTTTATACACCAAACTATTAAAAACAATAAATTTGCACCACCCTGGATTTAAACATTCAAGAATTTGAACAAGTAAAACTTTACAAAATACTTTTTTTGTATAAAGAAGGTGTTGCTGATGAGGAACAGATGGTTTCTGGATCAATCCCAGTTCATATGTAGGAGGGTTTAATGACAGTAAATAGAACTCTAGCTTGTTCCTTAATCAACACCCACTTGGAAGTCTTGTTAGATACTAAATCTATATCAGATATATATTTGTGTTAATGTTTAAAAAATCCTTTTATTAGTTTGAAATATAAATGAAAGTCTGATTAATGTTTATGATGTAAAATGATGCAACGTGATATGCAACACTGGGATTCAGGGAAAAGGTGTGAATCACAAGGCCTGTTATCAGTGCAGTAGAGACACAGACAGAGAATAAAAAAATGTGGCTGTGATGAAGAGAACAAAAAAAACCAGCTCAGAGTGGAGATAGAGACCTAAAACGCTTCAGAGAGCTGTCACATGGGGCCTAAAGCCGCATGTCTCAGCACTCTTCTTCACCCTGTTCAGTCCCTTCCTGACATTTATCTGCTTTATTAGATTATCTGAGTACATGGCTGCTCCTGGGTCTATGTGAGCACATCACACAGAAAAATATGCATAACACACACACACACACACACTCGATTCATTACAGTCTTAACTGCTTTCTTAGGTTTATGCCCTCTTTAAATTAAACCACAGATAACCAAAGCACCTCAGAACAACGCCCCCTTAACGTGGCCAGAGCCAGTCATTGAGGAGGAAATTAAGAAACATTGTGAGTGTATTATCATGCATGTGTGAGTGGTCATAAGGTTGTTTTTTAACGGGCTCATCTATAGGGACTCTGCTTCCCATCATTAGTAATTCAATTTGCTCTTTATTAGCAGCTCTTATCAGAGGTGCAGACGGCTAAGAGCACCTTTCCTCGCTCCATCTTCCTCTGAACTCACCCCACTCCACCTTTCCAGCATCTGAGTCTGACACCCATCTTTAATTAGAGATGCATGTGTTTCTGCTGCAAGCCATTTAGGGTCTTCACATGACATAAAACACAGGGGGGGAAGATGAGGGGTAAGAGACGGGGAAATAAGAAGTGTCTGAAAGAATACAAGCAGAGTTAGGAGATCAGAAGAAGCCAAGTGGAATCATAGGAAGGAATAAAGCCTCTTAATAGTGATGGCTTCTCTAATGTCTTTTGATTTCACTCAGAATGGGAGATTACACCAAGATGAGCATAAGCCGTGCAGGCAGCACACAGAATGACCGACGGGTTGGAGGGGCAAGTCGAGGAAGAGATGATGGGAGGAGGAGGGGGCAGTAAAAACAATGATTGCTTTCCATCAGGTTAGGCCTATATTCTACAGTTCGTTAAAACAATCCAATTTGCAAAAGGATAATTATGCATTAGCTCCTTTTTATCTGCTGAAGGGAGAGTGGTGCCAGGGCTTGATAGCAGCGGCGCTGCCTGCCTTCACCCCTGCAAATTACCCGCTATCGGCACTTGTTCGCCATCACGGCTGAATTGGGCAATCAATTAACACCTCCCCCAGCCCCCACCCTTTCTCTTATGGTCTCCCTGTTCACTTCTCCAGTGAAAGCGTGCAACACAATGCCTGTACAAGCGCAACATCGATGGGATCTGCTGCCCTCTGCTGGATCAGTTTCAGATTACTTTGCAAAAAAAAAAGCTCTAAGTCTTCAGTAGATTGTTGCGTTCTCTGTTAAAAAGAAATCAATAGTTAGGTAGACTTTAAAACCACCACAGGGGGTCCAGTCTCGTTAGTCCAGTCCTTGTTGGTACTTTGGTCCATCATGGGACTGGAGAGTGGACACTAGCTGGAGGAGCTAAGGGTGAGGACACATCAGTTGATCCTTCACTCTAAAGAGGGTGTGAAAGACTGATCCAGTGTAAATAAACTCAATATGTTACCAAAATGTTAAAAAGTTCATCTAATGGACAAAATGCTGCTGCCACAACACTGTCTGGTTTACTGCTACATGTGCTACTGGATACACAGGCCCTTTCATGCATCAAGCAGTAGATCAGAGCTCAATTCACTCAAATTAAACAGCCATCAGTCAAATTCTTACTTAAAATACTCTACATCTGACAAAGCAGCTGCAGATGTCAGAACAGAAAACTTATAAAAGTTAGTCAGATGGAAGGAAGCAGGTCTAACTCAGACCTCCAGCTGGAACCACAAAGTGAGAGTCTAAGAATTATCAGTTTAATCTTTTTGTGGTTTATCTTCAACAGAAGGAGAAAAGCAACCAGTTTGATAAAATACTGCAAATGTTTGAAGGTGTGAACACTAATCAACACTTGAGTGGCGACTTCTTGACATGACTGTGAGATTCTGTTACTGTTAACCGAACAGAGAACATCTGGATCATCTTGCTGCCAGTAAAGTTTCTGACAGCTGAGTGTGAACAGTAAAAATATCCTCAACACAAACTATTTTTGCGCATGACTTCTGTTTTGTGTCTCTTACTGGTTTTTGACATGGTGGGGGAAAGTCTCCTCAACTTGTGTCGGCCAAAACAAACAAGTTCTCTGGAAGGTGTCCTCCGAGGTCCAATGGGACTCCTGGCTGAGGTGTGCAGACGGGTCCGAGGAGAGAACTTTACCGAGGGAGGGTTCCCTCCTTTTTCTGACGCACTGCCACTGTGGTCACAACACAAAGACAGAGAGAGCAGGACGTTTAGAGGTTAATACTGTATGAACACAAATCAAAACACAAGGACAACTCTGCTGCCATCTTCTGGCAAAAGTCTACAAAACATCTAAAGAATAGAAATTACAAATTTGGGGAATAAAATTGTATTAAATATTTCAGTTTTCTACCTGCTGGCAGATCTCCTGATGATTTTCATTCTGCTGCGGAGCTTGAACAATCGAGGGGACGAGGATGGAGACAGTGTGCGCTGAGGTGAAGATACAAGCCCTGCTTTCATCACTCTGTTGCTTTTCTCTGCTGTCCAGTGGAACGCAGACGTACGACGAGGCACAGCTGAGACTCGTGTTACTGACACGGAGGGGTTCTGCACTCCAGCCTTCCAACTGTAACAGCTCACGAGTGACGAGCTGGTAGAAGAACCTGGAGTTCCCTTTCTCATTTTTGTAAACTGAGCAGCAGCTGGTTTGAACCTTTTAGTGATGTCTCCAGTTTCCAGGGTTCTCTGAGGAGGAGTCAAAGCTTTGGGAGAAAATGGTCTGCGAGGTGTTCTGGTCTGGAGTCCAGAAGAGCTGACCCATTTGTACCTGGATGTTTTGGGGGCTACAGCTATAGGACTCAGCTTCTGAGACAACTTCTTAGAATGTATTCTCTTACTAAGAGCAGCTGGCGAGGTGCTGTCAGCAGGAACTACAGCTTTTGAGACTGACGCGTGGGAGGTCACGTCTCTGCTCACTGATGAGGAGGCTGAACTGGTTTGTTTAGACTCCACAGACACAGTCTGGCTCTTCACCCAACTAAATTTGGATTTTTTCAAAATAGATGTATTAACCTGTGTGTGGATAATCTGGGATGTAACATTTTGTGAGGATTGTTTGAAAGAGCCTGAGTGAGCAGTGAGAGCTGGTGTGTTGGATGAACGAGGTGTTGAGCTGGAAGTAGGACCAGTTCTGTTCCTGTCAGTGCTGGTTTTACTGATCAGAGAAGGTTTGATCTGTGTCCTGCTTTGAGAACTGGTTACAGTTTTAGTCTTTACCAAAGAAGGAACTGCTGAGGAACCTTCAGTGTTGTTGTCAGGCAGAAGTACAAGTCTGCTTTCAGGTTTCTGAAAGTCTTGAATCTGTGATGCTCCTTGTTGCTTACTGATGCTTGTTGAACAGGAACTTTGTTTCTCAGCATCAGTGTTTAATCTCTCTGCTGCGGCTCTCTTTATTCCTGTTTTGCTGTGCTCCTCTTTGTGTTTAGCAGGATTACCTTGTGATAAAATGGCAGGTTTTGTCTCATTTCCACTGCTGTGGCTCGGAGGAGAAATGGCAGCAGTTCCAAACCGAGAAGCAGACTGATGAAGGACAGAAGGAGCTGAAGAGGAGGGATGTCCCACAGTGGACTGGGGACAATTATTTCTTAGAGAATATGTCTTCCCCCAGCGTCCATGGCTGTGAGGAGCATACGGTCTCCCTCTGGAGCCACGATGATGATGATGAGGATGAACACCAGACATACTGAAACCTCTCCCTCTGTCTGTTGTAGAGACTTCAGGTTGTCTCTGCTGTGCTCTGGGAAATGGTGCATCTCCATGGACACGCTTGTGTTTACTGATAAGATCTGAAATATAAGAAGTTTAATTTAGTTCTTCCCAGTGATGTTCTGTCATGTACATACTTTAATGTTTAAATCAGAAAATCTGAGAAATGTATTGATTTAAAAACACTTGTTAGCTAATTAAATCATAACCAATTCAGTCACTTCTCAGAAGTTACACGACTAAATGATTGTTTTAAATTAAAACATACTGTTTGAGCACATTACGGGAACAGATACGTATCAACCACTGACATGAGTTCATGCTATCTTATTTGCTGAAAGGTCAATGTCAGTGAGGGAAATAAATACTGTTAGATGTTGATGTATTTTATCAGTCCAACTGCAGTTAAAACATCCAGATTCAAAGAAACAAACGATTCAGGAGACACCATGCACTGGTCACGGTTTCTCAAAAAGAACCAAAAAGACCAAGGAGATCTTCTACCAGAGACCAAGGAGATCCTCTACCAGAGACCAAGGAGATCCTCTACCAGAGACCAAGGAGACCCTCTACCAGAGACCAAGGAGACCCTCTACCAGAGACCAAGGAGACCGTCTACCAGAGACCAAGGAGATCCTCTACCAGAGACCAAGGAGATCCTCTACCAGAGACCAAGGAGACCCTCTACCAGAGACCAAGGAGACCCTCTACCAGAGACCAAGGAGACCGTCTACCAGAGACCAAGGAGACCGTCTACCAGAGACCAAGGAGATCCTCTACCAGAGACCAAGGAGATCCTCTACCAGAGGACTAGGAGGTCCTCTACCAGAGAGGAAGCTCAAACGGAGATCAATGATGTTTCTCCTGGGATCTACTAGACCTTCTCTCTCAGTTTGCAGGTTACATCACTGGCACCATTGAGACCTTTTCCTCCACAACTTCTCCATTTCCTCTTTATTTAGTCCTTTGTAATTCTTGAGCTTCTCGTGTTTTGTACTGGTCATCGACCACCAGTGTTGCTCTTGTTCTCCATGATTGGTGCCTTTTAATTAAGCCTTTTAATTAAGATTAATGAATGTATTCACTGTCAAATAGCATTAATGTCCTGGAAAGTGCTTGAACGTCAACAAGCGAAGGATTAACGTTCGCTTAAGAAATGTCGACGAGGCATACAGCAGAGAAATTCAAACACACGACAATGACAATGTCTTACCCACGTGTGACAAATAAACTAAAAAACATTATTAAAAACGAGCAAACGAAAAAAAGAGACATACCTTGTAGAAGTTCAATCTGCCTCTTCAGCGCTTCTCTTTCCTCCATGTTTACGATTCAACACTTCGGTCCTCACTGATGACGTACTTTGTATTGGCCAATCACAGGCTAAAATTTAAGAGCGTTATTTTTCCCTTTTTAAGACTTGCAGGCTTTAGTTTCGTTTTTGATAACAGCGCTTCAAGGTATTATCATAAAGTTAACTGCATGGAAAGATTTTATTTATCAAATAGATAATTTCTTAAAAATAAATGCATTAAAGCGCAAGTTGATAAAATCATTACAATTTTCTGCAACATTATTGCATATTTCGCGGGTTGTCTGTAAGACAGAGTTGAGGGTGGTTAGCGTACACTATCTTGGGCTATGTGCTGCTGTCTCGCCACAGATTTAAAAACAACAGCGTCATTTTCGAATTGTCACAACATTTGTGTGTTTTAACTGTTAGAAACGAGCTGGAAAACAAAGAATAGTGAATTCTCAGTTGTTAAGAACATTTGGAAACTTTTCCCCACGCTGTCATTTTGCGCAGCTCCGCTCAGTGAAAAGTGACATGGAGTGAAAGGGGAAGTGAAACTTTAGCTGGTTGGACTGAAGTGCGAAGAAACAGCGAAAGTAAACTCAACAACTGAGAAGGTAGAACTAACCAAAACATTTTTTAAAAATCAAACACTACAAACTATTACGGAAGTGTTTAATTAATCTAGGCGTGTTTACATTACTTACATCTGTTAATTAAGTGAATTGTGGTGTAGCTAATTAGCGACCTAGCTTCGGTGTTGCCAAACAAAATGACAACAAACGTTAAGTAATGAGTTGTTATAAGTTGTTTATGTGTGTTTGCACAGATCACTGCGACATCTTCTGGCACTGAAAACATGGATTATTTGTTCTTCATCGTAACAGAAAAACCAAAATGGCCTCAACACATTAACCCTGGATGTTTATGTTACATCATGAATTCTAAATATCAGTCAGAAATCTCAAAGTCTGTCGCTCCAGAAAAGCTGAGCGTATTTCCTTTGGGAATTTCATCCTTAGATTATGATATTGAGGTGAAGTGTATGGACGCTCTGAGTCTAGAGGAGGCGGACCTTCTGTTACCTGTACCGGAAAGCGAAAGGCTAACATGGTTCCTAAACCGAGCGGCGATCCAGACAGCTCTGGATCTCAAGCTTGGAACCGCAGTGACTGTAAAAGAGGATGGAGAGACTCTGAAAGGCATCATTCGTTACGTTGGACCGCTGGTGAAGCCGAACTTCTCCCGTCCCGTGACAGGAAAGTTCTTTGGAATCGAACTACAGGTGTGACTAAGCAACATGAATCTGTTTTTCCTTCTGTGCAGTTTTATGAATGTAAAAAATAATTGAAACCACTATGAATTACAAGTGTATCAAAACATAATAATTTCTACTGTAAACTTAATTTGACAAATGAGATATAATTCTGAGGTGACATCTGAAATCTGGTGGAGCTCCCCAGCTGTGTGTTAATCATTTTTTCTGCTCTGCTGTGTTTTTGTTCTGCAGGGATCAGACAGAGGGAAGGGAACCAGTGATGGGACCTACGAAACTTATTTCAAGTGTGAAAAAAACTGCGGCATTTTTGCCCCATTTTCTAGAATCAGCTCAGCGGTTTCCAGGTCTTGGTCCCCCTTCAAATCTGAATCTTGTACTGAGTCAGAAACCGAAATGCCTTCTCCAGGAGATCAGGTCATCTACTGCATCGATGACAAATATTATCATGGAATGATTGTGGGCATAAACAAAGAGGATGGAAAACTATTTGCACAAATTTCTACAGTAAGTAACTTTTTTTTATTTGTAAAAACAGGTAAAACACTTGTTAGTTTCATGAATGTGTTTTATAGTTAAATATGATGTCTCTTTTGTATATTGACTTAAAGGGACTCTAAGCAATTTTAACCACAAATACACTGTACAATTTCTTCCTCATACATGCTCCAACAATGTTCTGGTCACTAGAAAGAGCCCAGGCATTTTCACCGTAGTTGTCTCTATATGCATGTAAAATAATTTTATTAGTTATGTTTGGGTCAGACACACACCATACTTTCCAGAGGCACTTGAATGCATCATGGAGTCATGCGCGTCCAGGCGTAGCGTTTGCTATCGCTAGCTAAAAGCTGCAGTGAAAGTAGCGTATGAAGCATGGATTCTACCGAGAACAAGAGACACACTCCAGCCCAGAACCCAAACCAAGAGTTTTTTCCAGCAACACAACTTTTTTCATTTTCTTTTGGACAATTCTCCACCCCACATGATCAGGAGTTACTCTGGTCATCTTTGTTTCTACTGTATATAAAACAGTGTTTATACTCATCCTTTTTCTTTTGTCTACCTGTTTGTACCCGTGTTCCTAAGCATGACTTCATCCATGTTTCTTTTCATTCTGAGGTCTTCACAAACAAAACTTCAGATTTAAAACTCAGTTTGTCACCTCATCAGTGTTTGTGATTATTTTTTATTTGTTTTCGTTGTTTAGGACACAGATGAGACTGGGAAGAAAGGGGGAGAAGTTAAAGTTCCACTGGAATGTATTGTTAAAAAAGTACCTGCAGGTTTGAGAAGCTCTTTACATGTGTGAAGATTTGTTCTGCTGCTGTAATGAATCTGACTGTAATGATTTGTCACATTTCAGGGTGGGAGAACATGGAGATAGACACTCCTCATGCTGATCTGAACATGGATCTAAACACTATGGTGGAGGTGACGTTAGGTACAGGCAACTCGTATGGGATTATCCGCTGGAAGGGCAAGCTACCTGACCGTGAGGATGTCATGGTTGGACTTGAGCTGGTAAATTATAATCTGAGACTAAAGAACCCACTAAGTGAACTTTAAGGATTACAGCTTGAACCTGTGCAATAAGAAGATATCATAGAATCTCTATAAACTAGTCTGGTTTGTTTAATCTGATTTTCATGCTTCTGCAGGAGGAAGACAATGGAGTGAGCGATGGTACCTTCAAAGGAGAACGTATTTTTACATGTCCTCCAAAGAGAGCTTTGTTTGTGAAGCTGGTGTCCTGCCGTCCAGATTCACGCTTTCAGAACATATCAGCCAAGAAGATGCCAGATACCTATGAATCAGGTCTGTACTCTGCAACCAGCTGGGATGTCTCAGATACATGTTGGATTCCAGGATGTGCATATATTAATGGATTGTATTTAGAAAATGGTAATAATGTCAAGCAGACGTGACCGACGTGACACACAAGCTCTGTTAGGATTTGGAATGTGAAACGAGCCAGACCTGTTTGATCTCTTTAACTCAAACTTTATGTTTCATTTGTCTGAATGGGACCTTTGGTCATGCCAGTTGCTATAGTTACATGTTTACAGGTAACTAGGGCAACTTTTACCCACCTGACAAAAGGCAAAGCTGAGAGGAAGGGGAGGGGCTTGATAGTTTTTAAGTTCTGTTTGAATGTGCATGAATTAGCCGAGTGGTGATTGTGCTTCTTTTATTTTTTATGTCTCTGCTGAGATATAATGTTACATGTTGGTTGAGAACAATAAGTTGAAAATTGAACATTTCAGTAAAGATTGAAACAATCCGATCAGAAGACCTGTTTAGTTCTGTATCTGATCTACATGGAAAACATTCAGTTAGACATTTTTATCCACCTGCTGTCCAACTAATAAAATTACATTTCATTCTTATACAAAATAAAAGGAAATGTTTACATGCAAAATATAAGAAGCTGTTTTTTATTGTGCAGTAAAATTGTTTTGGGGAGCGATGATACGAGTGACAGGTTAGTTACCCAATCCCCTCCATGCATTTGAAACTTAAAACTAAATTCTACACAGCAGTGAGTGACTCTGCTGACTCTGTCCAACTCTTAGAAATGGTATTATGGTGCTTCTTGTGGATGCAGCTGAGTTAAAATCTGTAAAAATCCATCTGTTTGTTACTTCTGGGCTCGTCTACTCTTTATAAATGCAGTAAGATTATTTTTCCCTTAAATTTTCTATAAACTTAGAAAGGAAAATGGGTCATTTGTGACTGTTACTGTTGGTGGAACTCAACTGAGATAAAGTACTTTCATACATAACACTGACATTAAAACAAAAACAACACTAAATGTTAATCATTCATGTGTTTGTGTTTTACTTCAGAGGAAGAAGCTGATTCCATCACAGGGAAACAGGAAACGTTTCCACCAATCAGCACAGAGCAGGTAAACCAGCTTCTGATTGGACGAATGAGAGGGATCCAAGGACACTGTAACTCCTGTTACATGGACGCCACGCTGTTCGGGTCAGGAACATAAACACATGAATATAAAATACAAAATGACTGTGTCAAAGATTTGGATTTTTGTCATTATCACATTTTATTCTTCTAAAAGTATTTTAGAATACCTTAAATCTGTCTAAACTTCAGACTTGTTTGTTTTATGGCTTTCAGTTTGTTTTCCTGCTCCTCCGTGTTGGACTCCATGTTGTTTAAATCAACAACACCTCAAGATGCTCCGATTCAGAAAACCCTGCTCCGTAACATCGTTAACCCCCTCCGCAGGTACGACTGTCTGTATGTCTTTAACTAAAACCTTGTTATTGATGATGATGATGATGATGATGATGATGGTGTAATGACGGGTTTGTTGTTTGCAGTAAGGGTTTTGTTGAAGGGCGACACGTCATGAAGTTCAGGCAGCAGCTGGAGAAACACGGATACTGTCACTCTTTCACCACAGATGAGAAGGGTCGGTCGGATCTGGAAGCTCCTAAAAATTACGTGTTTTGATGAGATAAAAGCTTAAAGAGCTGCTGTGACTTGTGTCTTTCAGATCCAGAGGAGTTCCTCAGCATCGTCATGCACCACATTCTCGCCCTGGATCCTCTCCTAAAACTGTACCCAAACCTCCCTCCACTCAACGGGAATGAATTTCATGTGTCATACATTTTATGTGACTCATTGTTTTGTCTGTTTATTTCAGATCAGCTGCTGGCAAAGTGCAAGAGAGTTACTGCTATCAGATTTTCCTGGATCAAAACCACAGTCTGGTTCTGCCAACAGTCCAGCAACTTCTGGAACATTCCTTCCACAGCGCAGGACTCAAGCTGGCAGAGGTGGGATCAGATGACAGCTTTGGTTCTGTGTGACGTGTTACAAGTAGAAGTTAAAAGATCCAACAGTTTTACTCTGAAATGACAGGAAGTTCTTTTTTCTGCTTTAAATAGAATTCAGTAAATTGAATGTAGTGAATGTTATAAATGTATCAAACAAATATATCATGGTCTTAGTATTTTTAAGTTGAAACAAAGATACTTTGTAGTATTTTTCTCATTAGAACTGGTTGTAGTAGCTCTAAGTATCGATCACTGAGTGGTTTTTAATTCAGTATTTGTTGATTGGAGTCTTTTCTACCAGTAGATGGCGCAGTTGGATGATTTTCTAAACACTACATCTACAGTCAGCTGATTTCAGTCTTTTTAGTCCCCGTACTCTTTGTTTTTTATCTTTAGGTGCCGTCCTGCCTCATCCTCCAGATGCCTCGCTTTGGGAAGAAATTTAAAATGTTTGATAAAATTATTCCTTCTCTGGAGTTGGACATCACAGACCTTCTCTCTGAGGGTATAGTTAAACACATGTTTGAGCTGACATGATGGAATCCAACACAGACAGCCCATAATCCATGTGTGTGTGTTTCAGGTCCACAGCAGTGTATTCTGTGTGGAAGTACGGCAGTGCAAGAGTGCACGGATTGTTTTAAAGAACCCGTTTTCAGTCCAACAGGATTCAAAGTCTTCTGCAAGATGTGTTCAGATCAGGTTTGTGACTTTCTGTCATAGTTTAGTCTAAATTTGGGATATTAAAAGTAAAAGTGCTGAAACAGTTTCTCGACTGGAAATATTCCAATTTAAATGTCAGAAACATCTAACAGTAATGAGTGGATTCTTTTCCTTGTGTATTTCCTCCAGGTGCACGCCCATCCTCAGCGCCGATCCCATCAGCCCATTCCTCTGGACATCCCTAAAGGTTACCTGGGTCGTGGCATCCCACATACCCTGACCAGAGACAGGCTGGAGCTGTTCGCTGTCCTCTGCATCGAGACGAGTCACTACGTGTCCTTCGTCAAACACGGACCAAACAACCACGACTGGATCTTCTTTGACAGCATGGCTGACAGACAGGGTGGGCGTGGTTATTTCACCTGTCAGTCTAAACACACATAAACCAGGTCAACTCAGTTTGTGTTCTGTTTTCAGGAGAGAGAGATGGCTTCAACATCCCAGAGGTCCAGGCCTGTCCCGAGGTCGGCATGTACTTGGACATGTCTCCCACCGAGCTGGCTAATCAGGTGCCACGAGACATGAAAGGTGTGGCCAAGCGTCTCTTCTGTGATGCCTACATGTACCTGTATCAGAGCAGCAGTATCTGCCTCTATCGCTGAGGGAGGTTTTCATACACGTACAACATTTTGGGGAACTTGTTTAACTGTTTTTAATTTCCATTTGCTGGATGATTTTGTTTGGCTGGTCTGGGATGTGTCGAAAAACCCAAACAAACCTTAAAAACCATTGTGTCTTTATACAAATACACACATCTGCCCAGGTGTCAGGATTGAACATTTATAAAACAGTTTTAATGTGTTTGGTTGAACAAATAATAAACTGACATGAACTCTGTTTGCACTAATGTTTAAACATTCTGTAAATGAACAGTGTTTCTCCGTTCTGCCTTCATGCTACATGTTCTCACTGCTCTGCATGTTATGGAGGTTTCTGTGCTTCAACATGTGATTTCAGCTAATGAGTCTTTAATGGTCTCCTGCTGACTGTGATGCCTTGCTGAGGAGATAATACATCTGTTTGTGTTGGAGCAGATAAACCCAGGCCCAGTGTTGGTGAATTCTATTAACTGTCCAGTTGCACTAATTATTTAAACATATTTGTTCAAGTTTGCTGCTCTTATTTTGATGTATTTAAGTTTTTGGGATCAGTTTTTCAGACCAAATCTTACCAAAATAAACTGGATGGTTCTTGTTAACTGTGTTCTAAAATCAAATGAAAAACAGATTGTAAATATTGTTAAATTAGAAAGTTAAACACTGAATCTGCATTTATTGGAAATTAAATGGTGGTAGATTCATTTTGTTTATTTTAGAGAAATGTGAACATTTTGGCTAAGTAATTGAAGAAGTTTCTATTTTCAGAATGATGAAGTCTTTTGCTTCTTTCTTAGTTTTGTGATGTTTATAAATAAAGGTACCTGCAGGATGTAGAAAAGTTGCTGCACTTAAACAGGTTGACGTGTTCGGCCTTTTCCACCTGTACAGTATGTAGTTTAATTAAAACTATTAACATAATTATCTGTAGAATGGGAGCTGTTGGATTTTCCTTCTCAGTAAATTCTGAGTCTCATTCTGTTCCAACAAGCAGAAGAAGAAAAACTCACATCTTATATTTTTCCTTGAGCTTTTATTCCTTTCAGCGTCTTTAGTTTTGTTTTATATGAACTTCTAACGGTCGGAGTGGAATCAGAACTCTTTTTCTGCTGTGGAATAAAACTGAAGGATATATATTAAATTTTATTTTGACAGATTCTATTGACATATCTGAGGATTCTGTTGAAGTATATTTGTTAATCTCAATAAAATGAGATATTGAGCAGTTTCATGTTCAGCGTTCTGAATTGCTGATAAAAGTTAAATTTATATTAAAGCTTTTTAAATTAGTTTTCTTTCCTGTTGTTTTTAATAGTCTGTTCAGAAGCTCCAACATTCCCTGTTGAGACTTACAAGATCATGTTCAGGTTCTTTTACAAATAAAATTAAATTGGGTTTTTACATTTCAAAGTAATTAGCAACATTGGAATCATTTTTGATTTAATCATTTTTATTTTAGAGCTAAAAGTTTGTTATTTGTGTTGATTTTTTTATGTTACAAACACCTTCAGGGTAGAAACGTGCTAAATTAGCAGGTTTCTGAAGGACTTTACCATGTGTGGGCGTGGCCACCATTACCACCTCTTGGCTCCGCCCCTGTGATGCATCCCAAAACCTTGTCCCACATATGTAAAATTCCTGATATAAAACTCTGAACCTGAGTTTTGTTCTGCTAGATGTGAAAACAGAATTACTTGCTCTTCCTTTTCCATTTTTCTCTCGCAGGCGAACGTGTATCCCCGTGTCTTTGCATGTGTTCATGCTGAGAGTAAAATTGGCTCCATATTGAGTCTGAACACACTGGAAGCGTCTAGCCTTCACCAGGAGAGGATCTTTTAGCTGATTAAAACACAAGTTTTCTCAGTGTGCTTTAAAGCTAAATTAGTTTTTATTTGAAATTGATTTCTCTCATGTTGTAGATGACTAAACCACTCGTTACTCTGGCTTGTTTCTGGCTTCCTGTGTGCTACACACATGCATTTTAATGCTCTTTAGACTTGTTAGTGTTTCCATCAGAAAACCAAACAGAAAATTGACTGTTAACGCTCCTCAAAGGTCTGCGTCCTTGTTGGCTGAGATGTAAGATGTCTGTGATACTTACGCTCAACATATTGCTGCTTTGAAGTGTGCCCCTCCAACCTCGGCTTCATCAGTCCAACGCCGCACATATTACAACACAATCTGAATACATAACAGGCTTCTTTCCATGAAACTTGTCAGCTCTTTCTCCTTCTGCCTCATATTTCTTTCAAACGATGCCTTGCTGGATATTTGTCTTCGTTCTGGATGCTTTTGATCCTGCTGTCTGTCCTTGTCTCTTTACGATCAGGTCTCTGACTGACCTCTACGCCAGTTAGGAGTGCTGAGCTTTGCTGTGCTGCTCTGATGAGTCGGACTCTTTTACATCCTCCAGGGTACGAGCTGGAGCCTTGAGTCTTAATATGAGACCCTGCAACTGGACAAAGCAGCCTTCCTGTCCTCCAACATGCTCAGCATATTCTCCATTATGCAAAAAATACTGATGTACTGTGTGTGTTTACGTCAAGAGACAAGTCGTGTTTGTTTGAGCAGTAAAGTTGATGTACTACTGGATTTGTTGAAAGAAGATAATGTCACAGTAATAAAGCCTGCAGCAGCAGACTTTCCTCTTCATCAGCTTGACATTTTCAGTCTAGTAAAAGAAACAGAAACTCTGCTGACCCTGATACAGTCATGATGTACCACACTGGTCCAGAAGATTTGCTGTTGGGTTTAACTTCCTCATGGAACCAACTATGATGCTTTTATTTATTTATTGACCCTCCTGTTAATAAGGACTGTTAATGACTGATGGATGTTTTTTCTTCTCAGCACTGTGTGGCATCTGCATTAAAGTCTGCTGGTTTCTTTCCAGCCAGTGATTCTAATAGACTGGATCCCAGATGCAGAACTCAGTCAGACACCAAAGTCAGCAAGGAGACACTGTGAAACATGATGCAAACTTAGGAAATAATAAACAGGAGAAAGTAAAGATCAAAAGAACAAGTTACATCGATCTACAGAGCATCAAACCAGAACTACCATGTGTTATCTGAGCAACTTGATCTGGACTCAGAGTTCTGTCAGGACGTCTCCACAGGAAGGTCATCAAATCACACCAGTCCACACTAACAGGAAGTCATGATCACCTCCTTCTGTCACAGCTTGTGATCTTAAGCTCAAGAGTACTTTGGTTTTTCAGCGGTACGAGGATCTAAAGCCCATCAGCAGATTCAAGTCTGAATGGCTCCAAAAATAAACTGAAATTAAGTTTTTGATTGAGATGCTGCAGCAGGATGTTAAACAGGAAACAGGAAAATCTTCCAGTTTGTCTGAATTAAAACAATTCTGTAAAAATGACTCAGTCAAAATTCCTCCACAGAGACGAGAACATCTCACCATCAGTTATCACGTACGCTGGATTGCAGCTGGTTCTGCTAAGAACAAGCAGTTATTTGGTTTAGGGGGGAATTACTTTTCACATGAGGAGGTTTGGGTTGTTCTAATGAGGTAAATCCATTAATACATGAAATCATAGTTTGATCATGTTGTTGATTTACTCTTGTTATCTTATGAAGATATTAACGATCTTTCTCTTTGAATGTTCCTGTTAATAATTGTTTTGCATGAAGGGAACATACACATATTAAAGCTTTTATAGACACTTTTATTCTCCATTTTTGATAAAGTCATTTTAACAAAAGTTTCAAAAGTTCCTCTTCTCCCACGAGAAGAAAAGCTTTTATTGCCTCCACCTCTCCATGAGAGTTATGACTTTCACAGCCATATGCTCTTTCAGTTACTTAGCAGCATTAGCACTTATAAAAGTGTCATTAGAACGGGCACGCTGGCCTAATACGGTGGACGTTGTGAGGGTTTGATGCTTTGCATCTCCAGAGTGAAGCATTAATTCACAGAGGTGGATGTGATCTTTAGATATTTCAGCACCTTTGGGATCCTGATCTACATTCAACATGAATATATAAACTTTATTAACTGGCAAGACTTACAGCCACATAATTAAACATTGAAAAGGTTGATGTGCTCATATTTATAGTTTCAGAAATTCTCCCAGAGTGGATTATAATTTACGACTGCAAACCCACACAGCAGCCGACACGCGTGACGAAGACAAGCTGACTCATAAATGAAAGTGTTCAACCAACTGAAACATGGTAAAGGAAGTTAAAGCTTTATAATGATGAGTAACAATATTAAATGTGTGTTTGCACTGAGCTGCTCTGGGGCTGCAGCTGATTTATCCATTTCAATAAACAGACAGATGAGTTTACTCCTAATGGGGCCCCAAAACGTGGCTTTTAGTGAGAAATCCTTGATCAATTCCCATCAGGCTGCAGGTTTTCTGTGCAGCTGGTGGCTTTATCTTAATCTTCTACTTAATGTGTCATGTGGATGCTGCACCCACTGATTTGCAGCCTTAATACTGGTACTTTGATGGACCTAAAGCACCAGTCGTGTTTCCAATCATGGATGCCATAAACGTCTCTTTGGGCTTTGGGTGAAATCTAAAATGAAAACAACTCTCAGTTGTGAAATCTGCCAAATTTCTAGAGTAGAAAACCTTAATGAAGCACGCGTCTCACCCAGAGCTGAGGAATAATCTCAGTGTGTTTGTTGAACCACAGTGAGTTTGGTAAGTTTTCAAGAAACTAATGATAATTATTTGTGGATGTGGAATCGTGGCGTTTTTCCATCGAACATCATGAACAAAATAAAGATTTTACCTTATTTTTCATTAAATGAATTTGTATGTTAAAATAATATTTAAAAGTTGAATCTGTTGAAACTGTGGGATCGTGTTGAGATCACACACACTGAACTGAACTGAAGTCACTTCACTGGGACATCGATCTTTAAAATGTTCATCCAGTTGTAAAGATCAAGTCCAATCATTTTACAGAGATAAATCATGTCAGCTGTTTCTATTTGCAGTAACGTCGGTGAGGGTGAGAGTATTAAGACTGACCGTCTCCTTCTTCCCCTTTTCTTTAACTCCAAAGTCACATTGGAAAACAAGAATCTGGCGCTGATACTCATTTTGATTTCATCACAATTGACTTACTTATTGATCATCTGTCAAGGATCAGCAAACAGATGTGACCCTCACCGTCTTTATCACAAAAGTCATGAAGATGTGACATTAAAGTCCTAATTAAAGTTTGATTCCATTTCTTATTTTTAATTGTTATAAATAAAAAATATAATTGTTAGAAATGTAACTATTAAAATGTTTTTATTATATCAAATAAAATGCTTTGAGGAGATACAGATCAACATGTAGCCAATAAATGCAGCTGTACAACAACAAATCACCCTGACAGGAAGAGTGTAACCAGATCTTATATAGTCCACAGATAATGATGATGAATGTGAAGCTTTGAGTGTTCAATTAAGACAACATGATCAGAGAGAGAGAGGAAATGTTCCCCAAACGTCTCACTCATCAGATTAAAGTGAAACTTCTGAAACTCTATAGCATCAACATGCAAACCGAAGAGATCAACACTTAGACTCTCCATGTGACTTCAAAATCAGGAGCAACTGTCTCTGTCCAACCTGAAATCTGCTCACAAGTCAACAGATTTCTGTCCCAAAGACGAGCTGGAGGCTCATTAAACAGCAGCTGGAAGTGTTGTTGTTTTTCCTTCCATAGATACAGACTGAAGGACATCAGGTGAATGTCTTTCAGCTTAGATTTACAGCAAAATCTCAATATTCCATTAGTTCAAATCATCTTAAGTTTATTTATATTACACTTTTTAAAATGCAGCAATAAGTCAAAATGCTTGTCAACACAAGCAGATGAAGTCGAGTAAGACTGTAAAAACAAAAGTTTTAAAAGCATCAAAACAAGAGCATGAAAAATAAAAAGGACATAAAATAAATAAAATAAAACTTAAAAACAAAAAGCCAGCCATGTGATGAGGGTGTATTATGAACATGAACCTGAACTATGATGATCCAGACCAGGTTAAGACTGTGATGATCTTCAAGGTCTACTCGAGTTGTTGAAGAAGTATTTTGTGCATCATTTGTGACTTTAACCAGGACGGATTCTGTGATGAATCATTTCAGACAGCATGGAAACGATCAGAAGAACATCTTCTAATCAGGATGGTTGTTACGACTCAGACAGGGAACAGGTGACGTTACTTTAGTCTAGTTGTAACTCTGGTTAACAGTAAAGTGAATTTATTAGGTTTGTTTAACACATAGTAAAACAATTTAATCTTGTTTGTGAGAAAAAAAAATCAACCATAAAAAAAGATTTGTACAAGACCACAGAACCGCTTCAGATTAGCCACACCAGCTAACATTCATTCAAAAAACAACCCAAAACAAAAGTCTTGACCAGCTGACAGATCAGATAAGCTGCTTGGTTTAAATCAGCTGCAGCTCTTCCACAGAACCTGAGTTAATAACCAGCAGTCCTCTGTGACTGGATGAGCAGGAGGAAAAGGGCCCAACCAGCAGGAAGCTTCCGGTGGGCGGGGCCAAGAGGAGGCAGCCAATCCCCGACATGGAACCACACAGGTGAGCCTGCAAATACACACTCACAAAAAGGATAAATGATCAGATAATCTATAGAAAAGTAATTTGTCAGGATAAGATTCAGTGTCTGTTTCAGTTTTTGTGGTTTTATTTTTATTCTTGGTCAAGATTTTCTTTGTTTCGACAGGTTCAGTTCTGGTTAGTGTTTCCAGCAGCTCCAGAGTACGTGATGTTTCACCTCATATACGTTTTGTTTTCTGCATTTTGTTCTCTGTATTAAAGTCTTTATTTGTGCACCTGCATCTTTGGTCCATCTAACAGTCTGGTTGTGGCAACTAGCTGGTTTAGATGCTGTTTAAAGCTGCTATCCTTCATTTGCATGACAAATTAGCTTAACATGTTTTTTTCATGCCCATTTAACACAGCATGGATAAAATAATGTTGTGAAGATAAAATAAAAAGACGAAAAAAATAATTAAGTTGTTCTCCTGTATTTGTCTAAAAACATCAACCAATCAAATGGTTCGGTCCAGAAGGAATGATTAGACAGTCTCTCCCGTCATATGGAATTCCACATTTATTTGGCTTCTGTGCTCCTAAAAAACTGAGACATATTACTGCAGCACACCACTGCTGGGAGTGTTCGCCGCTCCACCATGTGACAGCAGGAGAAACAGCCGCCGGCTGGTTCCACGTCAGGTTCAGGACAAAGTAACAATTAATGTCAGCTGTCCGTTGTTATATTGTTTTCACTTACCGGTGATTCCGTCATGTTACGATACTTAAATGAACTGCGGACCAGTGTCTTGCACTCTGTCGTCTTCTGGGACTACGCGTGTTTCCAAACCTGGGGGGGCGTGGCTTAGGAACTCTACCTGACGGGAGGGGCGGAGAGTTCTGTGACTTTGTTTACATTTGTTGACATTCTAAGCTAGGTAATTTGAAATCAGGTATATCACCTTTAACAAGTTCACAGTTCAAAACATGTTAATTTCCACAATGTGGCTATAAAATGTCTTCAGTCTCTGATCTATGACCCTGTCTGATGTTTTCATTCTGATGATTTACTCTTTCTACTGTTTACTTATTCAGCTCATTTAATGCAGAAGTTCTCATCAAACACAGTTACCAGATACATTTGACACATTATGACAGATTTCTGTTCTAGAGTCAGTTTTTTATGATTTTTTGTTAACATGAACTTGACATGACAGAGGAAGTGGATCATTTAGAGCTGACGTGATGTAGAAGATCATGCTACATGCAGGAAGTACACTACATATGCTGAAATAAACACAAGATTTTGTCCTGCTTCCTGCCTGAAAAATCTAGTTTTTCACATCACTGACCAGTTTCATGCTTCATTATTGAAGTTAAATATGTTTCTTTTTAACAGTGAGTGACTAATTGTTGGATGTTAGGAATGAAACAGAAAAGGAGTTAATAAGGATTAAATGGTTTCTGATGTATATTTACACATTTCATGTAAAACATGTGACTTCTCTGCTCTGATTGGTCAGCAACAGAAGTTACATTTTCTGTTGTGACCAGCTCATAAAACCAGCTGATACGTCTCACCATGTACGATCTGACGTCCTCACAGCTTCATTAATTGTTAGCTGAACACACCCATTAAAAATCATTTCATGCATATCGGCCTTTTGGCCACTTTCCCAGCAGCAACAGCCATTACTGTCCAGGTCACATGTAAAAACATGAACGATGGATTCTTATTCTCTCTGAAAGACGATTAAATCTACGTTCACAAAACACCGACTGAAACATCACTCGGACTAAAACAACACATACAAACCAAATCTGAAATCTTCTGACATCGATAGGAAGTCAATGTTAAACACAGAGGAAATGCTGATGTAGCAGGAAAATCCTTACAAGAGTTATTTACGAGTCCATCTGACCCACCAGCAACATGAAATATTAAATGTTCTGTAATTGTGATGATTTGAATCATCAGGCCGTATCATCTTAAAATGACTTCTCATAAATTTCAGGTGTGAGTCTGAAGGTTATCCCGTCCCGGGTGTGACTGAGATGTTCATCATTAAATCAGTGATCTCAATCTGTAAGAAGCTGATTTATATTTACTGCAGTCTCAGATGAAAAGGACAAACGCAGGATCTCAGGACGTACAAGGATTCTTCTGGTTCAATCGTTTAGCTGCTCGTTTCCTTCGTTTGGAGTCTAAAACAACTAATAAATGTTTTCTAACCCTCACTAAGTTTTTATATTCTACATGTTACTGAGCATGAACATGTCACGATGTAAATATAAACATAAACTTTAGTGTCTGTAAATTTGACTGTTTATAATAAACTGACTCTAGAATTAGTTGTTTTCAACTCTGCGTCTACACAACAAGAGAACTTACATTGTATGTTGCAGTTTTCATTGAATCACCATCTGGTATCATGTTATTCTTGTATTTTCAGTTAGAAAACACAATAACATTATGTAATAGTGTAACACATCATTGCCTCTCATCAATACAAAACAAAACAAAAACTTTGTCTCTATTGTTTTTACTGATGCAGTAAACATCTGGATCTACTTACACCTCTTTTATTCACAACAGATCAAACAATAAAGCAACATCTGTACTCATCAGGTGCTCTGACTGCAGCATCAATATATTTATTGATAAAATAATTAATTCATTTGATATTGGTCATCATGAGTTTACTGGCAGTCAGAGGGAAACTGATCCCATATGTTTCCTTTCTGAGAGTTTCTCTGTTATCTGAGAATCAGTGAGTAAACATCAGCACAGATCACTCCTCTTACTAATACCTCTAATACTTTAGTGTCTGCAGCAACTAAGATCAACTACGAGCTTTGTTCTGATCCGTTCTGCAGAAGAAAGACAATAAAAGCTCGAGTATGTCTAATCATCAGGATGTGACGACAGTTTTTTCTCAGACTGAAGCAAAGATGAAGTCCTGAGCTGATGGGACGTGACCAGTTGGTCCCGGTAGTTTTCCCTGGAGCTTCATGGCGTCTCTGTATGGACACACAGCTGCAAACAGCAGGTGTCCTGCAGCAACAACACAACCAGAGTACATACGTAGGAATGTTGTTCTCAGAGCAGCATCATCCTCAAACAGAACAGAGAGGAGATCAGCTGGAGGTCAGAGGTTCCAGGACTCATTTACCCTGCAGACACAACAACTCCTCGGGGTCAAAGGGCAACAAGAGCTCTTCAGTTCTTATTTTATACATTATAAATGTTGTATTTGATGTTCATTTGACTAAACGTGGAAGTTTAAGAGCTGAAGAGTAAAACGCCTGAGATTTATAATCTGTTTGAACCAAAAGACAAACAGTAAATTAGACGTTAAAATCAGCTGAAAATATGACAGTTTATATCTGAGTGGATTTAAGTTGGAAACAGAGTTTTCTGTCTTAGTAACAGAAACGCAGCGTTTGATTGATTTTCTGTATGTTTATTCCATCTCAGTCTTCTCTGAATCATAATGTCGAAGGTTCTCTGTGGAACTTTGGTTCTTTACAAAAATCTAGAAGTTTCTTATGAATACTTTCTTTTTTTTTAGAAACTGTGCAGCATTTTTCCCTTTCACAGAACTGATGATACATAAAAAGTGAGTCCAAATGTTTTGACTGACAGGAATTGCATCATTATGAGTCTCGTTCCTGCTCTGGGATGCTGTTATGTAATATTCATGATGCACAGACACAAACTGAAAGGTGCATACGACGCTGTGAGACTCCTCTGCTGCTTACAGGTGCTGCTGTCTACAGGACAGGTGGGAGAGTCCAAACTGCAGCACACACACACACACACACACACACACACACACACACACACACACACACACACACACACACACACACATACACACACACACACACACACACAAGTGTGTTTTGTTATCCTTATGGGGACCGTCCATTGACTTCCATTGATTTTAGTAACTAGATTTATACCTAACCCAAACCCTTTTCCTAACCTTAACCATTACTGATCTATAACTAACCCTAAGACTAACTAAAACTCTATTCACACCATACCTATAAACCTAACCCCTAACCCTAAAAAGGGGAGTCCCCCCCATGGGGACCAGGCTTCGGTCCCCACAAGAACCCTCGGACCCCAGAAAGATAGTAAAAGTCAGGAAACGGGTCCCCAGGAGGTCAGACAAATACAAACCCACACACACACACACCCACACACACACACACACACACACACACGCACATATACGGGTATTATCAACTCTGTTCTAATATAATCCTGCGACTCGGAGCTAAAGGAAATATTTAAATACTAGAAGTTATCTCAAATGAAAGTTGCTGTCCTGCTGTAGAAGGAACACGGTGGAGATTCGTGCAACATATAAAGACGTTTTTTGTACAACTGAAGAAAAAATGTTTTTAGTTCTTAATGTAAAGTCATGGTTTGATGTTTATGATGGATTTAAATGTTGAAGTTTTTCCTAAAATTGCAGATACTTGGAGTCTTTGAATGGAACATATTATTCTAATAGATGTTTTATGATTATGATCAAGTGTTTCTGGTTCGTCGTGGTCTTTTGCTTTTAACATTCTTTATTTCTGTTCTGGATTTTTTCATGTTTGTTGTTAGTTTTAGTTTAGTTCCTTCTCTGTTTGGACTCTGTGCAGTTTCACTTCTCTGTGATTCTTGTGCGTCCTCTACATTACCACACCTGTTCACCATCCAACTAATGGCTCCTCACCTCCTCCACTCAGGTGCTCCCTCTCAGTAATCACCAGACTCCAGTGTTTATTCACTCCTTGGTTCTTCTTTGCATTTGTTGGATCCTTCTTGTGTTTCCTGCCCTTGGAGTTCTGTTTTTGCCGCCACACCCGTCTATTTTCTATTTATTTAAACTATTTTATTTATGTTTAATCTTTGCGACCCGTGTCCTGCATGTATCTGGATCTTTTCACCCCTCATCATGACAGTTAGCTGACATGATGAAAGCTTTGTATGGTAATGACACACAGCAGCTGTTTTTATGTTTTGATTTGACACATCATCATTTTGCTTCTGGGAGTTTCTGTGATGATCGTTGGTGGTTCTGCAGTCATCCTTCTTGTCGTGTCACTGATTCTAATCAGACTTTGAAATCTCAAGGGACCAGTGTGTTAAAACTTATTATTATTCAGACATAATTAGTTTGTTTGTGAGTTTGGTCTTGATTAAACATCCAGTGTGCAGTCTGTATTCATCTTACTCTGTTTATGTTGACCTCGCATCATGTTCCCATCACCCTGACTGACTCTGGCCTGAGTTTGGATCCTTCCAAACACTTTTCATTTCATCTTTCAGTGTTTTAAAGACCAAATTTTTGTGTAGAAGTTATTGTGACATGAGGTGAGAATGTAAAACTGATCTACCTCTGTCACATCTCTGTTGTGTTTTAAAACATTTTGAAAGACCTTTAAGACTTTACAAGTCTGATTCCTTGTTAGGAAAATATAAAGTGATAATGGATGAAGTGAAACTCCATCAGTAAACCTCCTCCTCCTCCTCCTGCTCCCTCTCCTCCTCTGTCTGAGCTCCGCTCTCTTGTCGCTCTTTTCAGGGAGGAGCGCACCTCCTTCAGCTCAGTCGAGCGTCAGCTCTCCTCCGCGCGTCATGCGGACATCCTTACCAAACGGACACCGGAGACACACCGACCAAGCGCTCTCGCCACTCAGTTCATGGATTGTGGCCGGTGGCTGAAACTGAACAGGAAAAGACTTTTGGTTTGAATTTTGAAACCGTGTTTCACGTTTGGGACCTCCGGTGTTGCTGCGTTGCAGTTTTCACAGTGATTAAACTATAAATAAAGCTCGTGCGCAGAATGTCGGTCTCTGGAGGCTGTCGGTTCAGAAGGACACACACTTTACTTCACTTGACTCTGTTCCTGAAGCTGCTGGCGGTTTGGGAGACGGTGAGTCCACATGCAGATTATTGGAGGAGCAGAACAATTAGCGCTGATTGTTTTAATTAGGGTGGGGGGGTGGGGGGGTTATTGCAGCTCATCTGCAAAACCAAACAGCATTTCATCTGTGCTGACAATAACATGAGAATGTCATGGGAGAAACATGTAGCATGACCCTAACAGTCCTGAAAGGATTATTTATTTATGATTGTATAAACCTGTTAAAGCAAATAATATAAAGTGTTAGACATGTTCCACCTTCAGAATAAACATCCATAACCAACGTTTGACCCTTGACCTGTGTGTTTTAACTAAAAGAATCAGAGGCGAAAATAAGAGGGACATTCTGAAGTCATGGCTGATTCAGAACATTCCAGGTTTTTCTGATGGTCAGTTTCACTCAGATAAAAAAAAAGTTAAAGTCACAAAGATGCCTTGGACATTTCTGTGAGTTTATGAGGAGGTCTTATCAGTTTTTATTGAGCAGCTGCCTTCATGTATGTTTGTTTGTGTCTGACTTCTTTCTGTGAATCGGGGTCATAATTCCCTGGATAGGTGACTCATTTTGTATGTGGTGTTATTTCCCCTGAAGACTTAAACACCTTGTTTTTTATTTGTAAATTGTCATTATAATGTTTTTAAAAAACCTTAGCCTATACTCTCTTAAAGCATCTTCTTTAAACACCCAATAAAAAACACCTTAAATATTCTATAAATAAATAAAAAAACAGAGCAGCATCTCCTGTGGCTCCATTAACATCGGACACTTGTTTGACTCTGCAGTTGCAAAGAGAAATCATTAATATTTTCTCTTATTCCTCCGAAAATAAGCTGGTTTGAAATTCAAATAATGTAGAAAATGCAGCATGAAGAAGATCTCAGTATTATTCTGTTTTATCCTCGTCTGATATTCCGTCTCTTCGATCAGCTGTGGCCACAGTTGGGTTGGTTTGTTTTCCTGATCCTGAAGGTTTTTAATGATCTTTCAAACTGCTCTGAAGTGACACATTTACACCCAAATATCTCTGTTTCTACTTTTCTGTTAATATTTTGACTTTTAGTAAATGATTTATAAGAGAAAATCCCTGACAGTGTTTATATTTTAGTATGAGAGGATTAAAAGAATAAAACAAAGTAAATTACAAATGTGTTTTGATCTCAGTGGCTTCGGCGCAGATGAAAATGTCCCTTTTAGCTAAATCTGATATATTTACTGTTCATTAATTTACAATATCTTTTTAAATAAACTAAATACTAAGAAATGAAATTTGTCCTGGAGAGTCTCTGATATCTGCTGACACTTCTGGAGCTTTCGAACCCTGACATCAAATTACCCACTACCTTCTGTCTCTGCCTGAGGCGAGTCCTCCCGCCTCCTTCAAAACAAGACGCAAAACCCCAAAATCAATTCTAAATGCCACAGGTAGTCGGTGCAGAGGGGTCGAAATGAACAAATGTGATGGCTGCTTTTTATTCTCATCCAGGGTCACTAAACGGAAAGAATAAGAGTCTGAAAATAATTCAACTTACATGAAATTTGCTTAGCTGATGCTTTCATGTAAAAACAACTGATGAGTAGATCAGAGACAACGTGGGGTGAAGGACAGATTAACATGTCTGAGGAAACTGGAGCTGAAAGCAGTGACCTTTTAACTGGAATCACTTCAGATGTTTACTCACAAAATGGGAAAATCCCAGTTAAATGTGTCAGTTTCATGTTACCAGATTAAGTTAAAATCTGTAGATGTAATAATCTATATTGAATCAGTCACATCTGCACACTGCAGACAATTTTTCCATCAATTATTTCTCAAACGTTGAGATACTGTCAGTTTTATGTGTTTTCATTTAGGTTTGTGGTAAATATGAAGGAGAAAGATCAAATAAAATCAGTTATTTAGAGTTAAATAAGGATTTAGGGATTATTTTCAACATCTCCAGGAGCAGAAACAGATCCATTTCTGTGACATTGATTATGTGGGCAACAGTTTTACCTTTTCTTTAGTGAGGTGAGTCCTGCTGTTTGTAAAGCTGAGACATGTTTCTCTGGAGCTTTAAAAGTACTTTTTAAAATCAGAGCAGCTGTTTTCTATATTTACCAAACTTTGGGTTAATTATCACAGAGACATGAATGTTTAAATGATCTCTGTTGATCCAGAAATCCAAAATGGAAGCCTCTGAACTGCTGCCTCTATAATTTACCTGATGTGAGCAGCATTCATTTAAACGACAGAATAAGAGATTTGTTTCAGTTTTAAATGCATCACATGGGCCTCAGTAATGATGTCACAGACCTTACAATAATGTGTCCACCATGAATGTTTGAATATAAATGATGGTGGATCAGTGGCCCGAGGCGACCGGGCCCCGCCCTGCGATAATGACCCCTCGAAGACAAAGATGGAACTCAAATGATTCTGCAGCTACAAAACGTTTGCCATTTAGAATGAAGGGTAACAATAATTAAAGTTCACACTTAAATAATGTGGAGACCTCTCTGTTCCTGACAGATTTTATTACTCTTCTATTAAAGTTATTAAAACATCTCAGGCTCAAATGAATTGCTGCAAATTCTCTGAATATTCCTGAACAATAAAATAATTCAGCAGAGAAAATGTCTTGTTTTTAATCTCCCTTGTTTAAAAGAAGTTTGTATCATAAACCTGCAGAGTAGATATGATAGAACTATGTTCATGTAAATAACCTGAGAGTTTATAGACCACCTAGCTGAATTAGATTGTGGAAATATTTATGTATTTATTTTTACAGTAAATTTTCCATCCTGAGTGAACCTGAAACTGGATTTATTGAGTTTATTTATTGTTTTACTCTTAAAGCATGTTGGTCTGTGTAACAGACTGATTACAACTGAATTGCTCAGCTGTGTGTTTTATAAACTAACAGGATTTTTTGATGGTTTACAGACAGAAGCGATGCATCCAGACTGCGCTGTGGTGGTGCGGCTCATGAAGGCTCAAGAAGAATGTAACCAGATCCTTCAACAAGAGGAAAACAACCATTCTTCCAGGACAGGTGTGTGTGTGTGTGGGTTTGTTTTTCTGACCTCCTGGGGACCCGTTTCCTGACTTTTACTATCTTTCTGGGGTCCGAGGGTTCTTGTGGGGACCGAAGCCTGGTCCCCATGAGGGGGACTCCCCTTTTTAGGGTTAGGGGTTAGGTTTATAGGTATGGTGTGAATAGAGTTTTAGTTAGTCTTAGGGTTAGTTATAGATCAGTAATGGTTAAGGTTAGGAAAAGGGTTTGGGTTAGGTATAAATCTAGTTACTAAAATCAATGGAAGTCAATGGACGGTCCCCATAAGGATACCAAAACACACTTGTGTGTGTGTGTGTGTGTGTGGGTTTGTGTGTGTGTGTGTGTGGGTTTGTATTTCTGACCTCCTGAGGACCAGTTTCCTGACTTTTACTATCTTTCTGGGGTCCGAGGGTTCTTGTGGGGACCGAAGCCTGGTCCCCATGAGGGGGACTCCCCTTTTTAGGGTTAGGGGTTAGGTTTATAGGTATGGTGTGAATAGAGTTTTAGTTAGTCTTAGGGTTAGTTATAGATCAGTAATGGTTAAGGTTAGTAAAAGGGTTTGGGTTAGGTATAAATCTAGTTACTAAAATCAATGGAAGTCAATGGACGGTCCCCATAAGGATACCAAAACACACTTGTGTGTGTGTGTGTGTGTGTGTGTGTACACTGTGGGAACAGATTTGGTTAGATGTATCTGTGGTGTCAAACTGATCTTATTAGAGACCAGAATCAGGTTTTACATGTTTCTGACTTCTTGTTTCACGTGTTTGTTCAAACTCATTTGCATCTGAAAACTTTCACAGTTAAAGTCACTTTTAGAAAATATAAACACATAAATTCATTTAGTTTTTCAGAGATTAGAATTAGTACAGATCCAGACCCAGTCCCAGACCCAGACCCAGACCCAGACCCAGACCCAGACCCAGACCCAGACCCAGACCTGATAAACACAAACACATGTGATGCATATTATAATAACTTTTGACAGTATAGTAACACCTACAGGATCAGAGGAGTTTCTGTCATTAAACCTTCAGTATTTTGTAATTCTTCCCTTTCAATAGATCCAAAGACCATTAATACAATAATATTATTTAAAGCTCATCAGAAAATTGGATAATCTTCATCAGAAAGAGAGTGAAATGTAGAACATTGTGTCTCCTTGGCAGCACCTTTTGTTTAGGGCCATCAGATGCTTTTCCTGCGTGGGTCAGAGTTCTGCATGAAATTACAGCCATTAAGGACTGAAACCGACGTGTTTGTAGGTTTAATAGTTGAGACATTTTTTTCTCTGGGTTCAAATATCACAAGATTTTACTGCTTAAATAAAATGCAAAGTAAATGTAACTACTGACTGATTACATTTCCTGTCCTTAATGAGAGAACAACATGCTTAAAGGTCATTTATCCCACCTGCTCCTGCTCATGCAGGTAATAATAAAACCTGCTGTAAAGGTCTGATTATATATATAAAGTTAACATTTTCTTACGGGACCTTGACTTGTAAAAACCTTTTCAGTTAATCAGCTGCAAACCTGGAAACTTTAGAAGATGATTAGTGTTTGATTTGGCTGTAAAGACGCAGCGTGCAGGTCTGGATGTTCCTCGTGTTCAGTGTGATGTCATGGTCTGGATCCTCCTGGAGCAGGTAACTCAGGTAACAGAGTATCTGCTGCTCCTCATCAAGGCTGATGTGTTTGCTGCTTATGTCTTTCTTACTGTGTAAACAGTGAATCACGACACGTCCTTCAGCTCAGAACCTTGTCTCTGAAGCCGGGACCAGAAGACAGGAAGATGAATTCCAGACCTGTCGACTTCAGACTGTGCGTTATGTAAATGATGTGGTTACTGAGGTTCTAATGACTCTGTGGCAGTTTGCAGACACCAATAAAACCTCTCAGGGTTAATTCCAGGTTTCAGGTCACGGTCATCAGTCGGAGAAAGATTGAAGTCCAGGTTTTGAAGAGTTTCAGTATATTGAGGATTAATATTGATGAAGAAGGATCAGAGTCTGTGTCTCCCAGACGAGCCGGAGATCAGCAGGAGGAAGTACTTGATACCAGGATGGAATCAGTGACCTGGTTCTCAACAAGAAAATAAATAGATGGATGGAATTTGTTCAAGCTTGTTAAGTTTAATGTTATCAGGTCAAATGTTTGTTTGTTTGTAGGATATTGTTGATTTTCCAGGTGTTACTGATAGAAAGATGATAGATGAGTCCCTGCTGATTGACTTCCTGTATCATGATTGCTCGTCTTTAATCAAAAGCAAAGAGAGCTCCGTTTCTTCCTGATGTCAAATTACCGTCTCTCAGTTGTCTGATACATCAACAATCAAATCAGCTGAGAAAAATCAGAATTGAAGAGACAGATTGTTTTTTATTCTTATGTAGAAAATAATCCAACTGTGAGGTGATTCTACCTTCAGCTTTTCTTCCACTCAGAGAACAAGACAAAACACTTGAACAGCTGATCTCTCTGCAGGAAGAAAACCTCATTTTCATCTAAGCTGATGTCTGAAAACCCGTTTTCACCTGAAATCCTCCTGGTTTTGAAGGTGTTTTGAGTTACGTGACAACATCATTCCAGTTGGGTTGTTTTCTCCGTCTACCTGATAAGATGGTTGTTCACCTGTGAGAAAACATATTCATGCTACAGCTGCTGTGGCTCATAATTGATAGAATCATTTGTATTTGATCAAAGAGAAATGTGACAGTCTGAGGAAGCAGCACCAGACCAGAACCTGAACCATTTAGACTCATAATCTGCTGCAACACGTTTCATCTCGTTTCATCTTTAACATAAACATTATTTTATTATTTAAATTAAATTCAGTTTAATTTATTTAAACAGCATGAATTCATGAGAAATGCCATTTAATAGCCCTGAAACAGAAACAAGTTCAACAAGTCCAGATTCAAAGTTATATAAATATAATTGATATAAAGTTTTCATTTTAAATAAAATATTTTGTAATCAGCTTCAGTAAATTTTGAAATGCCCTTTAATAAAAAGTTTCGATCTGAAGAACCAGCTGATTCTGTTCAATCTTCATTTCACACAATCCTCCATCCCGAGCAGCAGAACCAGAACCAGGATGAGTTCTGCCCGGACCCACTGGGGTCTGAGAGGACAGGAAGAAACCTCCAGCAGAACCAGAACCAGGATGAGTTCTGCCCGGACCCACTGGGGTCTGAGAGGACAGGAAAGAGACAAACAGAAGGGTTGGGCCACTCGTCGTTTCTATGGAAACAGAAACAGAGTTAAAGTTTATGATGATTTAATTTAATTTCGTACATCTTTAATTGACTGTCACTTATTTAATGTGGAGTTTCTCAGAGTTACAGACAAGAATCATAAACGAATCAGGGACAAAGAAGGTTTTCATCACTTTTCTTTGCAACATTTAAACATTTTAAAACACATTAAAACAGGAGTCATCATTAATGAGCTGTTCACATGAATAAAGACAAACATTTAAGCCACTTTTAATGAGCTTTAAAATCATGAATATTTATACACATTTAAAACTGTCCTGAGTATAAAATCTGAGGTTGTGTCAGTCAGCTGGGGAGGTGAAAGGATGACAGGAAGACAGAGAATGAATCTACCTTTTGTTTTAAAGATGCAGAATCTCAAAAATCAGCCGGTAGTAGAAGAAGAAGAAGAAGAAGCCAGATGTAAAACAAACAAGTAAATATAAACAAATGAGAAATTTAGTTTTTATATCATTTGGATTAATGATTTTTACAAATCTGCTGCTGGAAACATCATCAAAGAGGAAGTTTCAAAAGTCAGTGTCAGACAAAACCTGAACAAATCACACACACTCATACACACACACGTATGCATGCACGTACACATGCACGTACACATGCACGTACGCATGCACGTACGCATGCACACACACACTGAGCAGAAGCCAGTTTTTAAAATTGGGATTTGTGTCTTTGCCAGTTTCCACACAGCTGTCACTTGCTGCTGTTGGCATTTCCACAGTTCATTACGCAGCTCGACTGTTCTGCCCTCTTCATGTTCTCAGGTCATCCCTGCTGCCATTTTCACTACTAATTACTCAGATAGAGCTGTTTACCACCAAAATAAATGTCCTAAAAACACAAATGAATTAACACAAATGTTCTTTTGTGATTTCTTGTTTTTGCTGGGCTCAATAATGGTTGTTCAACTTTCTAAAGAAAATTGATCTGGGAGTTGTTTAGTCTTTGTTCTCTCCTAAAAGCATCACACTCACCAGAAAAAGTGTCATTTCTTACCAAAGTGTCCAAGACATGTAAACTCACTGGGCTTTGTGGTGAAGTGTGTATGCAGATGTGGTTTTAGTTTGAAGCTGGTCTCTAGCAGCTCCTTACACCGTGTTCGAGGTTTGGATGTCAACAAAACATAAATCCATATCATATGATCCACTCCTATGCTCTGCTTGTATAACTAGTTTCACAGAATGATCTGTAAATATGAAGGGCTGGTTTCACACATCCCACTGCAGGCTTCACGCTATAATCCATGTTTTAGTGATGAGAAGTAAAAGCTTCCTGTAGAAGGAGTAAACTGGAGGAGACAGAGACCTGCACTCAGACGGATCTTTGATTGATCGACTCCCTCCTCTTCATGTTTGTCTCTGAAAATGACAAATCTGTCTTCATAACAGGGCAGATGGTTTTTATTGGATACAGAAATGTCAGACAGGTGAATCCTTGGATGTTGCAGTAAAGCAAGTGAGACAGTAAACAGACAATCTGCATCTTTTAAAATCGATTTTTGTTTTGCTGCGACTGAGTCGTCTTCAGGATTCGCAGCATTTGGTGAGATCGTTTTTCAGATAATGAATAGTAAAATCTTATATATATATTTTACTCTGGAGGTTCAGACAAACGACCCTCAGTCATAACTCTGTTTGATCTTCAGTTGTTGTGCTTCTTCTCCTGAGGCAGTTCACCTGAGAGCTTCAACCATTCACACATCAGCACACTTTCAGAATGAAGTGACCTTCATTCTTAATGCAGATTTGGGCTGTGAGATTACAGCTGGTAGTTATTAAAGGTCATTTGAAATAACAAGGAGAGTGACGTTTTGAAAAGTCTCATCTCCAGTTTGTCTGAGTTTCCTGAAAGTTCTCTAGACTTTGTCTGACTCATTCAGGCTTAAAAAAGCTCCTAATCTTAAGAGAATAATCAGTGTTGTATCAACATAACAGAAAACCATCAGGGGAGCAGTTTTAAATTCAATCTTTAGGCTTTACTAACTTAGATTTGGTTTAATGTTGTATCATTAGACTTGAATTAAAACCATATAAATGTGTGTTTGTGTCGTTTCTCAGGCTTCCAGACTCTGTTTCATCTCTCATCCTAACCCTGATCATGGGTTCCAGGTTTATACCATCTCGTGCATGTAGCAGCTGTCACTAAGATCCTTTACGATTGTGTCTCTGATTCAGGAACTTACCGACACAGAGCCCAAAAAAACTCAAGACAAAAGCAATATAATAAAAGGTCTATTCTATAATCCTGCCTGGATGTCCTGAGTTATGCTTTAGTTCATGATGAAGGAGCTTCATTGTCTCCTTCACACAGTGATACAACCAAAAGCATCTTCTTAGTCTGAAGCAGGTATTTGTCATCTTGAGCAGCAGAACAGTATTTAGATAACAAATGAAGATGTCGTCTGCAGACTGGTGTGAGTGTCATAATAATGATGCAGGGGAAAAATGAAAGAAGAGTTCAAAGCCGTGTTTATCCATCAAGATGTCTGCTTCCTCAAAGTTTTGGCAGGAGAACCTGCAGCAGCAGCCAAAAGCTGTGTTTTATTATGAATGAGCGGTGGTGTGTCTCTCTGTGCGGCCGTTTTAATTGACGCAGGACCGAAGAGCTTTGATGCACGAGGTGTGGTGGTGCTACAGAGAGACGGGCACCTCATTACCATCATTTCTTATCTCACACACAAACAGTCTAGTTCTGATCGGTGGAGGCTTCAGCTGCAGGTACGACACCTGAGCAGGAAGGACCGCTGAGAATGTCATTCACCTTCACAGACTGGAGGAAAACCCTTTCAAAATAAACCTCTTTCTGTAGATTAGGAGGCATTCAAGGTCAAACAAGCTTGCTAGTTGACAGAATTGTGTGTTGCAAAGCTAGTATGAGCTGATTTACCTGTTTGAGACAACGCAAACAGCATTTCTTTGACATTTGGGGCTCATAAAGTTTTAACTTTTTTCACATTTTCAGGTTTTTGTTTTCAGACAGAAAGTGATTGGTGTGACTGTTAATCATCCTTCTGATGAATTTGTCTGATCCATTGTCTTCCTGTCTCAGGTTGTCCTACTAATTGGGACTACATTCACTGCTGGTACCGTGCTGAAGTGGGACAGGTGGTCAGCGTCTCGTGTGCAAACGTTTCCCAGCTGTTTGCTAATAATCAAGGTAAAGAAGCTTCTTAACAAGTCAGCTGTGACTCAAACTAACAGCTGAAACTTCAAAGGTTTGTGGCCTTTGATCAGATTTCACATTAAACTTAAACTATTTATTTATTTGTTTGTTTAAACCAGGGGTGTCCAACTCCAGGCCTCGAGGTCCACCATCCTGCATGTTTTAGATGTTCCTCTGCTTCAACACACCTGATGCAGATGAATGGGTCGTTAACAGGCTTCTGCTGGACTTGCTGAGATGTTGCAGATTGGAATCAGGAAAACATCTAAAACATGCAGGATACTGACCCTCGAGGCCTTGGACACACCTGGTTTAAAGATTTGACATTTAGATGATATTTTGTACCTGTCATAATTTTTGGAGGGATCATGTCTTTAGATGAGATGTTGTACACAGATGAATTATAAAGTTCTGTTGACTTCAGGAATTTGTTGATGTAAATCCCCTGATAAGTGGCAGATTTAACTTTGGTATTATAATGATCCAACCAGAGATCATGTGACCATGTTGTATATTTAAAGGTCTCATAGGACTCGGTTGTGTTTTCACTGAGTGGTTTGTGAAGATCAGTCACATTTCTACATGCATCGTTGTCTGACCAACTGTTTACTTGACCCCCGTCTTCTCCAGACCCCCGTCTGGTCCAGCTGGCTTGTCCAAACAAAACAAACATGCACACATGTATTAAATAGATGCAGTAATAGATGAGCTGATGAAAAAAGATTCTTGCTGAACTTTTAAGGACTAAAAAAAGATGAACTATTAGACTCAGAGGAATTAGTGAGTCGAGACAGTTAAAACTTCTCATGGTAAATTTAAAAAGACATTAAGGCTGTTTGTTTATTTCAGGCTTGTCGTGTGTGAATGCTGCAGCTGATCTAGATTCAGTTTGTATCAGCTCATTTGGTGCTGCTCATGTTTCATGATACTCTAAATCAGTGGTGTCCAACTCCATCCTGCATGTTTTAGATGTCTCCCTACTTCAACACACCAGATTCAAATCTTCAACATGTCAGGAAGTCCTGCAGACACCTGTTAACGACCTGATCATATAAATCAGGTGTTAAACAATTCAACTTTCATTAATGTTTAATGACAGAAAACATCCTGAAGTTCACTGACTAGATGAGACACAAATGTTTCCATCATGTCAGCAGAGAGGTTACATTAAGCATATGCAATCTAGGGGTCATCATAGGTGCCCCCCACCCGTCGTACGCTCGTAAGAGATTGATGTATAGTTTATTACAAACACATTTTTCCATCAGAAAAAAGGCAAAGAAGAAAAAAAAGATGTTTTGTGAGTAGAAGTTAAGCAAACATTTTGCGTGGAAGGATCAGGATGGAAAGGTTGTTGTGAATGACCTTATAACTCCATGTTAGTGGGTTCCTGGACCCCACAGGATTTCCTCCTCCACAGACAGCATCAGCAGGCCCAACACTGTAGATGTGTGGTTGATTCAGCCTTTCCATTTGGACTCTGCAGAAAAAATAATGAATTGAAAATCAAAGGGTTCGCTGAAGAGCCAGGAGCAGGAACAGGGAGTTGGCATTGCTTGTTAAATTTGAGCTTTAGCACAGTCCCCAGCGTCTCGGCCTTCAAACCTTAAATCACACTCAAGCATTCGCTGCGGCTGCAGGCCTGCAGGCTCTACATGATGTGCTGTTCTATGGCTGAGTATCGGTAAATCCACCCACAACTCAAACCCCCACGTTCTACTGTGCTCACTGGACAGCACATAGATGCAGCTCAAACCTGGTGGTTTACAGAGTCCTCAGTGGAAAACAGATTTACTCCGAGCACCTTCATGCATCATGACATTTGGATGATCTGTTGGCTGAAGTCCTTCAGTTTACCTTCAGCTTTCATACAACGTCTCAAGTTTATCATATCAATAACTTCTCAAAATGTATGTTTAAGTTTACTGCGACCACCTGGTTGAGTTTCATTAATACACACCTGGAAGTACTTTAACATTCAGAAGCTGAATGAGAACAGACGATGTCCATGTTTGATTCTTTACTTCTGTTGTTATTTGTTTCTGGAAACTGGTATCGATCAGAGCACTTTAATATTATTATCAAGGAGACTTCAGTAAACATCATGGAGAGAGATGAGAGGAACCGTCATGTGAATTTAATGTTTCTGCTTCTTTGCCAAAAGTCCCAAAGTGAATATAAATATTTCATTTAGTCCAAATTCATTTACAAACTCCTGACCTACCAACGTCAAATCAGAGATCTTGGTTAAGATTTGAAAACATGTATTTGTGCTTAATTTTCTTCAGGTTACGTCCACAGAAACTGCACAGAGGACGGCTGGTCGGACCACTTCCCGTCCTACGAGGACGCTTGTGAGTTTGCAGAAGACAAAGAAGCAGAACCCGAGGTGAAGGTCTTTATTTATCCGAGTTTTTGATCCTTTGTATTTAAGTGTAAGTGAACATGCAGAACGCCTGGCAGACAGAGTAACTGTATGAAATCTGTCCTTCACAGAACAACAATGATGATAGAAACTGTGATTGATGCAGAATGTACCAACAATAATTTCTCCCTTTTCTATTTTCTAGACAACATATTTCTCCAATTTTAAACAGGTGTACACAGCTGGATATGCTACCTCACTCATCTCCCTTATATCAGCTATTTTTGTCTTCACTGTCTTCAGGTGATGCTCATAGTTTTACATCTATCCAGGGATTCTGTATAAAGATAAAAGCATCTGTTAAGAAAAGATTTTCTCTGCAGGAAGTTTCACTGCACCAGGAACTACATCCACACCAACCTGTTCTTCTCCTTCATCCTGAGAGCGAGCGCCGTCTTCATCAAAGACCTGGTTCTCTTCTCTGACGAAAACCTGGACCACTGCTTCATGTCCACGGTGAGTTTTCAGCTCCATCAGCGTTGCTATATTTAACCAGTGGAAAGTTTTGCATCAAACCAGAAGAAGCACCGAAAACATACAATGTATCACAATCATTCAGAAATCTCATCAAGAATGAAATAAACGATGATAAACTCCAAACGTTTTCTAAACATTTACAACATTTGAAGAGATAATCAAGAATAAATGTGTTCTTGTTTTCTTGAAAGAGCTGATGATTATATATAGAAAGAGGAAGGAGAGATAAAAGGCTGAAAGTATTAATGACGAGCGTTTCACTTCCTGCTTTTCTGCTGATGATGCTGCAGCATTAGTGTCCCTCATGTGTGTTTATGAGGAATCAGCATCAGCACTCTGTGTGACTCATTTAGAGGAGGAGTGAGACAGGAACAAAAGGTTTCCGCAAAAAGGACGAGAAGATGCAGCAGAAACGTGTCGAGTGTCTGAATTTACCTTCAGTACATTTACTACGTCATTAATACTGAAACATTCAGCAGGATATAAATAATTTATTTATTGTTATTTATCAATGATTATCAATATTAAAAAACTGTTTAATAAACTGAAACATTTACACAGATATGGATGATGCTGCAGGATGAATATGTGACACATTGAGTCTGTTATAATTTTACAAGCTGACCTGAAACTGTTTTTTATTTCAAATATGATCAATATTTTCTTTTTGAAGAGAAACACGGTTCATTTGTCTCGGGCTCTTATTTTGTAGTTTCTTTTTTGATTTTAAAGAATGTCAGGTCTTATTTTGTGAAACAAAACAGCAAAAACTGAAGAACTCAGTGAGGGGTTCAAATACTTTTTACAGTTTACAGAGTTTTTATATTCAGAAGTTCAGATCAGCATCCGGTGGTTTTAGAAGCAGTTCAGTTTTACAGCAGCGCAGCAGGAAAACACTAACGTTACTCATGTTTTGTTCTTCCTTCTCCTGCAGACAGCCTGTAAATCTGCCGTGGCCTTTTTTCAGTTCAGCATCTTGGCCAACTACTTCTGGTTGCTGGTGGAAGGGATGTACCTGCAGACGCTGCTGGCGCTCACCTTTGTCTTCCAGAAGAAGTACTTCTGGTGGTACATACTCATCGGTTGGGGTGACGGTTTCACTCACTCATTTATTCTCTTATCAGAGCCCCACTGCACCTCCTACATGATCACTGAGCGTGTTTGTCCCTCTCAGGTGTCCCGACCATCATCATAACTGCCTGGATTCTCACTAGAAACTTCTATGATGACAGAGGGTGAGACGATAAACAGCATGAGATTATTTCTATAGAATAAACAAACATACTGAAATGAGATTATCAACCATGAAAAATAACTTTTAATGTATAAAACTTAGAATTGACAATGACTGTGAGATGCAGGTTCACACCTCAATAGTTCTGAATTAATAAACAGATTTTAATCCAGTGGCTTTACACGAAGTGACGACTGTGATGTTTCAGACTTCTTCTGCATTTTATAATGAGACTTATAAAACTGTGGAGCCTGAAACTGCCTGCTTTATTATATTATTGCCTTTTATGTGTCTCAGGTGCTGGGATGACACAGATGTGGCCTTCATCTGGTGGATCATTAAAGCTCCAATAACTGCATCTCTGTTGGTGAGTCCACAACAGTTAGAGTGGGAGCCATTCAGGGATTATAAGAATGCTCAATCTTGGATCTGTCCAGCGTCTTGACTGTAATCTTGTGTTCACATGATGGGTAACAATAACCAGTCAAGAGAAGCAGATTTATTTCTAACATGTTACCAGATCAGAGGGTCAGCTGTTTTATTGTCTGATGATCATGAGAGAAGTTAGAAGATGATTGTTCCCCTCGGTTCCTCTGAATGTTTTTGAATGTTTTACGTTAGCTGCAGTTTATCACAATTTTGGGAACATTTTATGTTTTTATCTGTGTGAATTAACAATTTTAAGCTTCTTTCATTAAAAAGAGCTGAGAGAAGACGCAATAACGTTTACATTCACTGTTAGACTTTTCTTTTTTCTTCAGAACCAGAATTGTACAAAAAAAACTCTGTGTTTGTTTTGTGAAGGTTAACTTCATCATCTTCATCAATGTGATCCGTATTCTGGTGCAGAAGTTGAGGTCTCCCGGTGTCGGAGGAAACGATACCAGCCACTTCAAGTGAGACACAACAAACCCAAAACACACTCACACACTACTGATGAGTAAACACACATTTATTTATATAAATACTGTGTGTGTGTGTGTGTGTGTGTGTGTGTGTGTGTGTGTGTGTGTAGGAGACTGGCCAAATCCACTCTGCTGCTCATCCCGCTGTTTGGGATGCACTACATGGTTTTCGCCTTCTTGCCTGAACACACGGGAGCAGAAGCTCGTCTCTTCATCGAGCTCGGTTTGGGATCCTTCCAGGTACAACAAACACAAACATCTGAGAATAAAGATAAATAAAATGTGACAACTACACATGATGTTTTTATGTTTTGAAGGGATTCGTTGTGGCCTTGCTGTACTGTTTCCTGAATGGAGAGGTAAAAAAATGTTCAGTCTTGACTTTTATCAGTCAGTCAGCTGCAAGATGCTTCTACTTTCTATCTTATTTAGAAAATTTTAAATGAGTTTTCAAATGACAAAAACTTAAAGGATGTTGAAGCATCCCACATTTAAAGAGGAGTTAGCTGAACAGTAAAGGATGTGGTGACATCTAGTGGATCAGACTGCATGTTTTCATGTGCAGCATCTTGCTAGTTTCATAATTTCAGAGGAACTCAAACATAGTTTATATTTATTTACCAGTTTTGTACAAGTCAGTCAGGAGACTTACACTTTTATATGAACTAAACTTTGTTTTAAAAGACCTGTTGTTGTTTATTAGTCCTGCACTTTTTGTTATTTCTAAACTATATTTAACATTTATGTTATTGATGCTGTGAAAGTGAAACACTTTCTGTTTATTAAACATGTGAAATCTAAAGCTGAAATGTTTCTTCTTCTTGTGTTTCCCATGTTTTCATCTACCTGCTGGTGTTTTTCAGGTGCAGGCGGAGCTGAAGAAGCGCTTCTGGAAGTGGCAGACTCAGAGTTACCTGAGTTACAGTAAACGACGACGTACTTTGTTTAATGAAAGCAGCACAGTCACTCAGATTTCTGTTCTGGACAAATCCAGCCCTAAAGACCAGCAGAGCTCTGAGACTCACGTCCTCACGGCCAACAACTTGTCCACAGTCTGAAGAGCAGCGAACAGCGTTTTAGGCTAAACAGCAGAACCTCACAGCTGAAGGTACTCTGGAAGTTTGCAGTTTATTTTTTGCTGAACTAATATGAGACCTTTAACCTGTATAACACGTCAACAACGTCCTACACATCATCCAAATCCAACAGGTCCCCAGACGGCAGAGACAACGTCTCAAAACAGCTCATTGTTTGGATCTCTTTGCTCTGGGGCTCCGCCTCCACATCTTACTCATAACTAACAAATCCTTTCACAACTTTTTATTCCTGAAAGAAGAAACAAACATTCATCTTTTTCTCTTCACCTTTAAGAAGCATCAGACTGTTTGTTTGAAGGTAAAATGGGAAACTGATCCTGATCAGATGTGGAGGTACCAGATCGCAGCAGAAAGGGTTGGAAAGAGCAACACGGCAGATCAAAACAGTTTATTCACTTACTCCAGTCATACATCTCAAAATACATAACAAATCATTTAAAACTTAAAATGAAAGAAAAGGTGTAAAATAACAACATTTCACATACTAGCACGTACTTCTTCCATCAAGATAAAAAAAATTATCTGTGATATAAATTTAGCATTTGTTAAACACGAATCATGACCATAAACATAAATCTGAGTCTAAACTTTCTTTTTTTCTGCCAGTTGATTTTAGCAAAGCTGTTCTCATTTCTGATTCTAAAAACCATTTTAACTGACTGTACTGCTGTTTTATTGTTGTTATTATTGGATGTTTCCTCACTGACACTGATCTTAATATTACTAATTAAGAGCCACTTGATTCACAGACATTCCTGTTTGTTGTGGGGGGTGGGGGGTGACAGCGGTGGCAGGGGGTGACATGGGATGGAGTAGCGGGATGATGCAGGTGGAGATGGGTGACGACTGGGTGGTGGGGGGGGGCAGGTGGCAGGGGGTGGAGGAGGGAGGTGGGGGGTTCTCATGAAGCCATCAGTGGCTCTGTCTGCAACATGTTGCACGTGCATTAGTGCACATCTGGAGCACTCGACTGTAAAAGCTTGTTATTAGTCAGATTTGATGTGTTTGTTATAAACTAGAAGTTTTTGTGTTTGGTTGTTTTTTATGTTTTAATTGAACTAATTAAATATTTTAGATTACAGAATCTTTAAATTTCTAAATCAGTATTTATGCTCAACATATTTTTTGTATGATCATATATAATGTTATAAAAATATAGATAGTGGAGAAAGTTTACGTGAACATCAGTGAATTCATTATAATTTGAAGGTTTAGATATTCATGTTAAAACATTGTGTTTTCCTTCATGTCGACACGTCAGGTGTTTTGCTGGCATGTACAACACCAGCTGAGTTCTGCTGAGTGTCTGATCACTGCAGTGCCTTTCGTGTATATGTCTGTGTGCCTCACGTTGTTGTTGAACTACATAACAGATGTGCTTCTTTGTCTCGTGTTCCACTAAAGGAACCGATAAATGTGACTAGATGAAAATACTTCTGTGAGGACGTCATGTTTAACTTAAGTCTTTATTTCTTAAAAGTTTGATGTAATTGTCGCCTTCAGGAGGGCTGCACGGTGGTGCAGATAGCACTATTACCTTGAAGTGAGTAGGTTTGAAACCGGACCAGAACCTTTCTGCATGTAGTTTATATGTTCTCTGTTTGTGGTCCTGTGATGGACTGGTGACCTGTCCAGGTGTAACTCCGCCTCCCTGTGACACTGAACAGGAGCATCGTGGGTAAAGATGACTGACTTTATGCTCGTTCACAGTTTGCAGTGACATCTAGTGGTAAAAAACTGTAACCCAGTAACTGTGACAGCAGAAACTCCTCCCACCTGATTCAACATCTTTATTCTTGTTTGTTCATACAAAATGTTGTTCTATTAGAGGAACCAGAGTCCATGAAGAAACGTCACACATACACACAGAGAACATGCTAACTCACAGGAAGGTTCCAGCCCACTTCAAGGTGACCGTGCACACCCTCTGGTTCAGAGTACTAATATGAGGTTTGGATATAATGTTCTAGAACTAAATATTATATTTTATTTTTGGTGGTTTGATGTTTAGGATTCTGTATGATTTAAAAACATGTTGACGCTGAAGTTCCTGATGCAGATGGACACGTGGAGCATCTTTCAGGAAGCTGTGGGCTCTGAGGACCAGGAAGAACCCGGAACATTGATGACTGAAATATGTGTAATTACCCAAAATGCAACAGCTGTTTGTCACTTTGACATTTTCTGAAGTAGCAGAATTTTTCTTTCTTTGATTTTAAGTCAGAGTCACTGTTTAGATGTAACAGTGGATGTAGTAAACATAAAAATAGGTTGAAAATGTTCATCTGTTTGGGATTTAAATTAAAAACACACACATGCATCTTGTGGCCCAGAATGTTCACTGAAACGTGCGCACGTGCATCAATTCACTAAGAAAACATCCCGTTTTAGAAATAATACATGTGCTTGTTTGTGGGAACTAATAGATCAGCTGAGAGAAGAAACGCACACTGAAAAAGGAAAACCACGAATGAACCAACAAGTTAAACATTTATTTTTTATATTTTTATAATATACAAAAAGCTTTTGCTCACAGAAAACAATATGATGCAGAAACAAATAAAGAGAAGCTCCTGATACATTCAACACAAACTTGTGAGCCCTGTTTCATCACCTTCAGCTGATTTAAACAAGCAAAAAGCACAAAAAAACCCCCAATTCAATTAGTCACCATCAAAAAAGCAATGAATAAATTCCCATCATGCAACACAGCAAAAAGTAAAGAGTCCAGCAGCTTTTACAGCACTGCACTTTCCCTCATGTCTGTAAAGTTTAACACTCAAAGGAAAAGTTTTTGACACAAAGCCACAATTCACAGAACTATTCACAGTTAAAACCTTAAAAAGGCGTTGTAGCTTATTTATTGCCTCACAGACTCGTTACAGCTGCTCAAACACAAGAACACGTCCCGGATTCCCCAAAAACTCCGCCTTCATTAGAGATTCTGGTGAAATGAGATAAAAACGATTAAAACAGCCTGTCAGAGAGCAAAGAGGCATTATGGGAGGTTTCATGTTTAACACAAACACCATATAAGAAATAATATTCCTAAAAACACAAGAACAATCAGCCTAGTGTCTTTAAATGGCGACTATTCACAGAACATTTACAAGAAACAACGTTTGCAGCTTGTTTCTGTTTCACACATTTGCAGTTTATTTACTCACAAAGTTTGGCTACAGACCTGTCAAATATCTGAACAAACTACTTCATATATCTGAACAACAGATTCAAATAAAGTTTATTCCTATAATTATAGCAACATCTTTGTCTGACATCAACATAGCACTGGTAATATAAAACTCCAACTCCTTTATTAAACAACTAAAGATAATAAATGTCAGAAATGGTGTCATGACTTGGTGAGATTGTCCTTCTGTTTGTGATGAATGTTTGATTGAACCTAAGTGGTGGATGATTGTCCAGCCCTTTCCCCAAATTAATCAGAGCCCTCTTATGACTGCTGTTGGGTTTGCACTGCCATTACTGCAGGTCAGAGGTCAAACAGCACGCCGAGCGGACAGTTTCTGGTCAGCCCTTCACTCTCTCTTTACATTATATGGACTCTGAGAAACGATGGATGCGGACTGCAGGTAAGAAATAAATGTTTTAAATCATTTGTAAAGTTTATCTGATGAAACTGACTGGATTTAAGTGTTCTGATCCACAGGCTATATACAACAAATAAGAACAAACAAACAGAAAAACTCTAAAATCCGTCACCTGAAGACAATGTGGACACATCAGGGTCCAGGTGACGCATTAACATTATGAAGTTGAAGGAGAAATTTGAGAATTTTAGTAAAACTTATGACTTTATCTCAAGACAACGAGTTTGTGATTACTTTAAAAGATAAAAAAAAAATTAACATCTTATTAAAAAAAGATAATCAATATTTAAAATTAGGTTTCAGCTTGACTGTTTTTATAGTCATGTGTTTAACAAGACAAACAAAGTATGTTTAATATGACATGCATTTACATGAGAGTTAAACACTGAAGCACTGCTTCATTAAAAACACTAATTGGTCGTATTTCGGCTCAACCTGAAAATGAGTTAAAGTACTTCAAAGGCCTGCAGGTTTCAAATACTGATTTTTGTCTCAAGCATCAGAAAAACATTTAAATAACCCTTTCTTTACTTTGCAGTTTAGTTTGAAAGAAAAAGATAAAATCTTTGAAATCATCAACAAGAAGTCAGAATACTTGTTTCGTGCTTGAAGGCACTTCTGGAGACGCGACGCGGAGGTGAGAGTCGGGATTCAGAGGATGTTGGAGTCCAATCAGAGGACACATCTGCAGTGACATCAGCTGAAACGGCCGTGCAAAAACTCAGTGAGGAGTTATGAACTCATCTTTGGAATGATTAAATTACCCCAAAGTTTTAAAAAACAACAACTTCATTTAAGTTTGCTTGTTTTTCAAGCATCAAGATAAAAGATTTTACTAAAAACTGCAAAACTATTAATCAGAGTGAACGAGAAAGTTTTTAAATGTTGTTTTTCTTAAATAAATTGTAATATAATAAGTTGTGTTCAGTGTCTCTACGGATGAGACTGTGTGTTCAGATGTGACTGGAGGATCAGGTTTACAGCTCACTGCCTGATGCTGAGAAAAACAAAACCTTTCAGAGGAAAATCAAATTAGCATCCAGTTAAAACACTGAATTTTCACAATAAATGCACAAATACAGTAAATGCAACTTCATGCAGTAAATGAGTTTCATTCATGAGTTGATTTTCTTTGACATGTTCTGTACTAACAACTGTTTAAAACTAAAGACACGTCATCGGTCCGGGGCCGAGGTTTGAGAGGTGCGTGGTCGTTGTTTATAAACCTCAGCACTGGCACAAACATGGAAAAGCGACCCAAACCTGTTTTTTATTTAACTAACTTGTTTTGGCTTCTCACATGAAAAGATTTGAATAAATACTTTTTTCCTTCTTGATATTCGGTTCTGTTTTTTCTATCATTCACAGCTTGAAAATCAAATAATATTTTATTTAGAGTGACTGTTTATATTTCAGAGGTGCTGCAGAAGTTTAAGATTGTTACTAACATTAGCCGTGGCCCCTGTGGAGTTCCTGCTTCAGATAATCACACTGATAAGTTCCTTCTTCAGCGTTTTCTCACTGTACATTTTTGTTTATTGATCTGACATGAATTAAACGCTGCAGCTTCATGATGGTGGCGACGACTCGGACACGGAGCAGAAAACACGTGGAGGTGAATTTTTTCTAAACTTCAAGGTAGAATTTGGGGTAAAACCACGTTTTTCAGAATGTAACACCAGTGTATCTACATCAAACCATTTCTTTTAAATAATTTGTGTGAAAAATGTACCATGATGTAACTCTTCTGGTATAAATCCACAGAAAGCATCACACAACTGTTGCTGCAGTATAAAGAGAAAAATAATCTCCAGATGTGTTAAAGTATTTACATCAGGGCTTCTCAAGTTAAACCCCTTGAAACTACGAAGCAGCTACATAAAGAGGAACGCATGAAGAGTTTAAGTCTGAAATACAGACTGGAATGATCAGTGTAAAGACTCTACAGACCCCTCAGCTGTAGTCATGAACTCACCCAGTAGCACCAGAATCTCTCAACACCAACACAATATATACAGACAGATGGAGATTCTGCTTATCTTCATGTTGTAGCCTGGAAACAGGTTCCTTCATTGTGCCTTTTGAAGACGCATATGAACAGACGTGTGATGTTTTCCAGCTGGTTCTGGATCAGTGACTCAGTATTTGGCACGTTCTTCTTCAGACGAGAGGTTGTTTGGGATCGCTGCAGTTCAGTTGGGTTTCCATCACAGATTCATCAGGATACGGGTTGAGAAATGGGATGGAGAGGTTAGTCATCGGGATGAGTGTGGGTGGGGCGGGGTTATTGGTATCAGGTCCAGTCGAGTCATCCCTGTCAGCGCCGCTCAGGTGGCCGGGCTCTCCGCCTGCAGGCTGGACATTCGGATCTGGGAGCTGCTCTTGCTGAGGATGGACAGCTGCGTCCCCCCGTTCACCCCACTGCTCGCCAGCGAAGGATGTCTGTGCTTCAGGTCCACAGCAAAATACCTGTTTACCGTCCAACTGCGCCATTTCCTCTTGATCTCCGATTGCACCTTGAGGGATATACTTCACAAGGTCATTATTAATGAACTTCGCTAGAAAGAGACAAGCTGGCTGTCCTTCAGGCTCCATCCAGACCAGGTACTAACATGCATCCAGACCAGGTACTAACATGCATCCAGACCAGGTACTAACCTGCATCCAGACCAGGTACTAACCTGCATCCAGACCAGGTACTAACCTGCATCCAGACCAGGTACTAACATGCATCCAGACCAGGTACTAACCTGCATTCAGACCAGGTACTAACCTGCATCCAGACCAGGTACTAACCTGCATCCAGACCAGGTACTAACCTGCATCCAGACATGGTACTAACCTGCATCCAGACCAGGTACTAACCTGCATCCAGACCAGGTACTAACATGCATCCAGACCAGGTACTAACCTGCATCCAGACCAGGTACTAACCTGCATCCAGACCAGGTACTAACCTGCATCCAGACCAGGTACTAACCTGCATCCAGACCAGGTACTAACATGCATCCAGACCAGGTACTAACATGCATCCAGACCAGGTACTAACCTGCATCCAGACCAGGTACTAACCTGCATCCAGACCAGGTACTAACATGCATCCAGACCAGGTACTAACCTGCATCCAGACCAGGTACTAACATGCATCCAGACCAGGTACTAACATGCATCCAGACCAGGTACTAACCTGCATCCAGACCAGGTACTAACCTGCATCCAGACCAGGTACTAACATGCATCCAGACCAGGTACTAACCTGCACCCAGACCAGGTACTAACCTGCATCCAGACCCGGTACTAACCTGCATCCAGACCAGGTACTAACATGCATCCAGACCAGGTACTAACATGCATCCAGACCAGGTACTAACATGCATCCAGACCAGGTACTAACCTGCATTCAGACCAGGTACTAACCTGCATCCAGACCAGGTACTAACATGCATCCAGACCAGGTACTAACCTGCATCCAGACCAGGTACTAACCTGCATCCAGACCAGGTACTAACATGCATCCAGACCAGGTACTAACCTGCATCCAGACCAGGTACTAGTCTGCATCCAGACCAGGTACTAACATGCATCCAGACCAGGTACTAACCTGCATCCAGACCAGGTACTAGCCTGCATCCAGACCAGGTACTAACCTGCATCCAGCCCAGGTACTAACCTGCATCCAGACCAGGTACTAACATGCATCCAGACCAGGTACTAACATGCATCCAGACCAGGTACTAACCTGCATCCAGACCAGGTACTAACCTGCATCCAGACCAGGTACTAACCTGCATCCAGACCAGGTACTAACCTGCATCCAGACCAGGTACTAACCTGGACCAGTTTTCACACCTGGTCATAGAATTCAACCAGCTACCAGCAGGCTGCTGGTAAACTGTGTTTAGCTCTATCAAATTTGATTTCAGAAACCAGGACATTGATAAAATCTCCCAGAATGCAAGCTGGTTCCAGGTCTGAACAGAGCCTTTGTCTTTAAAACTAACCAAAACACATTAACACAAACTTCTACTGTCACAGATGTTTCAGGTTAAAAACTGAAGATGAATTTCAGGTTCATTTTGATGCAGTTTATACGTTTTATTATCCAACAGCTTCTTTCATATAAAAGGAAAAAGGACGTTCATTTTGTCTCTACTACAAGTTGTTTGTAAAATAATTATACCAAAATATATTTATAAATTCAGTTTTAATAACTTAATAATAATCCTTATCATGTAAAAACATTTACCAAATTAAAGCTTCAGCATCTTTTATTTAAACTTCAAAGTCATTTCTCTTGAAGTGTCTTTTTGATTCATTGATAGTGTTAATTGATCAGGTTGAGATTTACCTCTCCGTTCAGGAAGCAGTACAGGACGGCCACCACGAATCCCTGCAGAAACACACGGTGACCCAACATGAGAATAAAATAAGAATGTCTTTGTTCTGTGTGTCTCTAGTGTGTGAAGATAAATTTGAAGTTTGATTTCAGAAAATTCACCTGGAAGGATCCGAGTCCAAGTTCAAAGACCAGACGTTCCCTCTTGCTCACGTTCTCTGGAGAAAAGGCGAACACAGTGTAGTGGATCCCAAACAGAGGGATGAGCAGCAGAGTGGAGCGAGCCAACCTCCTGCAAAGCAACACGCCAACATGAGTGTAGATTTAAAACTCAGACAGCTCTAAATACAAACACAAACAGAGGAACTTAACTGGGTTAAATGTTCTGTACTCCGATTTAATCTAAGAACCGGTAAATCAGAAACAAGTTCCCTAAAGAAATACTTACAGGTAAATACTGGATTCATTACCACCAATATCTGGGGACTGTAGCTTCTGGACCAGGATGACGATGATTCCAATGAAAAGCACAAAGTTGATCTGCAGACACAAATACTAGAAATTAAACTAAGAAGATCAGAGTGTTGAAAAAATGGATTAGAAAACAGAAATAATCAGGATAATAATAATAAATCCAGCAGCAAAGTTGGACTGTACAAACACAAAAATACCTCCAACAATAATCAGGTAATATAAGTTATTGATAATAGAATATTTTTCTTACCATAATTGAAGCCAGAACAGGACCCTTAATGACCCACCAGATGGCAGCGTTGTCATTCATGTCCCAACACCTGAGAGAGCAGCATGATACAGTACAATAATAACTCTCATTATGAACAGAAAGACGAACCTGAACACAGCACACATCATCACTTGAACCTGAACACAACACACACCAACGCTTGAACCTGAACACAACACACATCATCACTTGAACCTGAACACAACACACATCATCGCTTGACTTGAACCTGAACACAACACACACCATCGCTTGAACCTGAACACAACACACATCATCACTTGAACCTGAACACAACACACATCATCACTTGAACCTGAACACAACACACATCATCGCTTGAACCTGAACACAACACACATCATCGCTTGAACCTGAACACAACACACATCATCGCTTGAACCTGAACACAACACACATCATCACTTGAACCTGAACACAACACACATCATCACTTGAACCTGAACACAACACACATCATCGCTTGACTTGAACCTGAACACAACACACACCATCGCTTGAACCTGAACACAACACACATCATCACTTGAACCTGAACACAACACACACCATCGCTTGAACCTGAACACAACACACATCATCACTTGAACCTGAACACAACACACCTCACCGCTTGACTTGAACCTGAACACAACACACACCATCGCTTGAACCTGAACACAACACACATCATCACTTGAACCTGAACACAACACACATCATCACTTGAACCTGAACACAACACACATCATCACTTGAACCTGAACACAACACACACCATCGCTTGAACCTGAACACAACACACACCATCGCTTGAACCTGAACACAACACACACCATCGCTTGAACCTGAACACAACACACATCATCACTTGAACCTGAACACAACACACATCATCACTTGAACCTGAACACAACACACATCATCACTTGAACCTGAACACAACACACATCATCGCTTGAACCTGAACACAACACACACCATCACTTGAACCTGAACACAACACACACCAACACTTGAACCTGAACACAACACACATCATCGCTTGACTTGAACCTGAACACAGCACACATCATCACTTGAACCTGAACACAACACACATCATCGCTTGAACCTGAACACAACACACATCATCGCTTGAACCTGAACACAACACACATCATCACTTGAACCTGAACACAACACACATCATCACCTGAACCTGAACACAACACACATCATCGCCTGAACCTGAACACAACACACATCATCGCTTGACTCGAACCTGAACACACCACACATCATCACTTGAACCTGAACACAACACACACCATCGCTTGAACCTGAACACAACACACATCATCGCTTGAACCTGAACACAACACACATCATCGCTTGAACCTGAACACAACACACACCATCGCTTGAACCTAAACACAACACACACCATCACTGGAACCTGAACACAACACACACCATCGCTTGAACCTGAACACAACACACACCATCGCTTGAACCTGAACACAACACACATCATCACTTGAACCTGAACACAACACACATCATCACTTGAACCTGAACACAACACACACCATCGCTTGAACCTAAACACAACACACACCATCACTTGAACCTGAACACAACACACATCATCACTTGAACCTGAACACAACACACACCATCGCTTGAACCTGAACACAACACACATCATCACTGGAACCTGAACACAACACACACCATCGCTTGAACCTGAACACAACACACACCATCACTTGAACCTGAACACAACACACATCATCACTTGAACCTGAACACAACACACATCATCACTTGAACCTGAACACAACACACATCATCACTTGAACCTGAACACAACACACATCATCACTTGTTCATAACCAACCCGATATCATCAAACTGCAGCCTGAGGACGGCCCAGATGGTCACGCACACTGTCGGAGTTCCTGTTGGAACACACAAACCGTAAGAACCACACGGTGGTTTCAGCTTCTTATTCCAACCGTGTGTAACGAGCTCTCACCCCAGCCGATGATGATGTACCAGTAGAAGTATCTCTTCTCTGGGAAGAAGGTCTCCACCAATAAAGTGAAGAGGTACAAACCCTCAATGAAGAGCCAGAAGTAGTTGGAGAGGACGCAGTAGTGGAAAAATATCATCACCGCTCGACACTCCAGCTTCAAGAAACAAGGAGTGAGTTAAAACATCTTAAAGCATCAGGAGAACAAACGAGTGTGTGCAACTCACAGTGTGTATGAAGCAGTGATCGCTGTCCTCTTCAGTATACAGAACGCCATCTTTGATGAAGACAGAAATAGCTCTCAAGATGAACGACACAAAAAGGTTCATGTGGATGAAATTCCTGGTACAGTGAAGCTTCCTGTGTGGAAACCACATCATGGACAAAATGGTATTTAGTTTAAATTAAAACAGAACAATGTTTCTACTGAAAGAGGCCATTTCATACACATTTCAGGACTTTGTGGTTATTTCTTAAGTATTAACCAGTAATGAAACATTTAATATCTAAAAAATGTCAGGAAACACTGATTAACAGACCTTTCAATCTATCTGCATTAAAATTCAGGTGGTTCCGGCTCCTTCCGTCAGGCCCCGAGAAGCAGCTCATTCATATTCATTATTTGAATTTGCTGGACTCTGATTGGCTAACAAACTAGCCTATGAGAGCAAGGTATACTGTTTTTTGTCCCACTGCACATGGCAACGTCCGACGTTCTCTCTTCCTGTTTGTTACGTCTTATGCTAACAGCTTTCAGCTAGCAGCATGCTAGGTGTGGTTTCAACTGCAGGAGCTGATGAATACTAACGAACAAAGGAGTTGTGATGAAACAGATACAGGCCGTTAGAACTCGGGAGAACTCGGGTTTTATCACCACCTGCGTAGTTTGAGAGATTAAAACTGAAAGAGAAGTTGTTGACCTGTTTTCACCCACTATGAAGGTAAGAACACCTGTGGAGCTAAAATATTCAACAGAAACCTCAGAAAAACTGTTTTTAATGGAAGGGTCTTTTGAAGAACCCTGATGTAAAAATGTAGATTTTAAAAACAGGCACCAAAATGTTTAAAACAAGGTTCCTGAATCTTTTAATTCTAATCAAAGTAACTTTTTTCTTTATAATATCAACTTCCTGATGCAGATTGTAAAAGTCTCACCTGAACCTGCACAGGATGACCATGGCGGTGGTGAGAGACACCAGAGAGGTGCTGTAGCCCACCGTGTACAGAGCTTTCACCGACACAAAGTACATGTCCTGAAAGGAAAACACAGCGTGAACTGAGAGTGAGAGAATATGAAATGAAGCTGCAGCGGTGAAAACACTCACTTGATGGCTGCTGTTTCGTTCTTCATACAAACAGGCGTCGATGTAATGAGGAAACGGCTCTGACCATCCGAACTCCGTGCAGTTACGTCTCACCTTCCCCAGTTCTGCACACAGGAAACTTCATGAGCTCATAACAAACAACAAGAACCTTCTAAATCTGCATGAGTTTGTTGCACTGAGAATCTTTTCATCTGTTTTTATTTTAAGTCAGTAAACAGACTCACTTACCAAACCTCTAAGTTACATGTTTATTAGTCTCAGTAATGCTGCAGAACTCTAATTCATCTTTTATTAAACAGAATATTTGTGTGTATGTGAATGTGTGAGGAAGCTAACCAAAGTCTTCCTCGCTCATGAACTGAGAGAAGAGCTCGGGACAGTTGACCTCAGTCACTTCACCGACTTTGGCTGGTTGCCAACATGTCAAATTGTCCCAAAACCACGGACAGTCTAAAGAAACAGCACAAACACAAAGAGCCTCATTAACTGCAACACATTCAGAATGACATCTTCATCTCACTCAACAAATATCAGTTCTTTATAATAAACCAAACACCAGTTTAAACATTACATTTAGCAGGACTGCTAATTGTTCTCAATGTGTCTGTTTCACCCAGAAATAAAGAAAACCTGAAGGTGTTTATGTAACTTTTAGAATTAGAAAATCAGCTGTTTAATTACAGATTTAATAAACTAGATTTTAACAGTTAAATTCAGTTTGTTTTTATCATTTAATACAATAAATCCAGCTGGTTTTAGACTTTAAGCAAAACTGTACTAAACTGTCTAAAACAGGCTTTTTATAGTTGATAGAAGATTTCAGAGGAGTTGTTGGTGCTGCTGTGCATCTATTAATCTCTTCTGTCCCTCATCCATCATTTAATCTGACACCTGCCACTTACTGATTACCTGTAACTTCCCTCATTCTGACACAACCATCCTGATATCCTGAAGCTCGTCCTAAAGACGAAGGCACCAGAACATGTTTTCTCTGCTCGTCAGTTTTAGTGCATCGAATCAAGAAGAGAAACAAACTGTGTACGTGTGTTTTAATGATCACTGAGTGCAGACACGCAGGTCAGAGTTAACCACAGTTTAACGGTTTATCTGCAGCTCATTATTACAACTATGCTGAAGATGTTCTGGTTATTAACCTTCGGGTTATTTTTATTTTAATTAGAGCCTCGTTCAAAACGAGTTGTTAGAATGAAGCAGCAACAATACAGATTCAGATCAACCCACCAAACTCAGAGCTGGGATCCTCTGCTGCCATCATCTCCATGCATTTCTCCTCTTCTCTCTTGATCACACAGTTTGAAGGAACCTGCTGTCTTGAACCCTGAAAACACGAAGCAGGAAGAATAAAAAAGAGTCAAAGTGATGAAGAGCAAAGAAGAAGACACAATGGACTTGGTTCAGCTGCCTCATTAGCTTCAGTCCTCAGTGTGAAAGACCGTAGCTCGGGGATCTGTTTAAACTCTCAACCAATTAAATAAATCATTGCACAGCTGCTGGAACCCTCTGAAAGCTAACTAACCCCGAGCACAAGCATTACTCTGGTGAAAACAAAGGCTCTCAGGCATGCCCTTCTCACACCGGACCAACACCAGAACCGGCTCAGTCAGACAGAGTTTAAACCTGTACTGGAACAGAGATCACAACAAGGACTCTGAGGTCTGAATCCAGAGACCTGTTTGTTTCAGACCCTGTGAGAACTTAATCTGAAACAATCCCTGATAGTTCTCATGTAGTGCATGAGGAAGTTCCTGTCTCAAACAATCCAAAGGTAAGAATGTTGTTAAACAAACAATAAATATTAATTATTCCTGCCACATGCTGACCGATGAATTATTGATTCAGACACTCCATATGGTTTTATTAAGTGAATAAGAACACGTGTGTAAGAAAATCAATCCGTGTTTGCTGAATTTATTCAGATGAAGCTTCCACATGTTGCCAGCTCTCTTTATTTATTGATATTGTTTCTTATGACTCACTCGAGCAGCAGCTCAGTGACAAATATTAATTTTGTTTGAACAGCAGTGACAAAGAAAATCTCTAACAACTAACATGTTGAGTATCAGAAGTGAAATGTATAACACATTGATGCTTTTCTTTATATTCAAAATCCAAATATTTGATGTAAAATAGATCAATTTCATAAAATAAAAATAAACTAAATACAGTATACTGTATATTTACACTTTATAATTCTACAGTGATGAAAAAGTAGAAAGATTAATGAGTGATAACTCACCAGAGGGAGGAGGAGCAGCAGAGTCAGCAGGCTGAATTTAACAGCAGACATCTTGTCCTTCAGTAGTTTCCTTTAAACTCAGAGCAGCTACAGTAAAACACAGCAGGACAGCGGTTCACCTCGGGATCTGAAAACACAGCAATAGATGATCTTTAATACATCTCACCTGGTAACACACACATATATATCACTCTGCATCACTCTGCATCACTATACATCACTCTGAATCACTCTGCATCCTTCTAAATCACTCTGCATCACTCTGAATCACTCTAAATCCCTCTGCATCACTCTACATCACTCTGAATCACTCTGCATCCTTCTAAATCACTCTGCATCACTCTAAATCACTCTGCATCACTCTGCATCACTATACATCACTCTGAATCACTCTGCATCCTTCTAAATCACTCTGCATCACTCTGAATCACTCTAAATCCCTCTGCATCACTATACATCACTCTGAATCACTCTGCATCCTTCTAAATCACTCTGCATCACTCTGAATCACTCTGCATCACTCTAAATCACTCTGCATCACTATACATCACTCTGAATCACTCTGCATCACTCTAAATCACTCTGCATCACTCTGAATCACTCTAAATCCCTCTGCATCACTCTACATCACTCTGCATCACTATACATCACTCTGCATCCCTCTAAATCCCTCTGCATCACTCTACATCACTCTACATCACTCTGCATCACTATACATCACTCCGAATCACTCTGCATCACTCTGAATCACTCTGCATCACTTTGAATCACTCTGCATCACTCTGCATCATTATACATCACTCTGAATCACTCTAAATCACTCTGAATCACTCTGCATCACTCTAAATCACTATACATCACTCTGAATCACTCTGCATCACTCTGAATCACTCTGCATCACTCTGAATCACTCTGCATCACTCTACATCACGCTGAATCACTCTGCATGACTCTACATCATGCTGAATCACTCTGCATCACTCTACATCATGCTGAATCACTCCGAATCACTCTGAATCACTCTGGATCTGTTTCAGAGGAAACTAAACTCACAGGTTGGAAGTTCCTTTAAAAACTTTTAGATTTTTAGAATTAGAATTTGATCAGATGCTTCACATTAAGTAGAATTTATCTCTTACACATATCAGCTGCATTAATTGGACTCATCTCTTCAGTCCTGCTGGATCAGCTGGAGCTTTTTTAGATTTAACATGTTTTTAGTTTTATTTAAAGATTCATTGTTTGATTATTTTCATTTAAGATAGTATTTATATATAAATGGAAATGGAGTCTTTTTTAAATGAATAAATGATGGAAGTGCGTGAACACATGTGAAGTTGTGTGTCTGTAATGAGCTTGTGTGCATTCAGCATGACAGCTCAGGCCAGCAGGGTTGGGATGAAGAGCCAAGAAGCAGGACCAGGCGCTCGGGCCTTGTCCTGCAGGGAGAACTTGGCAGTTTGGCATTCCTACTCTATCAAAACGCTGCCAGCACGCAAGAGTTGTCAAGGGCAACAGCTGAGAGAGCTGCTGAGTTTGGATCTGAAGTGGACCACGTGGACAAGGAACCGCCTCCTGTTCCTTCATGCTGCTCGATTGTAAATAAACTCTTTTAGATTTGATCAGATTTTAGGGACAATAAAAAAAAAAACATCTGAACTTTAATAAAAACTTCCTCCTTAATCCTTTGCTGTTGAAATCCACAATGTAATGAAAAAATAAACAATAAATGTAACAAAACAGGAAACAACTTTTACATAAAACCACAAGGACCATACTGACTGCTGATGCTTTTCAACAGAAGCATTTCATTCATTTATTTTATGTTTGTTAAACACAATCTAATAAAATCTTCCTTCTGCCATTCCAAAAACTATCCAAAAAAAATTAGCTCATCCAGTTTTTCAGTTTTCCTGTTAAAATGCAAATAAACAGCAATAAAAACCTAAGCTATGGGGAAGGTAAAAAAATGAATCCATAAAATAAACACAAATGATTTACTCCCACTAAAGAGAGACAAAACAATAAAAAGCTACAACATTTCATGTGAGACGTGATATGGAGGGTTTTTATTGTTGGATCAAAGGGGTTGTAAAAAGTGCTGCTGTGTGTGAAAGTGAAAGATTTCATCAGTAATAATCCACTGTAACATATTCTTCCTTTTTTGGTTGTAGAACTGATAAACATTGAAAGCCACTTTAAAATCAACAGCATACATAGTAGAATTTTAAAGTTGCTCAGAATGAAACTCTCACAGTTTTCAGATAGCTTAGCAGTTTGCTAATAGAGTTCTCCTGCAACTGAAACTCAATGTGTTTCCTGTTAAACTGCTTAGAAAGATCTACATTTGTTTGAAAGATTCAGTACAAAGTATCTATAAGTTATGATTGTTAGAAAGAAAACTATAAAGTTGAGATTTATATTAGATGGAGAGAATCCCGCCTACCTCAACCCGCCTGCTGTATTTCACATCAACAAAGACTTTCTCATTGACTGATTGTTGTTTGGCCCATGACCAAAATCAAGAGATGCCCATCAGTGTAGCCAAGAACATCACAGAATAAGGTTAGATTATAACACAGTTTCCTCTGTTGCAGAAAGTTAAAAAATCAGCTGGTGGTACATTTTTATGTGCAGCTGGAATTTATATACGGAACGCCGCTCCATCTGCTAACCACATTTTATATTTACTCATAAAAGAATTCAATTTCCAACAAGCAGCAGATTAATAACTGTAATTAGATGTATTTATTTATTTTAATTAACTTAAAGTGAATATTTGAAAGCAAATACAAGAAGATGCAGAGAACATGCATTTTTTCATTTTGCAACAACATCGACGAAATATTTGATCTGACTCCAGTAAGATTTATTTGTTGACATTTTTAAACATGAAGTTGAGCTTCTCTGCAAAATGTTACTGATATTTAATTAAAGAATGTTGGTCCCAGGCGTTCCCAAGAAAAACCTGATAGAAACCACCTGGAAAACAGATCAACAGGTATGGTGGAGTTAGTTGTGTCTATCTGTTTAACAGAGACTCTGGTTGACATCAACATGTCAGAAATAGCTGCTTAAACCAAACAACCCAAGCAGGTCATAACAAAACACACATGCATATGTTAGGACAGGAAATCAGAACGTGTGGGTGTGTTTCTGTTCATGACTGTTAGCTCAGCAGCTGCTCACGATCATCCTTCCTGAGACTTCATCAGTGATATAATGAGTCTCACTGGCTTTCATGTTGAACACAGTCCGCCTGAGTGTTTGTAATGTTTGATGCTGCATTTTTAAAAAATCCTTGATTAAAATAACTCACACGTGCACGTTCACCCTGCAGATTAAAACCATGTTTATCACACTGGTGTGCTCTTTGGGTTCATGATTAACACTTGAGTAAAGTTAAAGCAAACAGAAGGAGGAACAAGAGTTGAGACTGAGAGTGGGTGTTTGTGCTAGCTGAGACAAATCTTTCTGGGTGGAGTTCCTTCTTTCAGGAATGAGCAGGAAGGAGTTCTGATCAATCATCTGCTGTCATAGTGGTGGACCCAGACTCGAGGGTATAAAACCCCCAAAACTTCTAATAAAGAAAACCAAAAAGGAGCTAAAATAACTTCCAGACAACAGGCAGTTGTTGGAAACACACAAGAATCAGACAGCGAGGTGATTATTACTGAACGACGAGCTGCTGAGGAGGAAACTAATCAGATGGATGATAATCAGGTGTGACAGAGTGAACTGAGGAGGAGGAGGCAGAATGAAACTTTAGAAACAAACAGAAAAACAAATAATAAAATAAAACAGTGATCAAAGCTCAGAGAACACGAGGGAAACATCACACGAGGAACACTGAGAGTAAAATATAAGATCATAAACAAGAAAGTAAGAATTCAAATAACTGAAGGTGTAACAAATAATGAGTCTTAAAACAACTGAAAACAAACTTCACATAACAAAAATCCCTGAATCACAACAAACAATAGAAACACTGAAAAATGAGTGATGAGCTGAGACATTTCAGAAAGAGAAGTATATGAAACATATTTAGTTTCAGTTGAAGCAGTTTGGTGTTTGGAATCACGTCAGGCTTTAAGAGTCATGCAGCAGTTTATTACCCTGCAATAACTCCAAGACCCTCAAATACTTACTACTACCGTCATTTAGCAGACGCTTTTATCCAAAGCGACTTACATTGAGAGAACATACAAGCAAGAATTCAAAGAGAAGGAAAAAAATATAAGGAGGCGGACTGTTTGGAGTCCAGTTTAATTCCGACGCTGATACATCAAGTGTAACAATTTNCTTCCTGAGACTTCATCAGTGATATAATGAGTCTCACTGGCTTTCATGTTGAACACAGTCCGCCTGAGTGTTTGTAATGTTTGATGCTGCATTTTTAAAAAATCCTTGATTAAAATAACTCAAACGTGCACGTTCACCCTGCAGATTAAAACCATGTTTATCACACTGGTGTGCTCTTTGGGTTCATGATTAACACTTGAGTAAAGTTAAAGCAAACAGAAGGAGGAACAAGAGTTGAGACTGAGAGTGGGTGTTTGTGCTAGCTGAGACAAATCTTTCTGGGTGGAGTTCCTTCTTTCAGGAATGAGCAGGAAGGAGTTCTGATCAATCATCTGCTGTCATAGTGGTGGACCCAGACTCGAGGGTATAAAACCCCCAAAACTTCTAATAAAGAAAACCAAAAAGGAGCTAAAATAACTTCCAGACAACAGGCAGTTGTTGGAAACACACAAGAATCAGACAGCGAGGTGATTATTACTGAACGACGAGCTGCTGAGGAGGAAACTAATCAGGTGTGACAGAGTGAACTGAGGAGGAGGAGGCAGAATGAAACTTTAGAAACAAACAGAAAAACAAATAATAAAATAAAACAGTGATCAAAGCTCAGAGAACACGAGGGAAACATCACACGAGGAACACTGAGAGTAAAATATAAGATCATAAACAAGAAAGTAAGAATTCAAATAACTGAAGGTGTAACAAATAATGAGTCTTAAAACAACTGAAAACAAACTTCACATAACAAAAATCCCTGAATCACAACAAACAATAGAAACACTGAAAAATGAGTGATGAGGTGAGACATTTCAGAAAGAGAAGTATATGAAACATATTTAGTTTCAGTTGAAGCAGTTTGGTGTTTGGAATCACGTCAGGCTTTAAGAGTCATGCAGCAGTTTATTACCCTGCAATAACTCCAAGACCCTCAAATACTTCTCTGTATTTATTTACAGAGTTTAAAGTTAAATCTACTCAGTACTTCAAAATTCACCATCTAATATGTTAATCCAGCTCCAAACTTACTAATTCCCTCTGAATCTCATCTCAAGTCACTCAAGTCTCCGGCTCTAAATTTAGCCAAAAGAATTATGGGAGGAATTAATATCCATCAGTTTGACTTAGTCTTTATTATTTTGGGGGCAGAGAGGGACACATTACATAGAAAAGGATGGATGTAAAAACTGGCCTGGTTTCTCACTCCCATCATGCTCCATTTTTCCCACAATTCATTTGGGAATTGCGCCATCACAAGTCTCACGCAAAGACACTTTGAAGCAAAAAATAACGAGGCAGGTAACAAAAAGCACAATGCAGCATCCCAACAGCTCTAACAGCCAACTGTGAGTTAAACAGATTTAATTCATAATGTTATAATTAGACTTCAGGTACTTTTGTTGATTGAATCATTAAGTTTTATACAAACATAATTCAGATTTGAATCTCAGCTGTGGTTCATGTTGTTTATTCAGACTTCATTCTGGGTTTTTATATGTTTTTACTTGATTTGATTATTTTTTATATTCTAAAAGCTCTGTGTTTGTTTTTTAAAGGTCATCTTGGTTTCTCATTTAGTTCCATACAGCTTTAATAATACAGCTAGATGCATTTTCATCCATCAAAGTCACTGACTCACACTTTAAGTGTTTTTTTTCTATTTTTCTGCTAATCTCTGAAGTCTGAATGCATTGAATGGAAATGTTCAATTGTTGGTCTGTCATGTGTAAACATGTCTGCAGGTTGTAAAACAACGAATCCATGTTGCATTTAGCCTGAAGTAAGAGCGTCTGGTGAAACTGGAAATGAGGCATTTATAAAAGTTACCAGGATAAAAGTTGATTAGTGACGTCAGTGTTTCTGCTGCTTATAAATAAAAGTAAATATCTGAGTGAAACAGCTGTAGCTACTCTGTGTCCTCCTTTTTGAGGGATGTTACATCATTTTTATCTTTTCTCCTACATAGTAAGATGAGTTTACGCTACAGAGCAGAGACTTTTCTACAATTTGACTCACGTCCAGTCGCTGAAAAACCTCCAGATGATTCTAATCGTAGCTGCACAAACAGTATCATTGTAGCTTCCCTTCATCCAGAAGGGAAAATTTAGAGAAACAAACAAAGAGTAAATGTTGCTAAAAGTAATATTTTTGTGGAAATCCTAAGAGGGACATTAATAAACTGTCATAATGTCTGATAATGGAATCAAAAAGAGCTGAATCCAAGTTGTGTGTTACAGAAATTCAGAGGAAAGGCTGCAGACAAGCATCAGCGTGCATACGCCCTGTAGATATACACCTGCAGTGATGATAAGGATATTTACCACATGGTACCAACCTGGAGCAAAACTTTATCCCAAACGTGGAAATAGGTGGAAAAAAATCGAATGTGCTCCGAGGCAGATTAAGAAATACAACCAGACTATTGTTATAACAGGGAAATTTAAATTCTAATGCAGATTAACTTAATACTTGTTTTACTATTACAGTCTGATCTATAGTGCATGTTGTCTGTTGTGTTAGTTTGTTATAGCAAAAGCAACATGCTACACAGTGTCCCATACAAACATTCTGTGTGTTTTATAATTGGCTGACTGGAAGCTGGTCATCTTTAGACCAGTTTACTGTAGAACTGCCCCGTAACTCTGCACATCCTGCACCAGATTTGTAGCAGGTATGACAAAGATCTGGAACAGAAGCAGGATGACATGTTGGAGCAGGATGACATGTTGGAGCAGGATGACATGTTGGAGCTGCTCTTCTGGAGGCCTTTTTGAAACACACGTGAACTCAGTACAGCTGCACTAAGTTCAACAACATCTTTAAAGTTTCAGGACTGAGACTGTTGAATAGAGGTGAGATATTTCATGCAGATCAGGAACCTGCAGAAAACTGAAGGAAATAATCTGAGACCAATAAATATCTTTTATATCTTTTCTCCTGGCTTTGCAGACCACACTTCAGCTGAAACAGGCCTGTACAATGTCACACTGTTCTTCAACAAAGTATGTGACACCTCCTCTGCATGTCCAGTCACGGAGGAAGCAGCAGTATTTTAAAGGTTTTCTTGCCTTTAAAAAGATTGATAATCCTGGAATTAGTTTTTATTTAGACTTCAATCCTTTGGCCCAGATTTTTCAGCAAAATAGTGAAAATTTGTATTGAGATGAAAAAAGATATTCATCTCTCTAGTGATCAGCTGGAGCTGAAAAACTAGAGTTTAGATCTCTGAGGCCAAACCATTTCCCCTCAGTTTGTAATGCCTGTGATCCCTGGGATTTATGAAGAACGCATGACATGAGCTAATAGGCAGGTTTTATGATTTTATTCTGTTATTTAGGCCAAATTACAAAGAGTGTTAAAAACCAAAGCAGAGAAGCAAGTCTGAGGCGACGTTGTGACAAACTCATTCTAACTGAAAATGATGAAGACCAGCGGTTTCATAACTAAGAACATCAGAATCCACATTTTATTTGTGTCCATATTTTTCTATTGCAGAATGCATGTAGAATACTCTCCATCACTCTAAGTGTGCAGCACTCGAAACATTCTGTAAAACCTAATATGCATCATCTGCCACTGTAGATACAGAAAAGGCTCATGGGAGAAAATACATTCTACAACATGATGAAGGCTGTAAGATGATTTAGTTTTTCATATCTTGCAGCTCTTTGCATCAGCATTCAGAACCAGATCTTCCTGATAACAAACATCTTGTTCTGAGGCTGGGTCCTTCGCCCGATGTCCTCCTCCTCCTCATCCTTCACGCTCTCCTCTGCTGCTCAGGCCAGTCAACATGGAGCTAACTGGATCATTTAAATGTCAACATCTCAGTTCAACAGCTGGGCTCTTATTTTCCAGATGTTTTCTCAGGGTTCTACATCAGCATCTTCATGATACTGATGTTTTGAGTAAATATAAACAGGATCCTGCAGTTTCAGTAATGCTTTAATGTCAACTGAATAATTAAACAACAAGAACTGCAAACATGGAGTTAAGTTTGGGGATAAACAGCTTATCTGTCAGATACATGTGATATGGTTCAACAGGAGGAGCTCAAACCACAGCAGCTTCCATTGGGACTGACTTTGTTTAGTTTTTTGGACAGACGGGTTCTTATAGCACCTGTTTGGCCTTGGACAGCGATACAGGGCGGATATGCAACTCATTCAACACTTTTTATGAATGAGACTTCAAAATGTAAACAAATCGCTCAGCATTGTTTTATTTTTATGACTGTGTCATCAAACCAAACGGATGAGTGCTGTTATGAACCCTTCCTCCTTCTCTCCCTCTGAACACTCACAACCATGAGACACTAACACAATACTGGGACAGAAGACAGGCTTGGATGAGGATGGCTGTGAGTGAAAGGTGTTTCAGGACTTTGTGAATCCTCCCAATTCATGAGACAAGATGCTTCACTGACAACAGGATGCATCACAAGGTCAAACTCAGCCGGCCTGGATTCCCAAAACCCTCAGAACATTAAATCTGCTCTAATGTTAATAACAATGTATATATATAGGTCTAGAGGACATCCACATCCTCACGGACAGGTAGATCATTAATAACTCACTGATAGATATGACGGTATTGAGATCGTTTGAGATTCAGTTTTAAATGAAACTGAACAGCTTTTAACACACTTCTCATTCATGTTTCATCTATACATCAATATATTGAAAAGAAAAACCTGCTGTAGCTGTCACACATCTTCACTTCCCATCATTACTTTGCATGACACTGTGCTCAGTTCTTCATTGTGCAAACTGCGCGCAGGAATCGGTCACTGATGGAGAAAAACCCTGACTGACATGATACCAGCAGGTCATGTCCATGTTCCTCCCTTACATGCACCGTTCTCCTCTCTGACACGCCTCTCTACAGAACTGTTCTGTCTAGTTCTAGATGATGCAGTTCTAACACATCTTTTAGTTCACAGCTTACCATTCTATCCGTATGCTTCCGTTGTAACTCCTGCGATGTGGCTCCTGCGTGCTGGAGATAAAGAAACCCTCACCGGGCTGAGAATGCAGAGAATCCGCGGTGGTTCCAGGCGACACCAACTTCCAGCCCGAATACAAATGGGTTTATTTGGCAGGATAATGCAACAATTTTGCAGCACTGGTTAAAAAAGCCAAGTAAGATATTTGAAGACGGAAAAGATTTCGCCTGTGCAATTCCTGTGCCCTGTGGATGGCTGGTCGCTTCGCCCTCCACTCAAGAATGCGCTGCGCATTTCAACTAACCCCCTCTAACACACTCACTGTCTCCCTCTCGCTCATCCGCACACAGACACTCTCACACATGCGCGTAAATAAAGCACAAATCCAACCCAGTGTGATAAATGTGAGCGTGTTAAATGATCCAGTCTCACCAGATTGAACAGAGATGATGATATGGGTGTGTTGTTGGACAGTCTGTGTGCTTGCGGTCTCGGGGTCATCAGAAAGGCTCATTAGACTCACAATGAGATCAGAACACTTGACCATAATCGTTTTATCGACGTCCTGCAGGAAAAAAAATCAAGTGTCACAGGAAGGAACCAGTTCTTATATAAGGATGTATGTTCCAGCGTTTACAATAATACCTTTTAATCCTCTGAGTCTAGTGATCAGATATAACCTGGAGTGTTTTACTGAGAAAATGTTAAATACAAACTAACAATGTCATTATCTCAAGATGGTCTGATCACAAGCAGGTGGAAATAAGTTGAACTCTTCTCTCTGTGCATGTGATTTCCTCCAGCCATGGTTTCCTCCCACAGTCTGAAAACATGCATGTTGAGTTAATTGGAGATTATAAATTGACTTTATGACCCCAGTTTTCCACCACCATCATTAAAACATGTAAGACAGTAATGTTTTCATGTTCACCTCTTCAAGTGAAGGTCTGTTTGCAGTTCAAGATGCAGCAACATCTCACTTAACCTCAGTTTAACTTTCTGTTGGTAATTATTTTCAGTTCAATCAAGTCTGCAGATCATGTGTGTTACTACCAGTGAACTGTGAAGTCAGAAGAGAAATCCTTTTGTTTTATGTTTCAGAGCTTAGTGTCGTACTTACTTTTATATGATTGATGTGTAATTTGGTTTGTCTGCAGGCAAATAAAGAAAATGATGTAATGTTAGTTCATCAGGTTGGGGGGGGGGGTAACTCCAGCAGTCATCAGGTGAGAGCTGCACTCACAGACTGGAACTTGTTTGTTGCACCGATGGTGAAGTCTCCATGACCTCAAGCTCTTTGATGTTACTTTTAAAGGTGTAAGAGACTCACAGCAGGGTTATCAAAGGGGATGAGATATTTTACTTGTCCAGTTTTGATTTTCCTTCCAGGCACCAAAAATGCAGCATCTATATTTTCTTCTTTTTCTTTTTCATCTAAGCTGAAAGCTGTGAATTTTATTCGGCTTGTATTCCTGGTTCTGCTGCCATCCAGTCCTCCTACACAGTGTGTAACGGTGACTCAAGCACCTCAGGTCTGCCTTCATCTTCCATCCTGAGCTGCAGAAAAAAAACTATCTTCACTTTATATTTATTTTTTTCCTTTCTTCTCTTTCAGATCAGAATATCTGTCATGAATACAACACACGCACGCACGCACGCACACACACACACACACACACACACACACACACACACACACACACACACACAAGTGTGTTTTGGTATCCTTATGGGGACCGTCCATTGACTTCCATTGATTTTAGTAACTAGATTTATACCTAACCCAAACCCTTTTACTAACCTTAACCATTACTGATCTATAACTAACCCTAAGACTAACTAAAACTCTATTCACACCATACCTATAAACCTAACCCCTAACCCTAAAAAGGGGAGTCCCCCTCATGGGGACCAGGCTTCGGTCCCCACAAGAACCCTCGGACCCCAGAAAGATAGTAAAAGTCAGGAAACTGGTCCCCAGGAGGTCAGAAATACAAACCCCCACACACACACACACACACACACACACACACACACACACACACACACACACACACACACACACAACACACACACACACACACACACACACACACACACACACACACACACACACACACACACACACACACACACACACACACACACACACACAAGTGTGTTTTGGTATCCTTATGGGGACCATCCATTGACTTCCATTGATTTTAGTAACTAGATTTATACCTAACCCAAACCCTTTTCCTAACCTTAACCATTACTGATCTATAACTAACCCTAAGACTAACTAAAACTCTATTCACACCATACCTATAAACCTAACCCCTAACCCTAAAAAGGGGAGTCCCCCTCATGGGGACCAGGCTTCGGTCCCCACAAGAACCCTCGGACCCCAGAAAGATAGTAAAAGTCAGGAAACGGGTCCCCAGGAGGTCAGAAATACAAACCCCCACACACACACACACACACACACACACACACACACACACACACACACACACACACACACACACACACACACACACACACACATATGCAAACATACAACTCCAACAGCTAATTGATCCTCTTTTGAAGTCTGAATGAGGAATAATATGCTGCTGTATGGGGTTGCTATGGCAACTGGCCCATTTTAGTGCAAGGAAATGTGGAGTGCTGCTGGAAGCTTGGGGGTAATTGGGGATGTTGTGGTGGAAAAAAGCGAGGCAGTGAGTGAAGTGTGTGAAGAAGAGGCGGGGGGGTGTTAGCTGGTCGATGGACAAAGAGAATACAGAGAAATCAAACTGGTTCTTTGTAATCAGAACACCTGGTCCAAAACATCTGTCAGGCAGTAAAAACATAAAGTAAAGTTCAGTCCATCAATCTGATCCATATAAAAACAACTAGAGAGGTACATGTGAGAAAACAAATCTATTTATCATCGATAATCGTGCCCACAACCGAATTAGAGAAACTAAGCTACTGAGATTTGGATCAATCTCAAGTGTTGCTACAGCTGTGAGTTATTGATTCTTCTGATCTTTACATCCACATCAATCTCAAAGAGGGAAAAACAACTAAAAAAAGACAAATTGACAACTTCATGGATTGTTGTTCACAACCTGAGCAACAGACTGAGACGTTTCAACCAGCAGAAACAGAATCATATTACAATATAAATATATAAACTCTTAAAAGTTGTTTTTTACTGCTGCAAATCAGGAACTGTGTGAAATCAGTACATCACACTCAGTAGGAAATGTATAGCTACATTTCTTTTGACTCGTCTCTGTGATGAACATTAAAACTTGTTGGAAAAAGGACCCAAATCTCTGACGGGATGTGGGAGGGGCTTGTTATCTGCAGAATGTGATAAATGTGACAAATGTCATCAATAATTGAACTGTTTGTCCCAAAAGGATGAACATTTAATTAATCTCACATGTAAAAATAAAAGTTGCATGAATTCATCACTGTAATATTAGATAGTCTGACCTGGTTTTTACAGTGACATCACATACTGGACTCATAACAGAAACTGGAGACGCCTCACAAAGTGTAAATATAATACAGAAGAGATGAATGTGGTGGACATGTCAACCCCTCATCATCATCATTTAGACACACGCCATAACACTGAATCCTGTAAACATAGAGTCATTGTGATAAACACACAAATATCCACTCAGAATTCACAAAACTGTAAATATATCCCGTTGAGTTTTCTGCCTATTATCTTATCAGATTGTTTCACTTCTAAACAAATCAAATCTAACTTTATTCATCAAGCACAAGACATGGTGCAGGTGAGTAAAGATTTTCTTCCAGTAAAGAACAATAAGATAATGAAGTCTAGTCATGGAGGAAACGTTTCTCAGGAATAAACTGTGTTGAGAATGAGACACTGAAAATATTAGTGGAGGAAATGACTCTCACAGGAAACAAGGAGCAACTTCAACAACTATTCTGAGCTCCTAAAATGTAACAAACCCCCAAAAATGACAAACATCAATCATTATTCACAACAACAAAAGATTAGAGATTATTTAGATTTTCTTGGATCTTACAGTGTCTGATCTGCTGAGACTCATTATCACAGAGTCTAACCTGGGATTGGGTCCATCACTGTTAAAAATATAGCATTCATTATATAAATACTCATACAGTATATATATTATCAAGCAACATGTTTAAACATGTAGAATTACCTCCTTTCATTCTGTAAAACCTAATATGCATCATCTGCCACTGTAGATACAGAAAAGGCTCATGGGAGAAAATACATTCTACAACATGATGAAGGCTGTAAGATGATTTAGTTTTTCATATCTTGCAGCTCTTTGCATCAGCATTCAGAACCAGATCTTCCTGATATGTAACAAACATCTTGTTCTGAGGCTGGGTCCTTCGCCCGATGTCCTCCTCCTCCTCCTCCTTCACGCTCTCCTCTGCTGCTCAGGCCAGCCAACATGGAGCTAACTGGATCATTTAAATGTCAACATCTCAGTTCAACAGCTGTGCTCTTATTTTCCAGATGTTTTCTCAGGGTTCTACATCAGCATCTTCATGATACTGATGTTTTGAGTAAATATAAACAGGATCCTGCAGTTTCAGTAATGCTTTAATGTCAACTGAATAATTAAACAAAAAGAACTGCAAACATGGAGTTAAGTTTGGGGATAAACAGCTTATCTGTCAGATACATGTGAGATGGTTCAACAGGAGGAGCTCAAACCACAGCAGCTTCCATTGGGACTGACTTTGTTTAGTTTTTTGAACAGGCGGGTTCTTATAGCACCTGTTTGGCCCTGGACAGCGATACAGGGCGGATATGCAACTCATTCAACACTTTTTATGAATGAGACTTCAAAATGTAAACAAATCGCTCAGCATTGTTTTATTTTTATGTTCACAGAGAATAAACAAAGTTGTAAATCTGTTTAATAATTTTTTTTGCTTATCATCTCATGATGATGTTACAATTACAGTGATTGAAGTTACCATGGCAACAGTTTCTACCTGAAAGCAGAAGAGTAGAGACGGTGGAGGAGGAGGCAGTATGGTGGTCTGAATCTGATACGATGTACCTGCTTTATTAAGAGATTTTTCAATCCATTTGCTTCAAACATTGAAAGTATTGGAGTCTGAGGGTCAGACTGACCTTCATGAAGGACATTCATTCACTCATCATCTTCATGCATCAGTCAGAGTAGCATTCTAAAAGGATCAGTTACATCAGTGTGATCTGTAGTTCATACATTCAGCTCAAATCGTATTATTTGAATGAATTAAAGGTACAGAGCGTGTAGTTTACCAACCAGAGTGTGGTTTCTGAGCTCTGTGAAAAGCTCGGGCCTCTCAGATTCACTCCTCTCTGTTCTTGTTTTCTCAGCTGAATCAGTGAATCATCCTCTCCAGCTAGACTCGTTCAGATCAATATAGATCTCAACATGAGTCCTCACAAAACTCTCTCTTCTACCTCACTGTGCCATTACCATGGAGACTCAAGCCAACAGCGTCATGCCTCAACTTTTTATTAACAGGAAACAGTAAAGAAACATACAGCAGAGCTTCAGTTAGGAGAATAATCATCACCTCACCTGTTTCCAGTCCACATTGTGTTAAAAGTTATTTGCTTTGTATTTTATCAGTCTGCATTTTGTTAATGCTGCCAGACTAACACACCTTTTCCTGATCTAACCAAAAAGCTGCAAAGTTTTCCCAAAAGGAGAATCAGATTTTATTTAAGTTCATTCATACTCGAGCAGCTTTATCTCGCTCCTGTTACGTGTTTTCATGCCGAGCCATCTGCACAAAGAGACACTACAAAGAAATGAAAACGTCTGATGAATTTCTGGCTGTTTTCACAGATAATTCTACCAAGTCATTAATAACTCATGTTGGTTGGATTTTATGTCCGTTAACATCTCCACTGACAGCCTACATACCACAGGCCATTTAAATCTCCATTTAACCCTTTAACTGCCTGCTCGACCATCTGGTTGAACATAGTTAGAACATGTTTAACATGATCTTGAACGTGAGACACTTAAAGGGTTAAACCTCCACTTAAAAGGAAGGACAGACTATTTCTACAGTTTTAGTTTTATTGGTGAAACGTTCAGTGTTTTTGTAGCAAACAACTGACTCGTGTTTTAGTTTCAATGTTACAGCAAAAGTTGATCAAATAAGTAAAAATAAAAGTTATTGATGATCTTAAACAGATTATTGGGATTAAAACAGTTATTAATGAAGCCAAAAACAAACTTATTCACCTCAACTATTTACATGTTTGTGAGTATTAGGCTGATTTACTCTCTAATGTCAGGAATAGATGCTCTACCATGTGATCAGTCACTTGAATCAGTCATCAGTCACGTACTGAGATCTTTATCTGGAGGTTTTTTCCTGCTTAAATATATTCAAACTTGCATCATTAAATCAGATCTCTTATGCCGAATATTTTTATCTGTTCTTATCAGCTTCAAAACCTTTTGGAAAAGGTCAGTCCTCCTCAATGTTTCACTTTCTGTAAAATCACTCATAAAAGCTTGATGGAAACATGATTCTTGTAAACATGTCAGAGCGGTAAAGCTTGAACCTTCCAGGTCAGTAAAATGTAGCTTTTTCTTGTCAGTTTTTAGGAATTTTAGGAAACCAGCTTCATGGAAAACATTTTACTGAAGTTTAAAATACTTTTGTTAGTGTTGTCATGTTGAAACAAGTTTTAGTCATGTCTCTCAGAGAAGTGTAAAATGTTCTGCAAATGAATCCTGCAAAAAATGTTTTTTACTGTTTAACAAATTATGTTTATTCTTAGTAAAATCATATTTTGTTTAGTTTTGAAAAGATAAAAGACATAAAACAGCAAGTTAATTGTCCTCTTTAAGACGTTCTTATTGGACTGGGAGATGAAACCAATCCCGAGGGTTAGTGCAACATGCCTGAAAAGGTTCTGTTCATTCACCCATTAAACAAAACAAAGCAGAGTTAACTGGTGCATCTGCATTATTCACTGCACAGCTGTTCAACCTGCAGCTGAGACGTGATCTGAGATGGATTCATTTATTTGATGCATGTGTTTCTGCTTTTTCATCCAGCAGCAGAGCAATGTGTTTATTTCTTAGGAGATTTAAATATAAACTCTTTTTCATGGCCGTCACAAACCTCTTGGAGTTGAAAGTGTTTTTTTCTCCTGTCACTATGAAACTGCATCGCCGTGTCTGATGAATGTGTCAACTGTCACTCAATCAGGATGTACAGCACAAGAATAACTAGTCTGCTTCCCATATTTATAAATATAGAAGCTGCTGGGATTATTCCATCCTGTTAGTTAATAAATCAGAGAGGAATCATAAATTTCAACCCAATATTTAAAAACCAATTATACGTATTTACTCTTACAGAATGCAGCTGCAGCTGGAAAAATGTATGGAGTAGAGTTACTGTCAAAAACACTTGCATTATACTCTGACAATCGTTGCACAACGAGCAATTTATAAATCCTTGTTTCTACCAAATCATTTCTAAAACATTTAAAGAATCTGTTTTGTATGAGAAACAGATGAAAAAGTTGGAGTTTCTTTTTAATGAAAACAACGAGCAGCTTGAGGCTGAATATGAATCTATCCTTTAAAAAACAACTAGAAAACTGTGATCCTACACAACAGGGTCACAGGCTTATTAATGGAGTACAGATACATCAACGCCACCATGGATGACCAATCAATGAAAAACAAACAGATGATTAATATTACTTGAATTGTGACATAAATGAACTGATTTTTGTTTTATTGTTTGTTATTAAGTTAAAAAGCAAAGTTTATCTGGATGTAAACTCACATGCAGTTGGAAGGTAAGTGCCTTCTAGTTAGTTTATTTCCTAAAAATTTGACACCTACATTTTTCATCCTTTGCTTCCAAGGTGCGAGATATCTGCGTAATCTTTCAAAGTGATTTCCTTCCTGATTTTTCACTTATTTTCATGTCCTGTAGCTGAGATCCTATTCTGCAGCATGTGCTTAAAGATCAGGGGAGTGAACAGCTGGACAGCAAAAGAAAACAAGACAGATGTAAAAAAAAAAAAAAAGAGCAGAAAACCAGGATCTAAACTGTAAAAACCCAGAAAAGTCCTGACACAGGACCTGAGAGGGGTGTCAGTCCTTACTGTCACCTTGTTGGTGCTAAAATCCTGTTTTCTGTTTCTCTACCTGTGTTATCATCGGGATTGTTTCTCAGATTCAACCAGAGAAAAAATAAAACAAAACAAAGAAACCTGTGTTTTTGTTACATCCCAGAGATTCAAGTATAACATACCTAAATCTGTTACAGGTTAAGATGCTCCTATCCTCAGGTAGATATACAGAGAACTGAATAACTGATAGTTACATCTCTCATTGAACATGCCTTCACAATAAGACAGCTGGAGACTGTGAAACTCTCGGGTATTTGTCCGACAAACACCATCAGCTCCTGCCTACCACAATGAAATTACTGCCTTTATCAGAGCGTAATCACGGTTATTGTGCTGTCCCCTCTGCACTGTCACACAGCCAGAGGAAATGGTTGCAAGTCTATTTTCAGGCTGCCTGCAGATGGCAGCTAGCAGTTAGGCCCTTCTGTTTGTACAACTTTATATGCATGAACCCTCAGAATTACAGGAAACCACAAAAACCACACAAAGAAAATGTTGATAAATGCAATATCTTGCGGTTAGCTACTTTTGGGGGATTTGAGGTTGATATTTAAAAGTTCTTGGCTGCTTTGAACTAAAAGGTTTATATATAGATCAGCCTTTCCCAGGCTGGAGCCACATATTTCTCATTTCTTCCCACATTCAGAGCTAAACTCTTAACAGCTAGAAGGATCTTCCAGATCTTTTTTCATTGTTGTGTGATTGGTAAAGGTTATTGTGTTCACTTTTGCAGTGGAACATTGAGTGATGAGTTCATTTCCATGGCCAAAGGTTCTTTTGGGAGGACGTGGGCTGCAGTTTATTTGAAATGTAGATTCTGAGCTGTGTCTGTTGTGCCTTCATCCCATCCATGAAAAATGCATGCTGTGATCTAATTATCTGGCTCTCCTCTTGGAACGCTACGTAAAATCAATCCAGGCCAGAGGAGGGGTGACAACTCCACACATTCTTCTTCTCTTTTCACAATAAGTGAGTTGAGACTCTACAAGTGGGAGGAGGAGGGTGTGTTTATACTGAAGTCATGGTTTGGCTTGATTAACACGTTAACTGTGAACCTTTCTTGCTTGTGATCTCAACCTGTTTCTGTAAAGATCCTGCTGTTAATTAAAATCAGAGGAACTTTACATGAAGTGTTAGTTTGGTGTGTTTATATGTTTCTATGTAGTCATGTTCATGCTATCATCATTAAAGTGTTAAAGTGTTTAGGTAAAAGAGGTTTCAGTCTGTGCTGTTTGTTAAACACATTCAGGTCACACTGTTCTGTGGTTTCTATAAACGCTGATGAAGGAAATTGTGCATTTAGTGTGATGTTTGTGGGGGAGTACAAAGATCAAGACAGAAACAGCAGCTCTGGTTTTACAACCTCACAGTGTCGCAGTTTGCAGAGACTTAAGTGAATGTGATCGTTGTTTTCAATCACTTGTTGCCAATCTGAGTTCCCAACTTAGTTCAAAGAACAAGAATGAGCTCTACTTTAGATCCATCTGCTGTTCATGTGCACATGCAACATGTGAACTCCATGCAGAAAGGCATCAACACCCAGAATCATCCTAACAGTAACAGAGGTACCACTGTGCAGCCCTGAACAGATGAAACATTCTCTGCTCATCTCAGAAACAGTGTTTTTTCTTTTTTATATTCCTGTTCAGATGTTCCCAGTGGCAAATTGGTAGCAGGTGGGGAGCAATATATGTAGCTGGAGTTTACCCAATTATAGGGATGATGGGTGAGGGCTGTGTCTCATTTTCCAGTGTAATGGGCTGAAGTGATCACACTTCACCAAATACTCTGTGTACTGATGGCACGTCTGAGATTCAGCTCTGTGTTTACATGAGAGGGGGCTTGAGTACTACATGTTTGGAGGTTGAAGTGTTTTTAAAGGAACCCGTTTAATCCAGCTGCCTAAAGCTAAAGAGAACTATGACATTAGGGCACTCTGACATTCTTCCCTTGTTCATCAGTCTAATGTTAGTGGATTAATGATTAAATACCAAGACACAACACACAATGACTTGTAAACTCCTCACTGCGTTTTCTTTAAAATGACTGGAGGCTCATTATAAATCACCCACCATCAGTCTGTTTGGTTGCAGAGGCTGTTTTTATTGAATTTGTCTCTGCTGTAATCTCAGTGGAATAATGGACTGAGAAAAATGGCTTTAGTCTATTTTCAACCCGAGGCTTATTCAATCATTCTTCCCTGTAATTAAGTTAGCAAAGATTTGTTACCATTACAAATCCCCATTAATGGGATTTAATGTGCTAAAGCTGAACACGAATAAACAAATTCAACAAGAGTCTGAATGGTGTTTGTATACAAACTCCTTAATGAGAGAGAGAAAACTGATCTGTGACACATGCATGATTCTGCAGAGACGCTGCTGTTCACAGTGGAAGGTGAACTCTCAGGTTTTAAATCCACAAACTCATCTGTTGGTGTCAACAGAGGCCACTTACCCCACTGTCACCTCCACTCTGTGAGACTGTTTAGCTGGTGGAAATGTCAGAGGAAGCTGGTTTTGAATAAACAACCAGGTCTGAAGAGGACTGGAGGACATCGTGTTCCATGTCCCCAAACCAGAGTTCAGGGTTTCTACCTGGTTAAAATAAACTAAAATCATAAATAAATTACAACTCCTTTTGCAGTCTTACCTTTGTGAAACCACAATTAATTGGATGAGAGTGAGAATGTGGTGAAACAAAAGGCTGTAATTTACAGAGGAGAGAATTTGCAGTACAGATTATGATTATGTAATTGGCTGCCTCAGAAGCACAATGAGTTTAATTATAATTGTTACATGAGAACATGTAGATTTCATCTAGTCAAATTGTAGAATCTGTTTCATGTTTTTAAACCCAAATACCACCCCTCAGATTGGGACATCTTGATTGTTCAACTAATTAAATTGTCCTTAAATTTACCATCTGCTTTTCACAACAACACAGAATGAAGCCTGAGGTTCAGAACACGGAGAGTAAATATAAAACTCTAGAGTAAAAGCTGAAAACCAAACAGGGACACTGTGTTGAGAAGCTGAACTGATGAGGTGTCTCATTAAAACAGAAAACACACAAATTAAAAGAGACACAAGAAGTTAGAACCATTAGTTAAAAAATATCACTGATAATAAAAACAAAAGAAAAAGTGACATAAAGACCTCAGATTCATCTGTTAGGCTGCACAATAAACAAAAACACTTTAGTAAAGGTACTTCCTCTCATCAGCTGAGTCTGTCCAGTGATGTTGTGTTTGTTCTTCCTCATTGTAATAATCATCTCATGCAGACGTCCTCCTGCTTCCACAGACAAACTGTCTTCTCCCTCAAAACGTCTCCTTTCAAACTCTGAAGGTTTTTTTACTGCCATCATGTCAGATCACATCAGGAACACTGTACCAGGTAACGGTGTCTGTGTGTATCTACACAGTCATTTTAAACATTAATGGTCTAAATAATGATTTTAAAACACTTTTACGATCCAGTTCAAACCAGTCAGACTTCATGTATTTAGGTATTTATTCATGTAAACAGCAGAAGCAGCAAACTGAAGGTGTAATACTGAAATATTCCGTCTTTTTTTCAGACTGTAGTAAAACATCAGTATAAGTGATGCAGCTCCACTCGATGACTCTGTCTGCTCTCTGCAGAGTCTCTGACTGCAGGTTCTGCTGTTGCTTTGGGGTTTATTTAAACTGTAAGAGCAACTATAACAACAGCAGAAACAAGAGCTCCACTGAGATCAACCAGAACAGGTTTTAACTGTGTTTCACACCACAAGCTAAGAATTTACATCTTAATTACTTGTCAGTGTTTATTTCCCTCCAACACTTAATGCTGTTATTAAGAGACAGAAACAACCTTAAACATTCCTGAGACTCAGATTAACATGTTATATTATTAGTATTTATATTATTACTATCTTATTAAGACTTTTATGATTGTATTTTACACACTAAAAGACACTGAAACATTTTTATTATGTTTAGCTCAAGTTTCCATTTTGTGCTGTGAAACACCTTCATGAAACCTCAGAGGACACACGCTTGTGTCCATCATTCACTCTTCTTCTGTCTGATGAACTGGATTAATCTGACAGGCATGACGTCAGGCAGCTGACTCCAGGGAGCTCATTTCTCCACCAACAGTCAACATTTCATTAATAATTATAATGATCCTTGTTTTGAGTTAAAAGATGCAGTTGACTGTCACTCTCATGCAGGACAGTCACGACTGGTTTCAGGACTTACTGTGGACAAATAAAGACAATCACAAGATACTGTGATACTGTAAAAATAATTTAAATATCAACAAATAGAAACATTTGTGCTGTTAATCCTGTGAGATTACTGAAGATAACGCGATTCTTTCTCAGATTAGCTTCCTGTTTTTATCTGCACCATCGGAGCAGCAGCACCTTCTCCTTCAGGGCATTACAATCACTAAAATGACACTTCCTTTAAACTACGAGTGACTTTTATCACCTACTAGAGTTACAGAGCAGAACAAACTGAACAGAGATTTTATAAACTCACACTCTCAAAGTGGTTCAGGCAAAGCTTTTGTTCCCATGACAGCAGGAGTGGGATTCAGCATGCAGTGAAATATCTCTGATGAGCTTGATATGTGCAAAATGAGCCACACAGTACATTACATAACTAAAGTATGTTTATAGTACTTTAATAAAAATCAAATATAAATATCAATTTTAACAGCATGAATGATTCGCTAAATATAAAATCCCAATGCTGATTCGATTACACTGCCAGATTATAAAGAAAATAATCCACATGGTGGGAGTCAAGGGAAACCAAACAAGAAATCTGGGCAGCAGCATCCCAGGAGCCTCGTTGGTAGATGTTAAAATTCAGATCACACACAGTTCTGGAAGCGATGCTGCTCACCAGGGAGGGGATGGATGAGAGACAATGGGGGGCATTAGGAGCCAAATGGGTAAGAATGGGCAGGCGGTGGACTCACAATCATGTTGAATGACAAGGAAAAGTCTGGATGCTGGAAATGTGCATGAATCTGTAGTAAAATCATGTTTAACTGAGGAGCTTTTACAGAAATCCAACAGAATTAGTAAAAAATTTCATCTAAATTTGACACAGATCTCATTCAGTAAAGCCTGAGATCATTTTTAAAATGGCTTCTCTGATGCTGAGCAGCAGAATGACTCACTGCAGTGATGATGAAATCAGAGTCAAGCTCAGCTTAGTGATGAAAATATAACTAGTTAACCAAGATGTTGGTTTGTTTTGAGAAATGTTCATGTCATCAGAGTGGGACATCTTCATCAAAACCTAAATTAGTTTCAATAAACAGATTTTAAACTGAGTCAGAGGATAAACGTCTCATTCTTTTTTAACTGATTTAAATACAAGTTTATCTGGGTCGATTATTGTTGTATATTTGAAATAAATACTTATTTTAAAGAGGTCCTTCCATTAAAAACAGTTTTTCTGAGGTTTCTGTTGAATATTTTAGCTCCACAGGTGTTCTTACCTTCATAGTGGGTGAAAACAGGTCAACAACTTCTCTTTCAGTTTTAATCTCTCAAACTACGCAGGTGGTGATAAAACCCGAGTTCTCCCGAGTTCTAACGGCCTGCATCTGTTTCATCACAACTCCTTTGTTCGTTAGTGTTCATCAGCTCCTGCAGTTGAAACCACGCCTAGCATGCTGCTGGCTAAAAGCTGTTAGCATAACGCCTAGCATGCTGCTGGCTAAAAGCTGTTAGCGTAACGTAGCAAACAGGAAGACCCGACGTCTGACGTTGCCATGCGCAGCGGGGCAGGGAACAGTATTCTTTGCTCTCATAGGCTAGTTTGTTAGCCAATCAGAGTCCAACAAATTCGAACAATGAATATGAACGAGCTGCTTCTCGGGGCCTGACGGAACCACCCAAATTTTAACGCAGATAGATTGAAAGGTCTGTTAAAGTGTTTCCGGACATTTCTTAGATATAAAATGTTTCATATTACAGGTTAATACTTAAGAAATAACCACAAAGTCCTGAAATGTGTATGAAATGGCCTCTTTAAGATTTAAAACTTTGGTCATGTACATTGTTAGTTGTGGATTCTACTGCTTGTGTTTTCATGATCGCCCGGGTGATGAAAGCTGCATAAAAACATGAACTTTTTTATTATTTTCCCTTCAGCAAAAACAAAGTCTGGAACACTGTGTCCTCTGCAGCACAATTCACAAATCACTATGGCAACTAAACCTCCTTCTCTGCATTAACTCATTTAGAATAATAATAATGTCACAGCATCACATTGGCTCCATCATACTGTAACATCACAGTCTTCTGAGCAGAACACATATCCTGGTATTTGTGTTCAACACCATGTCTGTCATCCAGCAAATTGTTGCTATTCAAAGAGGCAATCAATGCCAACCAGCAGGAAGAGTGACAAAACAAAGCACAGTGATGCGCCGAGCTGCTTTTGATAGCATGTAAAAAAGCTGCAGCTCACCAGCTAGTCTGTTCAAAACAATTAAAGAGTGATCAGATAAAAAGAGACTCCTTTGAAAAGAGGGCGTCTGTCATCCGCTGAATATTTATTTCATAGTTCCTGTCAAACACTGAGAGAGACGTGTGAATTTACCACTAATGACTTTCAGATACAGAAAAAAATACCTAAACTTGATGCATATAAAATCTTTTATAAGCATCTTATAGCATTTTCATAGATGATGTGGCTTTTTTCAACAAGCACATTATTTTTTCAAAAATAAAAAAAAGATGTGGATTATTAATGAAATTATAATTAAACTGTCATCTCCTTTTAGTGGAAACTCATAGACTGTTAAAAATGTTTCATCACAATCTGAAAAAGAAGGATTTGTGTAATTGAAAAATGTTGCAGCGCTCTGACTGCGTCTAAATTTAGACTTTGTAATTTAAAAGTTGCTGACAGAGTCAATTCTTAACCAACTAAGCTGCTTCCTGTGCAGTTTCTAAAAAGACGTGTCTGAAACATGATTTAGTGTCCAAATGGACAGTAAAAGAAAATCCAATGGGGTGTGAGAAAATTGCTTCTACATTGTTGTTCCACAACCAATTAAATAAGTACTGAGGGGAAACTGTCTATAGATGCTGTGAGTGGCTGTTGAGAGAGGGATGAATACTCCATGAGTCAGTCACTGCTGTTTTATTTAGCAGGTAGATTCACATCTGCAGTTTCCTTCTGGCTGTGTCAAGTCTTGTTGTTAATGCTGTGTGTTTGTTACAATCCTTTTATTAGGTGTTTTATTTCCTAATTTCCTAATCCCATGTGATGTCACTACAGCTCATTCAGATACAGTCTGCAGCTGCTAACATAACGATGTTAACCTCTCCAGGGAGACTTTATGTGGAAGAGACACCATTTCACTGAGGACAGAGGTCACACCCAACAAGATGCTAATGGAGGCGCTAACAGGAAACTGGGACTTTAAAATCACTCATGAGAATCCTCACAGGAGAGAAAACATATGAATGTGGACAAAGTTTAGGTCAGACAAGTTAACACTGATCATTGTGTTCTGTTCAGATAGTGTTAAATGTTTCAACTGTTAACCACAATAATAAAGTAAAAACTTGTGGAACTGCATCTTCCATGAATAATTTCCCAAAATCCTCCTGGATCTATGACAGAGGGAGTGCTTGACCTTGCAGCCATCTGCACACATATTTCTTTCCTTTCTAACAGTAATGAGGTTATGTAACCCTGCAGACTTTGTGAACAACATGCTAACTGTCTGACCCTTGACCCTAGTTTGTTTTAACCATCACTCATCTCCATTGAGCCCACAGGAGCAGCTGTACCTGCCTGCCATCAGCCCACTCCCATCACCCCCCAGGGGGCACCTTCCTCCCCCTGCTGTCTCTCAGAACCTCCAGCCAAGATGTCCAGGACAGACAGCGCTCAGACTGACACACATGAAGAACAAATGTGCACACTGATACACACACAGTGGTGAGTGTCTGCTGAAGTCTCTCATAGTAATAACTTGTTGTGGAGCAAAGATGAGACAGAGTGAAGCCTGCAGAGAAGGTTTCCATGGCAACACTTATTGTCAAGCATCACTTCTCAGAATCTGTGCACAACACTCGGCTCTACTACAGTGATGCTTCTGTAGTTCTGTAGCATTTTGAAGCTTCTCCTGACCTGAGCAATCACCTATGATCCACCTGAATTTATGTAGCAGCAATTATCTGTCAGAGAAGTTTGATGCTGTTGCTCATTGAAGAAGGAGGAACAGCACAGAATGACTAATGCTGCTGGTGCTTATGGATCATCTGAGCTTCACATCCATCCTGATGTTGACTGTTCTGCATCCCTCTGGTAACAAATTAAAGATTGAACAATAGAAAGCTCCATGCAGAATTAATCAGTGCAGCAGTTTCTCCATGAATATCATTACTTCCATAAGACACTGTCACTTAGACATAAACATATGCAGAAGGTCATTTTTAGGTTATTTTTTACTCGTTTTAAGGACAAGAACTTGTCAGATACCATTAATTTTTTTTTTCATGACATATTTTATTCTTTGATTTGTCCAATTAGCAGGAGAATGGTAATAAATCAATCTAAAAAATAAAAAATTAATCCAGCAAAATCCTGGGAAAATAAAGAAAAGTGATCGACTTTTATAAGCTGTGTTCCAAAGGAGAATATAAAGGAGTATATCCTGCTGGGGTCTCCATGACAAGCATCATGACAGCTTGTGAGCTCCTGCTGTAGCTTCACGCAGGACAAACCCGCCTCCTCTCCAGCAGATTTAGTCTCCTACACATACAGTCCCCATTTATGTCCTATTCTTGTCATCTCCAGATTGTACATCATGTTTACAGTCAGGTGCATCACAAGTGTAGTACTCTGTGTGTCTCTGCCACAGAAATGAAGGGAAGCAGGCTGGTTAGCAAACAGGCTGGCAGACAGTTGTGATGAAGACTGGATTAACACGAGGATCTAATTACATTTATGAAACCAGAGAAAGACCATAAGGAAAATGAAGAAGCATCCAAGTGATGAGTGTGTTTCATAGCAACATCAAGCAGGAGACGTTTACAACTGCTGTTCTTTGATATTTAGGTTGTTTCAACGCATATATACGTCTTTTAAATCATGATGGATTTTGATGACAGATGCTTTAAAATAACCTGATAAAACTCTTTAGAGTAGATAAATAGAATGAAAAAAAAAACCATCAGAATTTATTATTTGAACAAAAATAAGGCAGAAAATTAGAGCTAAAGTCCTGCAGAAACCTGTTAACAATCCATTCAGTGGAATCAGGTGTGTTGAAGCAGAGGCGCATCTAAAATCTGTAGCCCTTGAGGACTGGCGTTTGAGACCCCCGTTGTACATGTTTGTACAGTTTTTTATGTTGGAGAAGTGTTTTTGAATAAGGGTGAGCTGATTTCTGCCCTTATACAGTAGAAGTGATTCTCTTGTCTTACCTTAGTAAAGTTCTTCAGCATCTGAGTGTTCTCCTAACCAAGCTCCAATACAGAGACACATGACCATCAGCACATAGACGGCTTTTACATGCAGTGTAAAAACGTTCAGTCTTAATGGAGGAACAATCACTGTGTGCAAACAGATTCATAAAATCTTGTCTGAACAATAGCTGTTTTATTAAATGTCAATTAAATCATGTCCTTCAATTAATGACTGTTGGAGAAGAAGCTCACTCACTCCTACCTCCATCAAAGCTCAGTGTTTTAACCAGTATGACACGTTTTCTGTACTCACTAGGTCATTTTGTCAGTGCTAACCTGCTTATATGTTTACTCAGGTGGACAACATGCATTCTAACTATAACCACCTATAGATTATTATATCATTATGACACCATACTTAGAATATTATATAATATTATCCATATTATATTATATGTAATATTATATAATATGCATGGATGGATGGATGGATGGATGGATGGATGGATGGATGGATGGATGGATGGATGGATGGATGGATGGACGGACGGACGGATGATCGATGGACGGACGGAACGGACGGTTGGATGGATGGATGGATGGATGGATGGATGGATGGATGGATGGATGGATGGATGGATGGATGGATGGATGGATGGATGGATGGATGGATGGATGGATGGATGGATGGATGGATGGATGGATGGATGGATGGACGGATGGATGGACGGATGGATGGATGGAGTGATGGATGGATGGATGGATGGATGGATGGATGGATGGATGGATGGATGGATGGATGGATGGATGGACGGATGGATGGACGGATGGATGGATGGATGGATGGATGGATGGATGGATGGATGGATGGATGGATGGAGTGATGGATGGATGGATGGATGGATGGATGGATGGATGGATGGATGGATGGACGGATGGATGGATGGATGGATGGATGGATGGATGGATGGATGGATGGATGGATGGATGGATGGATGGATGGATGGATGGACGGACGGACGGACGGATGATCGATGGACGGACGGACGGACGGACGGTTGGATGGATGGATGGATGGATGGATGGATGGATGGATGGACGGATGGATGGATGGATGGATGGATGGATGGATGGATGGATGGCTGGATGGATGGACGGATGGATGGATGGATGGATGGATGGATGGATGGATGGATGGATGGACGGACGGACGGATGATCGATGGACGGACGAACGGACGGTTGGATGGATGGATGGATGGATGGATGGATGGATGGATGGATGGATGGATGGATGGATGGACGGACGGACGGACGGACGGTGGATGGATGGATGGATGGATGGATGGATGGATGGATGGATGGATGGATGGATGGATGGATGGATGGATGGATGGATGGATGGATGGATGGATGGACAGACGGATGGATGGATGGATGGACGAACGGACGGATGATCGATGGATGGATGGATGGATGGACGGACAGACGGATGGACGGACGGATGGACGGATGGACGGATGGATGGATAGAAACTATCACTTTAAACTAAAAGCAACATCAATGTGTGAATTCATCTTCATCACATCTTATTTAATTCTCACAGGAAAGAATCACTTCTTTTATATTTAACGTCTCACTGTGCAGATAAAAGATAAAAATTACTGCAGTTTATTTCCTGCCTCTTTTTTCTGTCCTGTAAAGCTGCTGATGTGTTTCTGCAGAGCCTTGAAGGAGATGCTGTGGTTTCCCTCTGCCTCCTCTGTGGCTCCCTGAGCTGAGACTGGGAGGGTTTGAGGTTTGGCTTTTGAGGAATGATTTCCCCTCTTGCTCCTCTCCTAGACTGGAATGAATATAATGCATGTGTGAATCTGAACACCATTCATTGTGAAAATAGAAAATAAAACAGAAACAGAAAAGGAATAAGCTAAAGATGGATGTATGATTCTGTGGATAGCTGGGAGTCCTGCACAGCAGTCAGGCAGTTATTTACAGCTGAGAATTTAATGCATCGTTTAGTAATGAGCAGGAAGCCAAAAGCCTCTGATGTAAAATTCACTCATTCACTCTGTGGGCTTTTCTCCAGGAGTCCTGTCCCTTCGGACTGAAACAAAGCAGCTAAATCGTCTATGTTCTCTTGCATTGCATAGATCTGTGAACATGTTCATGTGAATCCCAAACACCACAGTTTAAAGTCTAAATGGGAGACGAATCAGTTTTAATGGGAGACCTTTACTTCATCTGAACCTAATTCTTCAGTTCAGAACACAAACAATCATGTGCAGCTTCATCAGGATCATCTGCTTTTATGTTCAGATCCAATGTTATGATCCCACCTTGTTTCATCAGACAGCAGAGCCCCACCTAACATTAATTATGCTGAGAGACGTTACAGCCTTACAGTGACATCTGGTGGACATCCACACACACACATGAAAGACTTTCTGTAAAAACGAGCTGCTTTATTGTTCACGATTATAATGAATGAGGTTTAATATCACCTTGTGTTACAGTTTTAAGATGATTGTTTCTTTGTTTGTGTCATTGAAGCCTGTTCAGGAGACGCAGATGAAAAGAACGAAGACGTGTGAGGACGTCCTCCAGAGCTGCACGCGGAGCCAAAACACAGAGTCTGGGAACAAAAAGAGACAGAGGACATTTTTCTTCTGTTATTATCTTTTTAAAACTTATTCTTACTAATAAACATTTCTAAAATGCAAATAATAATTCATTAAGATTATTAATGACAATCATGATCAATAATTTTGTTTTAACTTGAAAGTAATAAAGAAAACAATAAATGAACTAGTAAGTCTAATTTTCACCTGATGTGAACGTTTTTATGGTTCTGTCCGTTCTCACAACCCGCTCCCAAACAAACACCTTCTTCTTCCAGTAACCTCTGACAGTACAGCACATCTGGCTCCACTCCTAACATCTGCAATCAGTCACAACACACCTCTGATTGTTTATCACAGGAAATACAAAATCCTCTATATTAAAGGTGAACTTTTTAACATCGTAATGTAAATGTAATCATGTATGTAATAAATAAGTGACCTCAGCCTCCCGAGTCAGTTGAGCTGATAAATCCAGACGAGGATAAAGAAAAACTCCTGCTGCCGCTGGTTGGCAACTCACACCTGGTAGACTGTTCAGAAACTCACAGGCCCGCCGAGCATTCTGGGAAAGGGTCTTCTCTGTCTGGACAACCTCCTTTAAAAGGAAAAGGGGCAGAAACACAATGTGAGATTAAAAGAAGTCATGATGGTTTGAACTTTAGATTTAAAATGTCTTTATTTATTGGTCAGCTTCTTTTAATATTTGGACCATATTTTCACATTTCTTCATCTTTATTTCCAGTAAAAGAAATGATACCTGTGTGTATGTGTCATATGAAGCATCTCCTGGTGCAGGTGGGTTGATCATCATCTCCAACACCAGCTGTGATAAAATGGGAGGACTGCAAGAAGCCTGCATGTTACTTAAAAACCTCTGAACATCTGGATCCATGTTGATCACCTCCATGTAACCTCCTCTCAGACCACACCTACAGAGCAGAGAGACATTACAGGACGTCTGATGGACTGAAATGGACATTCATCTTTCTAATCATGTTATTTAAACTGTGTTTTGTTCATTTCTCTTCATCTCACAGTTTCAACACATCTGATAACTGTTCTTATAATTACTGTGTAATTCTGAATGCACTCCTAGCAACACAATGACTGAATTCATTATTTGAAGTGATCTCTGGATACTGACTCTCCCAGTGTGGCAGTAGAGATGGAGTGGAACGACACCAGCTCCACCCTCTCTGAGAACGGTTTACCCATCTCTAACAGGACCTTTCTGTAGGAGACAAACACTTTGTCCTGTCCAAACACGCTGTCCTGGTACACCTACAATAAAAGCACGCTGGAGTAAAACATATTTACCTGAAAAGCTGATCAGAATAGAAACGACCTCTCACCTCATCAACTAGCAGAACGAGGCGTCTTGAAGCAGCGAATCGAATCACTTCCTGTATTGTCTTCCTGTCCTGCACATGACCTAATAAGGTAAACGGTACATGTACAAATGTTAGTTTGAACAAACTGACAACAACGATAAATAAACAAACAGCAGTTAGTCATTTATTTACCTGAATGTTAAAAAGAAAAGGCCGTTTCTAGTTCTTTCCCTCACTGTAATGTTCTAGCATGTTTGATATTGAGGCGTGTACCTGTGGGGTTTCCTGGGTTGCTGATGTAAAGGGCTCTGGGCTCACAGAACTCTCTGGAGGTCTGGTAGGCTTGGTGGACCTTGTCCAGGTCCAAGGCCCAGCCTTGCTCCTCCAGCAGCTGGTATGGCACCAGTTTCATACCAACTTCATCCAGCAGCATGGGCAGCGTATGTGGGCAGGGCAGGGGGGTCAACACACCTATCTGAGTCTGCCCCTCCTCACTGGACAGCAGGTGTAGAACCAACTAAACACAATAATGAATCTATCATCAGCATGAAAACCACATGCTGAAATAACAGGATCACTTTCTACTTCTTCCTGTATTACAGACTGAACCTTCTGTGAACCACTGGAGATGATGATGTCCTCGGGATTTGAACTCACACCCCCATCTCTCCTCGTGATAAACTCAGCAATACTTTTCTGAACTTGTGGTATCCCACAAGAAGAGGCAGAGTATGAGCCTGTCATGGCAGAATAGATTCCCCTTTAAAACAGAAAATAATACAAATCCAATGTTCTAGAGAAAGTTGTTTTTTCTAACCTACGCTGCCGCCATTACAAAAACCCAGAAGTCTCTGTGCCTTCTGTCGAACATCCAGAGGGAAGTTGTTTTCCTCGAGGAGCTCAGGGTACAAACACACCGCCAAGACCTAAAAAACAAACAGGAAGTGACGACCAGTTTGATTACAGAGATGCTGAATTCATCCAACAGTTAGAAAAAAACTAAATAGAACAACCTGTCGAACAAATGAAAGTGGGGGCATCCCCGCCCGGTGGGGGTCACCTGAGCTGACATCCATCACCTTCTCAAAGGGTTTGTCTTCACCCTGAGCAGAAAACAAACAGTTTTATAAACATCCTTCATGTGTTTCCAGGTTTATTAGATGTCTGTAAAATCCCAGTATCTAATCACATTTACTCCTGTGTTTTGATTCCAGCTGTTTGTGGCTGCATGAGCTTTGGTTAAACTTTTAGCTGCATATGTAGTTTTAGTATAGTTATTTTATGTTTTGTGCAGCCTGTGTTTGGATCTTCTTCAGGACATACAAACAACACAGTTCTTATCTTTCTGAGTGGCCTTGAAGGTTTACGACTGGTGAAGCACGCTGCAGTTCTCTACAGTCATGTCTGCAGCACTGACCCAGTAAAAACACAACTATACATGTCTGACCAAATTACAAGGTGTTCTTTTATTTAATAAAACAAAAGTCAAATCTTTGTTTTGTTTATTTATTTAATAGGAAGTTTGCAGCTTGTAAATATGATGGAGAGGTCGTCAGTCCTTCAAAGTGCCAAATAGAAACAAACAACCACTCACACCTAGAGTCAGGTTATAGTCCCAGTTAATCTGTCTGTGGGAGGAAACTCAAATGTTCATGGAAAACATGCAAACTTCATGCAGAAAGGTCCTGACTGGTTTCAAACTCTTCTGCTGCAAAGCAGCTGTGCTGCTAACTGCTCCACCGTGCAGCCGGCTCATCACTCCACTGTAACACGACCATCATGTGCTGTTTGTTCTGTCTCTTTTGCCACATTGTGTCTTTACAGGAAGTGTAAATGAACATGAGGTTTTATACTCACATGTACAGCATGTAATTTCCAGACATGAAGTTTGTGTGTTTTTTCTGTGAAGGTCTGTGTTAATATTAAAAATGAACTCTGAACACGGTTCTGTGTTTAAAGTTTAACCTGTCAGCATCAGACATGAGCCGCTCCATCAGCTCAGGACAGAGGTTAACTTCAATAACTCTATAAAATTTCCAACTTTTATTACTATGAGTAAATGAAAACATGACTCAGTTGTTCATTTGATCATGTCTCAGACTGACAGATGTTACATCAAGTTGATCTTATCAACAATAATCTCAGGCAGCAGATAAACATGTTCAGTCTTTTTCTCAACATGTAAGTGCTAATAGTACAGATACAGTTTTATACACAAACTAGTCAAATGTTCTTAAAACTGCCATCAAATTTTGAGTGGTGAATTAAATATTATTGTTTTACACACTATTAAAAAGTTTTGGTACCTGTTAAATATGAACCCATCCATCTTGTCCTGGTGCAGTGTTGCTCAGGTGACTCACCTGTGAGATCTGCTCTGTGATCTGTGCAGCCAGACCCTGCAGATTCACCAGGGCCCTGATCCCACGGACTCTCGGGTTTACCTCCTGTACAGAGCTCATCTTCGCCTCTCTGACTGCTGATCAGAGTCAAAAACACACGCACCGCTCCACCCAGTAGGAGGGTGTTCAGGAAGTCACAACTGATTGTTGCTGTAATCACACTGCTTTTGTTTACAGTATAAATACAGTATAAACTTACTGCAAGTCTGAAATCTGATGCAAGAAATGTTCCAGTTTTTGTGGTGGAAGAATGAAAATGTAGACAGACGGAAACATGCAGCAGGTTTACAAGCAAAAGTTTAACTGTGTTCAACAAGTCTGAAGACAATGAAACAGAAACAGGCACCAAGAAAATGAACAGGAACATATTTTAATGTGTGTTTAATCATTCAAAAAATGTTAATAAACAGAAAGTAGTTTAAGTGTATTTGTCATGTTTTTACTTCGTTATATACCAACACAAGAATTCTCAACAACACAACATGAACCATATAGTTTTAACTGCAGATGGATATTGAGGAAAGTGTGTTTAATGTTCAGCATTATAGTTTGTGTTACACAGAAAACCTTTTTAAAGACCTGCAACAGTGTCATTCAGAGAATGTGTTTGTTGTCTGAGTTGAACAGCTGGTTAAATCTGTTTTCTGAGGAAGCAGCAACATTCTACATGTTCAAACCTGCACACTTTCTCTTCAGTATGACTCTGATGGTGAACATACATGAAACCTGCATGTACGGCTGCGCTCCATTCTGAATCCAGTCCATTTAGTCCATTTTTCTCATTAAAAACTTTCCCACACTGAGAACAAGTGTAGCTGCAGCCACATTCAGTACATATTTTTTATGAAATGCCAGTTTGTGAAGAGAAATAGCGTTACATGCAGTCTTTCCTTGAAGTTAATCCATGATTGTGCTTGTGACGGTGGGTTGCATGGACAGAAATTAAAAGCTAAATTTGACAATTCAAAGCAAAGTTTCTTGAAATCATCAGTAATTATGGAAAGGACTCGGGTTTGTTTGCAGATCTGTCTTCAGCAACTACCAAATCCAAACTTTAGAGATTGAACTTTGTTTGTTATTGTTCTCAGCTGGATGCAACTTGTTGAGATGTTACTTCTTGTCTTTGTTCTTTGTTCTCAGTTTGTCTTTCAATCAGACGAAAGTGGAAGGAAGACAAGCGAGACAGAACCTCCTCCAGCGAGTCAGGAGCAGCAAGGACACATAACCTGGACGACAGAGAAAATAATCCAAATAAAACATCTTTTACAACAAACATACGACTCCAGGTGAGTTACTTTGTGTAAATCACCTGAGATGATGGCAGCCTGTTGTTCCACAATCCTGACCTGAACCTACAATTAAACCTTCCTCTTCCTGTAACTTCTGACAGTATAAAACATCTGCTTCCAGTCCAAGCATCTGGAACAGAGATGTGAGCAGCTGTTATTATTTAATGTGCTGCTTTGTGCAAGAAAGGTGAGTCAAACACTGTCAGATACAAAAGAAAGCAACAATCCTTCTAGGAAATAAAAGCTTTGGTGAAATAGTTTTTCTCCTTTTTGACATCTTGATAAATTTGAGGACTGAAATCATCAAAATGCAGCAGTTTTCCACCTCAGCTTGTTCCCTGATCACAGCTGGTGGATGAAAACGAGGGTAAAGGTAGACTCCTCCCCTCGCTGGCTGACAGCTCACTCCAGGTAACTCATTCAGAAGTTTTAAAGCTCGCTGAGCATTTCGTGACAGAGCGGCACGAATAAAGAGCATCTCCTTCAGTGAGAAAACAAATCAAAAGACAGTGAATTGTACAACTAAAAGAACTTGAGTTTGTCCTGAGGGGGTTGGTTATGTTCTTACCTGAGTGTATGTATCATAGGAAGGATCTCCAGGTTTAGGTGGGTTTGACATGACATCCAGAGCCAGCTGTCCTGTGATTGGAGTACTGATGTCAGTGCACAGCATGGTATCAACAAAGTGCATCACTTCCTGGTCCATATTGATAGTTTCCATGTATCCTGCTCTCAGTCCACATCTGCACACAGACATCAGGAGACTTTCTGCAGACCAAACCTCAAACGGATGTAAAGATTTAAATAAGATTTAAATAAACCAACATGAAATCAAGTTAAAAGAACTATAAATACAACAAGTCTGACTAGTTGTTGAGATGAGAAATGATTTACAGTGTGTCTCTTTTGGATTCTGGTTAAATGGACTGTAGAACTCACTCTGCCAAACGGGTGCCGGATAAGGAGTGAAAAGAGACCATCTCCACTGTGTCTCTGAAATCTTTGTCAATATCAAACAAAACCTTCTTATATGAAATAAACTCACAGCTCTCTGCGTAAACGCTGTCCTGGTATATCTACAGAACAGAAGAAGAAGAAAGGATGGATAAACCAACGTCTGCAGGATAACAGCTCAGGCTGAGAACATGGTTCATGATCACCTCATCAACAAGCAGCAGGAGTTTCTCAGCTGCTGCGAACTTAATCACTTCCTCTATGGACTTCCTGTCCTGCACGTGTCCTAAAATCCATACAGGTGGAATATTAGAGATGACCGAGAGCAAATTCAACATGACCACAGTGAGTTATGCACCTGTTGGGTTTCCCGGGTTGCTGATATAAATGGCTCTGGTGTTACAGAGTCCTCTGGAGGTTTTTAGCTCTCGGTGCAGCTCCTTCAGGTCAACAGTCCAGCCGTGTTCCTCTAGTAACCGATACGGCGCCGCCATCACCCCGGCCTCATGCAGCAGGGTGGGCAGTGTGTGAGGAGACGGCAGAGGAGTCAGGACACCTGTCTTCACCTGCCCCTGTCCACCTGACAGTAACCTCAAAATAATCTTAATACAAAAATCTAAACGTTATCCTTCAATTGGGATTTAAGAATCATTCTGTTTCTTCACAAATCTGGTTCCCATTTTATTTTTTAAGCTTTTCAAGAACTGATAATTTTTTAAACAATAAATATGTCCCTCATCTGAAATGTCTTTTTTTTAGATCTTATCTTAACGTTTTGTATATTTTTATACACTGTGAATAACATGAATAAATAACAGGTATTAATGTTCCTACCAGCAAGGCTTTTTGGACTCCGCTGGTGATAAAGATGTTTTTGGCTTCTGCAGGACGTCCAGCGTCTCGTTCTGTGATGAACTCAGCGATGCTTCTCCTGACATGAAGGAATCCAGAAGAGTCTGCATAGGAACCTAAAGATCCATGTAAGGAGCATCATCAGTTCTCTGTGGTGACCGAGACAACTTTGTGCATCATCAATACATAACCAAACAACAATGTGCTGCAAAAATCTTATCAGATAATAAAGTTGCTGCTGGAGACACAGAAATCCGAACATACCAGACCGGATGAGACACAGTGGATAATAACTACAACTAACAAGTTGTTTATTTTTCACCCAGTTAAAATGTTCTTCAACATCCAGCACAGTGTTTATATCGTGTTATTTGTATTTGTTTGTGCAGTTATTGATATTTGTGTGTTTGTGATTTAATCAGATTTGCTGGATTTTAAAATGCCAATTAGTAAAAAGTTTCCCGTCTAAATAAACCAACAGATTGTTGAATCTTCACGTTACCCCAATCCTCCATCCTGAGCAGCACCAGGAGACATGAAGAACCCTCCAACAGAACCAGAACCAGGAAGAGTTCTTCCTGGACCCGGTCTGAGAGGACAGGAAGAAACCAGAACCAGGACAAATGGCCTTTCACCTCGAGAGAGTTATTTCATGATTTATTTTTTATTTTTTAATTAAGGGCAGATCAAATTTGGGTCTATAATTAACTAATAAAACGTGGTTTACGAGATCTACAGAACATTAAATTTGGTTTTTATTTTTGTTCTACATTCCAACTGTTTTGTTATTCAGGTTGTAAAAACAGTCCTCACCAACACTTTCACCATCACAAGCCTTGATGAGCATCTGAGCTTTTTGTCTGACGTCTAAAGGAAAACTTTCTTCTTCCAGCAGCTGAGGGTACAAACACACGGCCAGGACCTGAGAAACAGTGTCAGAATTACTGAAAACCAGAATCAAGAAGATACCACCAGCAAGAGAGTATTAATGTTCAAACATCGTAGATATAAATATTAATTATAATAATAGTCAAATAATAATAATCAAAGTTTGGGTTCATAAGAATGAAATGAATCAATTTAATAACAAACTAACCTGCCGCACAAAAGAGACGGGCGAGACTCCTGCAGTGTGAGGATCACCTGTACTCACATCAATCACCTCCTTCACCCCCTGCAGAGAGATCACATCCAGTCCTGATCACATCCAGTCCTGATCACATCCAGTCCTGATCACATCCAGTCCTGATCCCATCCAGTCCTGATCCCATCCAGTCCTGATCACATCCAGTCCTGATCACATCCAGTCCTGATCACATCCAGTCCTGATCACATCCAGTCCTGATCACATCCAGTCCTGATCATACCAGACCATCCAGTCCTGATCACATCCAGTCCTGATCACATCCAGTCCTGATCACACCAGACCATCCAGTCATGATCACACCCAGTCCTGATCACACCAGACCATCCAGTCCTGATCACATCCAGTCCTGATCACATCCAGTCCTGATCACATCCAGTCCTGATCACATCCAGTCCTGATCACATCCAGTCCTGATCACATCCAGTCCTGATCACACCAGACCATCCAGTCCTGATCACATCCAGTCCTGATCACACCAGACCATCCAGTCCTGATCCCATCCAGTCCTCATCACATCCAGTCCTGATCACATCCAGTCCTGATCACACCAGACCATCCAGTCCTGATCAAACCAGACCATCCAGTCCTGATCAAACCAGACCATCCAGTCCTGATCACACCAGACCATCCAGTCCTGATCATACCAGACCATCCAGTCCTGATCACACCAGACCATCCAGTCCTGATCATACCAGACCTCCTCGGGAGCATCAAGGTCAGGCTGTAATTTAAACTTTATTTTTTTGTACTTGGTGTAAAACATCGACTACATTTCAGAAACAATCAGAAACTCCAACATCCTTAAACAGTTTCCAACCTCGAACATCATCAGCTGACTGTAATCATCTATGTGGGACCAGATCAGTCTCTCACGTGGTTCTGTAGGAGTTCTGATCCGCTCTCATTTACAACATGGTTTCACATCATTGAGGTTCAAAGATAGTTGTTCATTTGAGTTAGATTAAACCCGCCTGACAGACTTACCTTTGTGATGTTCTGATCCAGACTCTGCAGACCATGTCCTGAGGAGACTCCCATCCCTCTCACTCTGGGATTCACATCTTGCACAGAACTCATTTGGTTTTTGGGGGATTTTTTAGCTCAACTTTCAGGACCTTTTGGTTTCCTTCAGTCCAAACTGACCTGAACACTCAAACTTAAACCACCTTCTCTTTATTTTATTAACATTTGTCAAGAAAGTTGAGATCGGTCTCTGCAGACAGTGAAGCTGGAGCAGCAGATTCTCACACAGGATGTTACAACACGTACTCAGAATAGAAGCTTCTGACAGATAGAAAATGATAGAAAACAGATATGCCATTTAAAGAGTTTGCTAAATGTTTAACTGTTTAAAAATAATATTTAGTAAAGTCATGGAATAAGTCTAATCAGTAATCAGTCAGATGAATGAGTAAAAGAGGATTAAAGGTTGAATTTTTAACAAAGTAAAGATCCAAAAGATTCTATAAAAATAAAAAAGAATAATCACATATACTGTGTAGATATTGTAAAAGTCTTGAGTCATAAGAGTTCAGACCTGTTAGAGCTGCTTTTATCCACCAGGTTTTAAACACATTATCCAGCAGTCACAGCTGACTTGTGCATCTTGTACATTTATCTCAGAGAAAGTACAATAAATATATAATTATCTTTTTATATCTAAACCACTGAAGAAATGTTGCATAATTTGTTGTTATAATATAATGTATAATATTGTTATAATATTACAACAATGTATAATATGTTATAATATAATGTATAATGTATAATGTATAATGTATAATGATGTTTAATCATGTAACCTGTCAAACTGTTTGACACATGGTGGTTATTTAATGTTAGAATGACAGACTGAGATAAAATGTTCATAAAACCAACAGAGACAGAAACACAGAATCTGTTTCAGTTTATAAGAAAATATTTTCATTTAATGATGAAACGACTGAAATAAAACTTTGTTTTGTAAATGAAATGAAAACTCAGCAGTCAGAAGAGAAACAGGGTCAGAATGTAACATATAATGTGCATCTATAGACTTTATAATATTTAATTAAGTTTCACGGCAGGTGAAAGTTTCAGACACTGAAAGCTGGAATTTGTTCATTTCATCTTAAATTGTTTTTTCCTGAATTACTAACTTTTTTCTTCTAATTGTAAATGATTTACAGAAGCCTCATCGCAGCGTTCAAACCGATGATCAACCAGCAGAGTCACTTCTACCTGATGCTGACGTTTTGTGACGGGGCAGAATAAATAAATAAATAAATAAATAACCTTGTTGAGCTTCTGGTTGTTTTATTGTTAGAGCTGATCGTCTCAACTGAGTCATTTTTATTTTTAAACTTAAACGTCTTAGTGTTGTAAATGTATTTTTAAAAGATTCAGACACTCTCAGGAGTACATGAAAGAGTTTTATTAACTAGAAACTTGCACAGGATTTGTAATGCAGAGTATTAATACTGAACATGAAGCATAGATACAGAGAGAAAATACAAGTTTAGTTAAAGTTCCTCATACATAAAGGCTGGAGGCCAAGAAAATGATATTTGCATAGAAGTCCCTGCACAGTACGGCGTACCGTAGGGAGAAGAGAGGTTTGAGTCTATGGGGATGTTTTAAAGGGAACTCCAGGTGAATAATAATAAATTCTACATAATGTTACAGTTTCATCATTCTTGTAATGTGTTCTTTCATTTACTGAAACAGGGTCTACACCTGTGTGATAAATACAAGAAATTATATACATGATGAGAAATTATACAGGAGGGGGAGTAGCTACAGGTGGAGGGAGTGGGCGGAGTCAGACATGAAGCTATGCAGTGACTGAATCTGCCTCTGGTTGTTTCAGGACCAGCTGAGCCACATCTGTTTATTCCAGTCAGCTGATTGAGGCTGGTCATGTGTTGAAAACTGAGCCGGCAGATAAAAAAGTGCTCCGCTCTGTCATAGCCCTTATCTGGTGTGTGGACGGTGACCTCCAGGGGGCGCCCTCTCTCTGAAGGTAGTATGGATTAACATAGAGCCCTTAGAAGTAGTAAAAAGAAGACCTTCTTATGAGGATTTATTTAACACAGTTTGTGCTCTTCCAGGTCGAACAGGAAGTTCTATCACAGCAGCCTGAAGGCAAAGTTCACATGATCGCCCTTAAAGACTCGATTCCAATGATCCGACTTCAGTCTCTAAATCCCTTCATGATCAGTGGTGTGAGCCAAACAAGTGCACGCCTCCACTTTCAGCTGATTTCCCATTAAGGAACACGTTTCTCCCCTTCTTAACGAACTTAACGAAGCCCCACATCTAAAGGCATGAAGGGAATCAGTCTTCTTGCTACACATACCCACAGATTCCTTTTCCATCCAGGCATCAATGTTTTTATTGTTTACGTTTGTAACCTGAGTATTATTCTCCCTTTTTATCCTGTTTCTCCTCCTGCATCAGAAACGTTTGTCATTAAACTTCACAACAGCAAATTAGTCAACAGTTTGTCTTTTGGAGCATATTTATCCTGATGCAGAAACATATTACTCATTACTTTTTATCATTTTGTAAAATTCTGCCAAAGTTTCTCATTCATAGTTATAAATGTAATGGTTTACTTATCTGATGAACTGTATTCAACTAAAATGAGTCAAGTAGTTTGGTCCAAAAAGGTTTAGATTACACATGAATTATAATTTGTTATAATATTTTGACTAATTATTTTATTCATATTACTAACATCTAATTTATTATTTTCAGCTCTGGTAAAAAAGTTGAATTTAACATGTGTCTGACATATTTTCTCTGTACTGCAGTTTCAGCTTCAGTCCCACCGTGTTTATAGCTTAGTTTAGTCGAGATGCGTCAGTTTTTCACTTTGACTTCTTAAAAGTGCTGGAAAACCTCCTTGTTTACTGAAAAGGGGGTTTGGTTATTGTCTTTAGGTTACAAGTTTTAGATTGCATGTCGCTTCTGTGCAGGCGGCGGCCTCACAGCATGTCAGGCACGTTGCAGGATTGCGCCCCCTGTTGGAGAGGAGGATCAGCTGCGCTTTGCTGCCACCTGCTGTCTCAGTTTTTCCCTCTTCTTCTTCTCCATTAGCCTGAAGGAACAGAGTCAGAGAGGATTAAATACTGCATCAAAGCTGAATTTGCAACCACAACAATACAAGCTGATATGTGAAGCTTATATGATGTGAAGCTCAGTGGATCTAAATTCTCTGAAGCTGCTCGTATATTTAAACTTTTTTAAATCATGATACTTTGTATTGTATTTCTATTGTTTGCAAATATCACTAATCATTTATTGTATGTTTTTGATTCCATTCTGTCATTCTTTACCTGCGGTTACGAGCCTCTACCAGCTCACTCAGCTGGTCCTGAGCTGCTCGGAGCTCCTCCAGACTCTGCTGGTAGCTCAGGTCTGCAGAACCGGACCTCTCCAGAAGAGACACCCTAGTGGACAGCTCACTGGTTCGATCCCGCAGCCGCTGGATGGATGTGTACAAATTCTCATCATCTTCCTCCTGTGGTGTGGATGTAGAGGAGAACAGCAGAGGTCACATGAGGACAGTACTCGTATATAAACTTTCTATTCTCTTTTATTTAAACGAGCAGTCATGGTGAAGAGGGAAAACAATCACTACCTTTGCATTAACGATCTCTATGTGAACCAGAAGTGAAGACAACTCCAGCTCCTCACTGTAGCTGTTCTTCAGAGGGACGCTCCTGTAGCCTGAATGCACCAAACAGAAGAAACACAAACATTTAGATAGAACTAGATTATTAATAATATCTGTTTTCATGTCTGATGAGTTGTAGTTACTCACCTGTTCGCAGCAGGCGGACCGGGTACGTGACTTGTGCCAGGAAGTTGGGATCACTGAACATGTCCTCCTCATGGACGGTGAAGCGCAGGAAGGAGAAGGTGGGGTTGTGGATGTCAAACACAAACTGCTTCTGCACCCACACAGGATTCAGACCGTTATCAGCTGGGAGGGTCAAGAGAAGGAGACGGTTAACAAGCAGCTGGAGCACAAAAACAGACAAACTTTCAGTGACCGCACAGCAGCTGTCTCACCTACAACATCTGTCTTGCATTTGCAGTTGTCATAATCAGCTCCACAGATTTCCACCTCCACAAAGGGACAAACGATGCTCCTGCCATTTTTGGGGAGATGGCGAGCTCCCAGCACCTGATTCGGTTAGGAAGAGTATGAAGTGATCAAACTTCCTGTTGAATGAGGAGTACTGTTAAAAACTGACCTGCAGCTGGATGGTGATTGGCTCAACATGCAGCGTGTCCTTGTCAAAAGGATCAAAGACGTCGTCCCTCATGATGTCCGGTTGGAGAACGTAGCCGCTGCCGCCTCCGAGCATGAACAAGGCCTGGTTCAGCTGCATGGGTTTGTCTACAAACATGCAACATGTTAAAAACATACATGTAATGTATGAAAAAGCTGAGAAGATGCCGACCTGGAGTCTGGAAATTGAGCGCGACAAGCTGGGAGCCGCAGATCCACATGGGCAGCGGGTCGTAGTTGGACGAGTCCAGTCTCTGTCCTCTGGGATAAACTCTGGACAGCTGGCGCCGGTTATACTGCAAAAAGCGTTTCCCTCGAGTGCGAGTCGCAAACTTCTCTGCCTTAGTCTCCGGGAAGGAGGACATGTCTCGGTAACAGGCCCGTTCTGTCCCGATCTCTTTAAGAGACAGAAGAAATGAAACATGAAACAGTGTGAAGAAACACAGACATGTAAAGACATTTGATCCTTACTGTCCTCGTTGAAGGGGACCGGCCTGCAGTAAACCACCAGATCTGACAGCTCCACGGCGATCTTCTTCCTCCTCTCCATCTGTTTCTCCACCTGAATCTGTTTCCACAGAGATCAATCTGAGTTAACGCCTCACGCAGCGTGTACTGAAAACCTATTACATATGTTTGTTTAGATAAATCAAGACAAGTCCAGGTAAGTTTATGTGAATTACATCACACTGACCCGAGCATCAGCGTTCTGTGCAGCCTCTCGTATTCTGCTGACCCAACCGGTGAGATCCTCCAGACTGTCAGCCGCCACATCGAGAGTCTGGACCGGGTGAGAGGACAAGTTCTGGGAGTGGATGGTGAATACGAAAGGCCGAGAGTTCTTCCCGTCTTTATGTACCACTAGGAAGACGGATGAGGGACATCCAGGAAGGAGAAAAGGTTTAGACATAGTTTTAGTATTAGTACATTGTAGGATGTGGTTCAACAAATGATCCTGTTGTCTAATCCCTCCCACAATAAATCATAATAAGTTTCTAAATGTAAGATTTTATCTTTAAAAGTTGTGTTAAATGTTTTGCTTGTTTGTTTTCTCACCAACATGGCAGGTGGGTACGTCGATGAAGCCCTTCAGGAACGTTCCCAGCGGACTGTTTTCTGTTGACTGAAACAACAGAAACACATTGTTTCTAACAGTTTTATAGAACTTGGAGGTTTTTCTGACACTCGACTTACAGCTTCATCCAGTTCTCTGGTGGGAGAGCTGGGTACCTCCTCCACGTAGTTAGCAGGAAACCACAGCTGCTTCTTCCCTCCGTAGTCGCCTCGCCACCTGAACACAACACAGACGTGTTAGTCAGACGCTTTCTCACTAAACTCAGAGGAAACTGCAGGCGGTAGTGTTTACCAGCCGCCTTCCTGTTTGTCCACGTTGATGATAAGCGCTTGTTTGGGGAAACAAAGCTCGTCTTCTCTCTGAGCTCGGTAGTCGTATAAAGCTTTGACTGTACACTGAAAGAAGAAAGAAAAAGTTTCTTTTAAAAAAATATTAAATACTTTCCTGTAAATTTCAAAGAACTGACACAATCTGTTTTATTAGAACTGTCTTTGTCTTTCCTTGAATCCAAACGAGAACTACGCTGTACTTTAGTAACTTCTGAAATGATGATGATGATGATGATGATGATGATGAAGCCCCTGATGTTCTGCAGGTGTTTTAAAATGTCTGCAGCACTTTCTGTGTTTCCTTTTGATCCTCTGAACTTCATCAAGAAGCCGAGGAGTGTTACATGAAACAGAAACTTCACTACAGAGCTGCTGACACGCAGTGCTAAATGTAACCACAAGGTGGCGCCAAACCAAACTGAACTTGATGCTTTTGTTTTTTCCTGCTTGTTGTTGTTGTTTGTCATTTTTCCATAACTTGAGTATTAAAAATATATCTTTCTGTGTTATTTACTCAATTTGGGTTGTTTTTAACAATTTGGAACTCTTTGTGCTGCCAATATCTAATTAAAACAAATATTTAATGTATTTTATCAGTTAATTACTTGATAATTGGTCATTAATTCTGAACTGTAACACTGAATGTGTTTCTGCATCAACTCACTCGTGCTGTGGGCATTTTGTTGGCCTCCACATAGAAATGAGGAGTCCGAACCTCATACAGCGCTCCGTAGTCCAGCTCCTGAAGAAACAAAAAAAATGGATTTTACACTCAGAATTAACTCTGAAAGTAAAAATAGTGTGAGATGTTCATTAAACTGAGTTTCAGAGCCTGTTGTGTTTAACACTGATGCAGATGTTGTTTATATCACCAGAAAAGAATGAAGCATCTGTTAATAGAACTGAAATCAATTTTAATCTCAGAAATACAGAATAAAAATGAGCTTCTTAACAATTTGAGATGAACCTTCTTGTAATTGTTTTTAGCACTTCATTCACAAATTAAAACATGTATCATCTAATTAGCAATGTAAGAAATTTCTTACAACACGCAATTTCTAAAACATAAAGTTACAAATAATGATAAATCAGATCATTCTAAGAAGACCTGAAGAACCCGGTCTGAAGCTGCCTTCTGCACATCAGATATGAGTTAACATTAACCTGTAAACGGTGTTTAACTCACCAGCGTTCCCATCCGGTCCAGAGTGTCTTCATTAATCGGGTATCGGAGCTTCATCTTACGATAAAGAGGATGTTTCTCGTAGTAGCTCACCAGATCCACCAGACTCTCGAACTCAGCTGAACTTCCCAACATGAAGAGACGACCCTCCTGCTGGATGCGGCAGTGTTTGATCTTTCCTTCTGCCCTAAAACCAGGAGGACCAACAGAATATTGCAGCTGTAGTTTGAAACTTTGAGCTGAACATGGAAGTTGTTTTCTTTCAGATGGTGCTGATGTTCTACCTGAAGGAGATGGCGTAGGAGTTGTGTTCGCTGCGTTTTCGCACCAAGAAAGCTCCGTCTCTGGGGACACGCATCAGCATGTGTTCAGCCTGAACGCGGGACAGGTTCGAGTGGAACCACCTGGGACAGGAAACTGATGTCAGACATTCAGTGGCTCATTCAGCTTTTTCTCTATTACAAACTCACAAAAATACAGTTATTAACTTGTATCTAAAGATTAAATGGAATCTTTGTAAATTGGAGATTATATTATTATTATTTATTCCCGGCTGCAGCCACTGACTCTCTGCTCTCGTGTGCGTTGGGTTGTGGTACAGGATTTCCAAGCCTCATCTCAAACTCGTTGCAGCGCAGTGGCGTTTCTCTGTAGTGGCAGATGAGGCGGTAGAGGCTGTCGAACACCAGGTTGTCTGTCAGGTAGAAGCGGGTGGAGCCAGACTCCTGACGTGAGTGGATCCTGCAGTGCTGGACTCGACCAGAGCGCCTGGAGGAGGAACAGCAGCAAATATAGACCAGAGACTGGAAGAACTCATGAACGTGTTTTAATGTGTTTGAGAATCTGAACAATACTCTGAAATGTAAAATTACTTTCCACACTAACCAGAAGGAGAGGGTGTAGTCTCCTACAAACGTCTCGCTCTCCCGCACCAGGAAGGTGCCGTCTTTACCCCCGCCTTCACAGTACTCCTGCAGGAGCTTCTCCGCCACCTGTCGACCTTCCCGACCTCCACCCAGCTTCCCGTGGAACCAGCGCTCTGCACAGTGCTGCTCGTTGTTGTTACACTCCTAACAGATTCAATTAAAAGAAACAGCTGCATTAAACTCAAAGCTTAATTAAAATAAGATCATCTTTTACCTGCATCTGGAAGTTGTTTTAAGGATATCTTGATATAAGAATCAGAATCAGGAAACTTTTTAATATTTAGAAATTTAGTGCAGAATTACATTATTAAAAAGGTCATGTGACCTGAGGTCAGCCCAAGTATCACAACCTCTCGCATCCTTTCACTACCTCTTTTCCTTCGTCATCCTCCTCTTCATCAGCTGTCTGGTAATGAGACGTCTCCTCTGAGTAATAAATCTTGTTGCTGGTTAAGACAAAATAATGTGGCGTCCAAGTCTGTAAAACAAACACAATCATTTTATCCAGATGTTGCTAAAACATTCAAAAAGGAAAGAAATTAAGAGAAATAAATAAATGTGGAAATACTGTATATTTGAAAATATATTTTGACTGTTATATTTTAATATAATAACAAATGGCAAAAGAAAAAACAAGACATTTTAATTGTGTTTATGTATTTTAACTACATATTTTTACATGCACACAGTTTTATTACTAATAAATAAATCTAATTGTTAGAATTTCTCTAAGTCTTTTCATGTAAATTATTTATTTATTTTTCCAAATCATTTGTTCTTTTCTTTTTTGTTTAAAATTTCCATTTACTTGTTTTTCTCTAGTCAATCAGGTTTAAGCTACATTAAAGCTAAAATCTATTAAAGTTTAGTTTTTATTCCACCATAGCTGTAAATCTAAGCGGGAAACATGCGCACTCACGTGGTCGATGGGATCCTCCAGGTAAAGGATGCCGTTCTTCAGTGAGTTGCTGATGTCGTTCTCAGAGTAACTGGCTGACGTCACCTCTTCATACATGGTTCCTTCCACCAGCTTCTTGTGCTGTGATGCAACAGTAAAAACACACTGAGCTTCACTGATGATAGATTCACAGGCGACGAGCACTTCCTGTTTTCATCTGTTGCAATTCTCACAAGTAAATAAGCGAAACAAAGATTTTAATGAAAAAACACGAGCTCCAGAAACGTTTCTGAACAGCTGTGAATATTTACACTGGAATGAAGTTTGAGTACAAGTCAAGCGGTTTCAAATGAACATGGAGCTGTTACCTTGATGAGGATCTTCCTGCGGAGCTGGTAGGGTGATGGAAGTTCATCTGCGTTGTTGTCGACTGGCTTGGTGAGCAGCAGATCTCCAAACACCTTCTTAAAGAATGTGGCCATATTCCTCTGCTGGACCACACTGCAGTGGTCCTCAATGGACAAGATCACAGGATACCTGCACAGGTAAGATGAGGACATTAATCTCTATGTGCAGGATAAACCTCGTGTTCAGCTTGATTTTAAAAGGAAAATGTAGAGAGAGTTAAATGGGTTGTTGGTGTTTATAAACCAAAGTGCATCAGGCTCATGCTGAACTCACTCAGACGTGATGAAGGCGTGTTCTTTGATGGTGTGCAGCACATCCAGGAATTTGATCTTGGAGGTTAAAGTGTGGCCGTGATAGATGATTGGCAGGTCATCAGGTCCATCCCAGCAGTCCACTGAGATCCAGAAACACCAAATCAAAAGTGTGTTTGGGTTTTAAACATTAAAATAAAAGTTCTGTAATTTCTAACCCCAAAATTAGCTGCAGTCAGAAAACATCTGAGGAAATCTGTGATTTTAGATTCTGAATCAGTTGGAGTTTGTTTCTCTTACGTTCGATGCAGCGGCAGCCCATCCTCAGACATCGAGCGTAGGCTTCTAGAGATGATTCACTGGAAAACTGGTCACCTGTCAGGTAACTGAAAGAGTAGAAAATAAAATAATCATAGAGATTCAAATCTGAACTTACAGCTATAAGAACTGTACAAATCACTTATATCAGTAAACACAAGCCTGGAAACTGGTTTCCTCAAAATACTGTAAATAATTTCATATTGTAAATCATTTTTCTAATGAAGAACTTTCTTAACTGGTCATTCTTCTTGATCTTTGTACAAATAATAAATATGTCTTCAATAATTAAACTTCCTTTTAATCCTGATCTTATTCTACATTAAATATGAGCCTAGCTTTGATCTCTGCCAGAGGAACCCGGATCGGAGACTTACGTGTTATGTGAAGAGGAAATCCAGTACTGAGACAGCGGCCGTTTCATGTCATCGGTAACGACAGGTGAGAGTCGAGGGTCACACACAGAGTTTTCTTTAGAGAACAGGAAGGTCAGGAACTAAAAACAGAACAAACACTTCAGACTATAAAGGAGTGAAAAGACTCAGACTTTGCTTAAGTTTAGTGCACGTCAGCAGTGTGTCACCTCATCTAGCTGCAGCACTGGTTCAGGCTGTGCCCCGCCCTTCATGTAGCCCATGAGAAACTCTCGAACCCGACTCAGATCTGATGCCCAGGACTCCTGAGATGAGCCAGAAAACAATGAGCACATAGAAGTTCCAGACAGTATCTCCTGTGCTGATCTGATGGGGTGAGATTTACTCAGTACCTTCTGGTCCATCTGTAAAAACTTCTGGAAGTCATAGAGCGAGATCTGACAGAGCTCTGGACGGTCCACGTTTCTGAAAACACAGATCTTAAGAAGTTTAATGACAGAAGAGTGAAAGCTGAATGAAAGTAAAGGTGAGAGAGAGAGAGAGAGAGAGAGAGAGAGGACATGTGATACATTAACTGACGTAATAGTACCATTTTTGGGGTTAATGTTCTGTAACATCTAGAAAATGTTTCACATCCATTGAACCAAGACAGAAACATTCAGGTCCCATAAAAAACACATGGAACATTTTAAAAACCAGAATCTTTGTGATTAAAATGAGCTGAACAGGTAAGTGTGAGGGGTGTGAAGACGAAGGAGGAGATGAAGGTGACGGTAGAGGGACTCACCGCAGGGGAAAGGAGAGCTCCAGCTGCTCAATAATCTGAAGACAGAAAGGGGAGGGACCAGGTGATGGACAGGTGGGGGGGAGGGGTGAAGCATAAACAGTAGAGGACAAGGTGAGCGTGTTGTAGTGCGAAAGCAGAGACGGAAACAATCTGAAGCAAAAACTCAAACAGCTGCTGTGAAGGAGGACTGAGAGGGACAAGCACTACAATGTGTTCTCAAAAAACTCATTTAAGGGTTTAAACAGGAGTTTAGCATGTAGACGTCCACTTTATATAACAGCTTCGGTTCTGTTTCACTTAACTTCAAGTTGACTTCCTTAAAGAACCTCGGCAGAGATTCATTTTTGCTCCAGTGGGATGTTTTCAGTAAAACTACATTTCAGACAAAGCAACAATTTACAGTTCCACCTTAAATCCCAAGTCAGGTGATCTGAGTAACGTCAGTGAAACAGACTCACACTCCTCTGGGAGTCGAACATCAGCGTTCTGTAGAGCTGTGAAAAGTTTTGATACGACAGTTCACTCCTCGACTCCACTTCCTGTGGAAACAGGGAGGAAATTATGACCCAAATCGTTGAACTAAACGCTCAAAGAGGGGGCGGAGCTACAAGATGGAAACATCAAACAAACCTGTAGCTTGTCTTTGAGAAAGCGCATGTTGGGGACTCTGTAGTTGATCTGAGGCAGGAGAGTTTTGACATCCTTCAGGGTGATGCTGGGGAGGAAACAGAAAACCTCATGATGGACTCAGAACCTGCAGGATGCAACACAAACCCAAACCACCACACATCCACCACCATGCTGGCAGCTGGCGTGAGCTGATGATACCAAGCACAGAAAATTTACACTCATCAAAAACTTGTAATTAATATTTTAAATGATCCTTGAAAGAAAAAAACAGATTTGTTTGAAGGAGGAGAGTTTCTGGTTGAGTTGTAGCAGAAACCTTTGCAGCCAGCTGATGTCTGTAGTCTGAACAGCACAGGATAACCACTTGCTGATTAACTAAACACATTGAAACAACAGAACAAGGAAGGAAGTTAGAAAAACAGGTGGACTAAAGGAATTTAGTTCAGAAGCTCAGAGGATCTTTTTAGGGTCATTGACCGCCATCGCTGCCACTCTAACCTCAGCTCGCTCTGACTACTGTTGCTATTTTCACAGGAGACAGGAAGTTGCCCTCTCCCAGTCCATAGCATCACTTCCTGCTCCTTATCAAACCATGGCAGCCTGTTTGTCCTGGAGAGAAGAACAGCCAGATGGAATCACCCCCCCCACACACACACACACACACACACACAGCTGGAGCGCCCCACCCAATCAGCATCCACTACAGACTGCTGAGGAAGCTGTGATAGGTTGGTTTAAAAAGTCTCTCACCTGCCCTCGTGGTTCCGGTCCATGACTTCAAACTGTTTCCTCATCCACCTGCAGAGCGAGAGGATTTTAAAACAGATGAACATGGAAAATGAAACTAAAACAAAGAGAAACGAAACACACTGATACACTTCTGTTAAATTAAAAAAATAAACTGTATATTTAGTTTTAGTAAAACAAAAAAAAGCGGGGGGGGGGGGGGGGGGGGGGGGGCTAGTTTGGCCATGATTATGGAAGTAAACAGAAACTGCTTTTCTTAACTTTAATGGAAACAAAGTTTGTTTATATTTTTATCCAATGAAACGAGCTTTTGTTTAATTACATATGAGACAAATTAAGCAGTTAATGCAGAAACAAGCAGGTTTGGGTTCAGATGATCACAGCTGATGCTGCAGCTCCATCTTTAACGCAGTCAAATTACATGTTTTTACTTTTTTTTTAAATTCTTTTCTTCTTAGTGGTAAAATCTAAAAAATCTTTATTAAAAAAATCTTTTCACAGAAAGTAAAAACACATTTCACACTTCTATAATTACAGATGCAAATAAATGATAAACTTTAACAGCACATAGTTATAATTTAAACACAAGAAGTTCAACTTGAAACTATCAGTCTGAATAAAACCCATCTGTTCATTCTGATGGATCGAATCCCCAAACAGTTTATACAACTTCATAAACAACCAGTAAATTTCATTCCTCTCACTGTTCCTACATTCTGTCGTGTGTCTCCTTCACATACTCTGTGTTTTTATGTTTTTAACCCAAAACAGCCTCCAAACATTCATCTATAGTAAATATTTGAATCTTAAAACAAACCTGTGAGTCCAGGTCCAGACTGCAGCAGGACACATTCCTGCAAGCGGCTTCAGGGACTCCAGCTGTTTCATCAGTGAGTCTGACTTTATATTTGTTATTGTTTTAAAAATAAAACCGAAGACTATTAATATAAACATATTTTATTATAAACTTAAAGCTGAATAATTTGTTGGACGCTTGTGTTTTAACGGTTAACACAAGAAAGAGAGATAGTGGTCTTGATCAGGTCTGTTCCATTCAGTCACATCAAACTTTCACACGTTTGAGTTTGAAGGAATAAAATATCTCATTAAATAGTACCATGTGTTATATTAGTTAAAACTACCATGACAGCGACCCTGAATGAGTCAGAACCGGATGAGAAGTCTGATGATAGACTGACATCCCTGAAACCAACCTGTCGACCTGCTGCGGTGCCGGCGCTCGCTGCGTGTCCATCATCAGCCAGTTGAGTCCGGTGATCCACATGTTGACCTCCTCCTCGCTAAAGGCTGCAGTCACACACAAACACAGGTGGAACAATAAAAACACGGTTAAACAGCTGATTTTATAGTTTCACAATCAGAGTTACACCTGGACAGGTCACCAGTCCATCACAGTGTCACATATAAACAAACAACCACTCACACCAAGGGATGATTTAGAGTTTCCAATTAACTTCAAACATATTTTTGGTCTGTGTGAGGAAGCTGGAGTTCCTGTAGAAAACCCACACATGCACATGGACAACATGCAAACTCCATGCAGAAAGGTCCTTCTTGTTAAAAAGTAACAGTGTTACCCACTGCACCACCGTGCAGCCAAACCTGAAGGTTTGCTGGAAAATGATGTTATGAGAAGCTGAAGTTATCCTGTTAAATTATACGAGTTTTTAAAGACATGATGTGATGACAAACAGTCTCCAGCTTGGCAGAAGGAACCCAGTGTGTGATGGATGTGACAGGAAGAAACAGAAGTTTCACACAGCTGAACATTTAAGATGTTACTAAGGCTGCAGCTATCCACCATATTCTCGATGAATATATTAAGAGTCTGTGTCATATTGTTCTTTAACAAGATACTAGTAAAATACCTGCAGAGGACATTAATATCAACACAATCTGAAGACTGTAATCATTATAGAAGAGTTCATTTTCATTGAAAATCCTTTTCTAAAGTATTAAATGTGACAATATGTAAGTTTCTTTAGAATAATGTTATTTTGTCAGAAATGGTCCGAAATAAAATATATTCTATTGATCAAATATTTCTGGTAAAAATCTAGATGTTTTATTGATTTTGCTAAACTTTTGACTCAGTCTGGATGAGCGTATCAATAATCTAAATCTGGTAAAAATCAACTTCCTGGATGTAAATAAGAATCTGTGTAAAAGATGTCAAATCCTGTATTTTATATTAAAGTTGTTAGATCAGATTTCTTTGTGAGGTTTAAGACAGAGTGAAGATTTACTGTAAAAGCATCTAAAATAAAAAAGTCTGCAGAAGATTCTGTGAGAAACGGAGTGTATAAAATTAATAATAAGAATTTAGTTTTTTTTCTGTTTTGACACACTGTTTATTTGTTTATATTGTCCATGTTTTTATCTGTACTCCAAAGTTATTAAAATTAAAGTTCAAATTGTTAGTTTTTCTTTTAATGTTTATCTTTGAGGGTCTTTCAGAAGGTCCAGGTTTGTTTTATGACTCGAGGAATAAATCAGAACTGAAGTTCTTTAGTTGAGGTATTAACAGCTGGACAGGAATCTGGTTCTGCTCCTGAACTCTGTGGCAGGTAGAACCTTAAAGAGGAACAGTATCTGTGTAAACACTGACCTGCTACACTGAGGGTCCGGAGGCGGAACTCCAGGCCGTACAGCACGATGAAGCAGTGGACTGGGTCCAGTTTACGAGCCTCCTCCGGGTAACGCTCAAAGTCCCGGGAGCCCTTCCCCAACCGCAGCTCGCGGATCTCCCGTATGTCAACTGGAGGAGGAAGAGGAGGAGGGAGAGAGGAAGGAAGGATAGTGTTGCATGAAGACAAATATGCTCAACCATAAATCACACTTTGGCACGTTGTTCATTTCTGAGCCAAACACACAGAAATCTGCTGCTGGACGGCTGAATAAATGCTCAGTGTACAAAGGAAACTAGAAACACACAGAAACATCTCAGTTATCAGCTGCAGGATTCATGACACATCTGGAAACATCTTTAACTGCAGGAACACGGTTCTCCTCACAGCTAAGAGCAAAACGCTTCAGTTTGATGAAGTACGAGAACAAAAGGAAGAACTAAAATAATCTTTCATTCAATTATTTTTAGTTCCACTCAGGAGAATAAAATCCAACAAAGGTTTAAAATGAAAACATTTTTCTGGATGGATTAATAGAAAACTACATTTTATAAAATCACTGAATTACAAATAAGACTCAGATTACAGGGATTAGTTTTGTTTTTTCATCCCACTTGTTGTATTAAGTTAGAGTGACTGAGTCAGCCAGTATAGGAGCTGCTTCCAAAGGGTTAACAGCAAGCAACCGCAGAATCTGATGTACAGTCTGGACTCCAGTTTCGCACTTACAGCAGTCGACACACCCACAAAGAAAACCTCAGATTATTGACATAGCAGATGTCCAGTGCAAACACACACAAACACACATTCAGATACACTCAGCACATTCACACACCGCTGACTGTCTGTTCTGGAAGTCTGCAGCCTTTTTCCACAAGAGGAGCTTCTTCTAAATAAATATCAGAAGTTTGAAACTTCTGACAGTAAAACGTCCTTATTGGACGCACCACATGGACACAATGAGACAAAGCAGTCCATCCTGAACAGGCTGTAAATAATCCTGAATCAAAGAGCCACGTGGAGGTCTGGTTCTGATCCGAACTGTCTGCATGTGCAGATGACAGTGAGAGGTTCTGGCATAAGATTAAGAAAAAGGTCCATAATCCTCAGATGAAATATTTCTGATCGGAAACATTGAGCCTTCAGCATCAGCACAAAAAGATCAGTCTGTTTAGAAAAAGTTTATTAAAGTTTTGCAAATAAAAACTGTTTCATGGTCACGATCAGCTGGATTAATAATCTAAAGACCATCTTCTCTACTAACAACTGTACCAGCTGATCTGGATTGTATGAACAGTGTAACAGCAAAGCCTTGACTCAGTCTGTCTGTTTCTTTCCCAAAACAATTCAAAGTCAAATTTCAACAATAATTATATAGAAAACAGGTTCTGTTGCTGCCCTCATCGTTTCCTGTTTAGTTTGGATGTTGGACATGAAAGCAAACAGCACTCGGCTCTCTGAACGTCACACTGTGACTAACACACACCCTGCATTTTACAGAAACACACACAACCTTTAATCCAAGGCTGTAAACACAGTAGTGATAAACACACAACTGTGTGACGTCAGTGTTCATGAACAGGAGGCGTCAGAGTGTTTTCATTAAATTATTAACTCTGATAACTCAGTTATATTAATGTTTTGTTATCCGAGCAGATGTCTCTCTCTCTCTTCTCAGTCTGCTGTCAGAGCTGGAATGAACAGCTGTTTGCTCTGCTAACCTGAAACAACCAGCTGCTGATGACTGCAGCTCACATCCAGTGAAACTGATCCTGGTGCAGCTGGTCTGCTCACCATGACAGACAGACAGTTTACAGCAAGTCCAAGAAGAAGAAAAACCAGAAGAGAACCAGGATCAGGACTCTAATCCTGTTTCATGCATACTGACAACTTTTGTGCCTGATGACATGTAAAGAGTTTGATGTGTGTTCCTGTAAAGATATTTCACTTTAAATATGATGTAAATGATGAAAATGATGATTTTATTTAGCTAAAATAATCTGTGACACTTGGAATCTGATATAATCTCACAACGTGTCAGAGAGGAACAGGAACCAGGTTCAATGATGTTAACTAACGGGTGGAAATAAGATGGACGGCTTGTGTGACTAAACAATTCCATCTAGAACCTATAAGACAAACGTTCAGCTGTGAGTTATTTTAGTTGCTCCAAACTGTTTAGGGAGGAGAGTTCCTCAACATTTAAACATTTTTTATTCAAATCAAAGCTCTGGTTAACCTAACTGTGCTTTAAACAACCTGTTTGTGTGTTAGAAACCTCGAAGAATCTCTGACGGCTCATTTGTGGTGGACGTCTCGACTTCCTGTAGAAGATTCTGAGCTTTTGTTTTCAGTCCTTCGATTTGAGACAGGAAGTGAGACACTCCCTGATAAATCAGCACTTCCTGTGCCTCAGGATTTTCTACCTCCTTCATTAAAGTGTTTGTCTCAAAGTGTGCACGTGTGCGTGCGTGAGTGCGTTAATGAGGCAGAACATTATTTCTGAGGTCCTGGATCGGGCTAACGGTGTGAATAGAAACTAGGTTAAGGGTAAAGTTTGCAGACCAAATGAAAGTTAATGCAGCTTGTGTGAGTAAGGATAAATGTCATTTTAAAACAAACTGTAGGAGAAAAGTGTCAAACTGCAAAAACAAAAGTAAGAAAACTCAGGAGAGCAAAGGGAAGTGGAGAGTTCAGAGAAATAAATATGACCTTCAATCTCTAAAGCAAAGTAACGAAGAGTTAGATAGAAGGTTTCTAAAATGAGACAAGAGTTTAGATGAATGTGTGGGGCAGAATATCTAGTAAGAAGAGCTGCAGGAGGCGAGTGGAGGGATGGGGGAGGAGGAGAAAAGGAGGGTGGATGAGAGGTAGAGCTGTAGGAGATAAAGAGAAAGAGAGACCTGCCGAGTTCCTGGAATCTGCTGGAGGCTTCGTCCGGTGGGAGGTTGTTTGTAAAGGGCCATTTTAGGGTTATGAAAGCATGTGTGTGTTTTTATGTAAAAGTCATGTTTCCATCGGTGTGTATGAGAATGTGTAGATGATTAAATAAGATGAAGAAAACTAAAGTTTCAGAGGTTTAAAAATAAGTGACTGACAAAGAACCTTTAATACAACATACAGTTAAACCAGAAGATTTTACTGGGAGGAAACTTTGTAAACCACGGCTTCAGAACACACACACACACACACACACACACACACACACACACACACACACACACACACACACACACACAAGTGTGTTTTGGTATCCTTATGGGGACCGTCAATTGACTTCCATTGATTTTAGTAACTAGATTTATACCTAACCCAAACCCTTTTCCTAACCTTAACCATTACTGATCTATAACTAACCCTAAGACTAACTAAAACTCTATTCACACCATACCTATAAACCTAACCCCTAACCCTAAAAAGGGGAGTCCCCCCCATGGGGACCAGGCTTCAGTCCCCACAAGAACCCTCGGACCCCAGAAAGATAGTAAAAGTCAGGAAACGGGTCCCCAGGAGGTCAGAAATACAAACCCCCCCCCCCCCACACACACACACACACACACACACACACACACACACACACACACACACACACACACACACACACACAGAACACGCTAAAAACAGCATGAGAAGGTGAGGTTGTGTTTGTTTGAGTGTTTATCTGAAGTAATACCTGCAGCAGAAAGCGGTCAGTGTGGTCTCTGTTTTGAAACTCAGTAATAATAATCTCACATTCAGTGGTTAATGTCATAAATCCGAGCAAGTTTTAAACATTCCATTTGAACTTTATTGGGAACGAAATGCATAAAACAAAGTCTAAAAGGATAAAAACACCTTTCTGCACATCGTGCAGGTAAGTTATCTCAACTGGAGTCGAAGTTTTCAAAAAACATTTTCAAACACTGAACGATGCAATCTGAATTTACAGCTGATGGATGTTCCATAATCTGGAGTTTCTCTCATCTGGTTGAAGTTTAATAATCTGGAGCTTCTCTCATCTGGTTGATGTTTAATAATCTGGAGTTTCTCTCATCTGGTTGATGTTTAATAATCTGGAGTATCTCTCATCTGGTTGATGTTTAATAATCTGGAGCTTCTCTCATCTGGTTGATGTTTAATAATCTGGAGTTTCTCTAATCTGGTTAATGTTTAATAATGTGGAGCTTCTCTCATCTGGTTGATGTTTAATAATCTGGAGTTTCTCTAATCTGGTTAATGTTTAATAATGTGGAGCTTCTCTCATCTGGTTGATGTTTAATAATCTGGAGTATCTCTCATCTGGTTGATGTTTAATAATCTGGGGTTTCTCTCATCTGGTTGATGTTTAATAATGTGGAGCTTCTCTCATCTGGTTGATGTTTAATAATCTGGAGCTTCTCTCATCTGGTTGATGTTTAATAATCTGGAGTTTCTCTAATCTGGTTAATGTTTAATAATGTGGAGCTTCTCTCATCTGGTTGATGTTTAATAATCTGGAGTTTCTCTAATCTGGTTAATGTTTAATAATGTGGAGCTTCTCTCATCTGGTTGATGTTTAATAATCTGGAGTTTCTCTCATCTGGTTGATGTTTAATAATCTGGAGTATCTCTCATCTGGTTGATGTTTAATAATCTGGGGTTTCTCTCATCTGGTTGATGTTTAATAATCTGGAGTTTCTCTCATCTGGTTGATGTTTAATAATCTGGAGTTTCTCTAATCTGCTGCACACTCTATGATAGATGGTTTAAACTACTGAGCAGTTGCTGAGGGAAGAAGAGTTTCTGCACAAACTGCAGTTTTTCTTTAAAATAAACCTTTTGATGCTCATGAATTTGTGGTTCATCTACACACTTGGCTGCTTTGGACCAGATGATCTATAGATATGATAATAGATCATTTAGAAGCAGCTCTTTATTCTTGTCCACTTCACTTTGTTCCACTCTAATTCCATCCAGCTGTTGCTAATGCTGTGCTTACAAATGTTGCAGAGTGCCGTTGGAAAACAAGAGGTTTCTGTCTGGTGAAGCTCTGAAGAGTTTATGGTTTGAATAGAAAGTGTTGAGTTTTTATCAACAGTGTAAATGAGAACAAATCAAAATGTGCTCATAACAACGTGCACGCTAGAATATTATGTTTCTCAGATGAAAGAAGGAAGAAAAGGCCGACTAATAAAATTCTGCTGCATAAAAAGGAAGTTGCTGCATACAGTTTAGGTGAACACAGACCTCTGTCACAATCTGAGTAAAACATCTTCAAACGTCTGAAGAATTTTTACACCTTAATATTTTTTCTTCATATTTTTCTTTTAATTTCTGTTTTCAGACACCTGCAGTTGTTGGAGCCTTTTCACAGTATTTCTTTACAGCGTGCAGCATAAAGTTAGACACACATGGCAGACAGAAGGAAACTCTATCATGCCAGTTGTGAATGCTTGAAGATTTTTTTCTGCAGCCCTTCAGGCAACAAAATCCAGGACACAGACAAAAGCTGCCCCGCCCCAAACGGGTCGGACCAACAGCACAACAACCGCTTGCTGTTTTCATCTCCAGTGACTCTTCAGTTTCTGATCTGTCTCTGGTTCAGGATCTATGTGACAGCAGCACGTCTGTCTGTCTGTAGTTACTGAGAGGACGAGGTGTTGAAAGCAGAGGTTAAAGGTTGTGATCCATCTGCCCACTGAGGAGGACAGAACATCTGAGCTGTGTGCTGGTTTGGGACGGTACAAGCCAACTACAGCAAAACATGCATTTTTACAACAGACACACACACAGAAGGATAAACGTGCACGTTGTTTTAGTCAAACCACCAAAACTGAAAAGAAGAAAATAAAAGGAAACTTTTATAACTTTAGATCTTTGGTCCTGCAGCTCGTCTAACTTTGATGCTGCTGAGTCTGAACACCTCGTCAGGGACTTCACAGCTTCAGTTATGCAACTGGGCCTCGTTGCTCAGAAGAAATAACTTTGCAGCCTGATTTGACCATTCTCATCTTCTCTCCTGCTTCCTCCTGTCTAAGACCTGAACCTGATCGGTCTCAGCTAAGAGAGACAGAAAACCAAAGACTCCCAGAAGGAGTTGAAAACAAAGATCCATCAGCCTTGTCTCTGAGGTCTCAGTACCTGTTACACCTGAAGAGCTCAGGACACATTCAGTATAAATATATACACAAACTTATTTACTTTTATTCTGAAAAGTGTTCTCATGTTAGCTGTTTGTGCCAGTTTAAAGAAATGACTCGAGTTAATGATCTCCGTCTCCGTGGGGAACCGAACATCCTTAAGGTTTTTGTGATTCAGGTTTTAGATTGACTGTGTTTCCTTGACATCATTTTGTCATTTCCACGTGTTTATAGAAACTTAGTGGGATTCTGAAGTCATTTTTTATCTCTGTGCATCTCTTATCTGTTGTTCTGTTTTGGTGTCTTTAAGATTCTAGTCCTGATCTTCTCTGTCTCTGTTTCATTAGATCTTATTAATGTTATTAATCATTGTCATTTATCTTGCTTGTGTCAGGTCTGTGATGGGACCGTCAGGTCTTTGGTGGGACCGTCGGGTCTGTGATGGGACCGTCAGGTCTGTGATGGGACCGTCAGGTCTTTGGTGGGACCGTCGGGTCTGTGATGGGACCGTCAGGTCTGTGATGGGACCGTCAGGTCTTTGGTGGGACCGTCGAGTCTGTTGTGAGCTGACTTCAAACATGACACCCAGAAGACATTTTCTAAACTTTGTCCCCGTTTGTTTTAAACACTAGAAACCGGTTCCCTGAACCCGGTGCAGAGTCTCTGTGGTTCTGAAAGCCGGTCCAGTAATCCTTTATACTCACCCTCTCCTTCTATTTTATCTGGGTTTCGGCTCCACACTATCTGTCTCGTGTCCTGCCTTATCTGGAACGTCCTTCTCTCAGGTCGCTGGGACTTCTTCTGATAGAAGATAGTCATCACTGTGCCCATCTCCAGGCTGTGGAGGATGCGAGGCCCCGCCTCAGCCCAGTCCAGCATCCTGGAGGCCATGACTGGACCAGCAGTACCACAGGTGGGCTCTTCAGCACAGCCATTGAGGCAGCCACTGAACCTGGCTGCACACATCTTCACTGCATAGCTAAGAGTAAAACCTCCCAGGATGTCTGATCTGTTGTAGGATGTTTATCCGTCAGTCAACGCACAGAAGAAACGGCTTATCCAACATGTCTAAACACTGCTGCCAAGAGGAAAACCGGACTCTAAACTCCAGCTGGGAAGTCAGAGCAGGCAGTGTGAATAAAACAGTTTCACTGAGAAACTCAGGCCAGAAGACATCCCTCAGCAGCCGCGGAGCTGAAACTCTAAAATATCTGAGATGTGGATTGTGCTCCGGTCCTCTGGAGGTGGAGCGGATCCCTGTGTTATCCTTTCCAGATGCTTCTGGCAGCACACCAGTGAAATCCTCTTGGGGTGAGTTCTCATCACCTCTGGACTCAAGTTTCCACCCAGAACGTGTCTTCCTCTGGGCCACGACAGCAAGACGCAACAGAGTCCCGGTTTCGATCCACCGTGCGGCGCTGACGCGGTAAACACGGTCTCTCTCCAGGCTTCAGGAAAATGAAGTCAGACCGAGACGCCGAGTTACATAACGAAGCATTAAACACTCGGAGGTGTGAGCTGCAGGGTGGCGGAGAGGACGCTCCACGGGACGGAGTGACGCGCACGGAGCGGCTGTGGGGAGAACCGTGTGCGCTCCCATCCGCCGGATCATTCTCCTATGCTCCTCTCTAACTGTCCTCTCCGGGCCCGTGTCACCACCCGGTGGACGTGTAGAACCGTCAGGAGTAATAGTGTAGAAGCGTGGGGAGGGGGGTAATCTCCGGTTCCTCCCCCGTCCAGGAGTCTGCCTGCGCGTCCCCTCAGCTCCGACACCAGAGGTCTGAAAGGAAACCAGGACCAGCAGACCGGAAAAGCTTCATCATAGTTTTTTCTTTCTGTGCTGCTGGAAGCAGCTTTCAGAGGGAGGATGGGGGGCGTAGGAGGAGAGGAGGCAGGGTGCAGAGCGACCCCCGCGGGCCTGCAGGAGAGCTGCAGCTCCTCCGGGAGGGAGAGCCTGAGAGGAGGCGGGGAAGGGGGGGGGGGGGTCTGCTGCATGAAAATCATCCTGTAACTTTTCAATTAAATATTTTATTTTTGAAAACATAGAAACAATAAACTTAAATATCTCTTTAAATCAATTTTAGCAGGATGCAAATGACGTAACAGGATGTGGATGAGAAGATAATCCGGGTCCAGGTGTTTGATCACTTCTGCTCTAAAACTCACCTGCAAATAAAAAACTAAGAATGACTGAGAGACTTTCAGACTTTTCCAGCTCAGGACTCCAAAAACAAACTCTTGTCGTCTAACTGCAGTAAAGTGATTCAGAACACTGCAATGGAAAAAAGAAACACATTTAAATGAAAATAACTAACATTGTCTTTTCACAGTCTCAGTGCAGGTTGTGTAAAAGTCAAGAAAATGTCCAAAGTTCATCAAGTTTGTTCTTGTTTTTTTGCTTCAGATGGATTTTAAATGCTGAATTTCTCTGATCTGTAAAAGATCTAAACTTTTTAAGGAAGCATCTGCTGGAAAAGGTTGTGAAAAAGTCCAGATGTAAAGACTGAGTGCAAACTGATCCACCTCTGAGGAATGAGAGGGCCATGGATGATATCACCTCTCCATGTCTAATCAGCTCCATGTGTCCACTGAATACAGCTGCAGTTGGAGTTTCACTGGTCAGCAGGCCAATCTGAATTAACATGGACTTCTTGTGGCCCAGAGGAAGGCGGGCTGGAGAACCTTCAATCAGAGAAACAGGATTTTTTCTCAACAAAACTGAGTCAAAACACACAGGATGAGATCAAATAACCATCAAAACTCATACACCATGTTCTTGTTTTAGATGAAGTCTGAATGTACGATACAAATTATAAAATAAGGGTGTTATGAGAGTGAATTTGTGACATTTAACAATAGAAATTGTTTCATGGTTGAAACTGTATTTTTCATTCCACCACTAGGTGGAGACAACATTACAGTTAGAGACTTAGACGTTGCAGTTCCATTTATTAAACAAACAGGTAAAAATACACAATACTGACGTTTAGATTTGAGGTGTTCTTACGTCATCTGAGGTAGAGATTAACCGTCTGCTCCAAAGGTTTAATAAATCTCCTTCCTGTTCCTCTGCAGATTGAGATTCATCAAACTATTTTATTTGTAAAAAGTAAACAGAAAAAAAGTTGAAAACTAAATGCTAAAGATGAACTCTTGAGTCATCTCTGTAGTCCAGGCTTTGTTATGTTTATAATGACATGACAGTAAAAAACAGCAACTTTTCTTTTAACCTAAACTCAAGGGATGAGCTGCTGGGCAGTCATTGGAGACCACACCTCCCCGGGGGCGTGGCTTTAAAGAAAACACTGAAAAATGGTGACACTACAGCAACATGATCAAAAATGTATTTTTAAACTTTATAACATGAAAATTCTTTTACCCATTTACAGAAGTCTGGCCTCTTTAAACGTGATCATATCCCCATCATCTGCTGGAAACAGGCTGCAGATTGATTATAAATCAGAACTCTAATTTAGTTGAAATGTTTCTTATCAAAACTAATAAAAACTTAATTCCTAAAAGAAAAAACCTTTGATTATGTTTATTATGATAATTAGTACGTGTCCATATGGATTGCTCATTTTAACCCCGACAGACACCAAGTGCTCCGTGTTCCTGCTGATGTTCACGTCTTACTGTGAAGCACTTGGAAACAGTATGAAAATACACCAAAATATTTAGTTGTCCAACAGAAAGTTGCTGTTGTTGCTGGAGCCTTTTTGGAGTTCTGAAACCAAGTGGTGAAGTTTCTCTGACAGCGCCACCTGGTGGGAGAGAGGGTCAAAGGTCAGGGTTCGTTTTAGTGACTTGTTTGGTATTTTGACATGTAATGAAACCGAAACTGACCGTGTAAGAGTCGGGCTCCTGCAGCCTCTTGTGTCGGGGGTGCAGAGTCTGCAGGGAACTCTGGACCTTTGCTCTGCTTTCTGCAGCGGTGCACAGAGGGTGTCTGACCTAGAACAAAACAAGACCCGCATTCATGAAGACTAAAGCCTCCATGCTTTAGCAGGTCAGTCTTTGTTGGAAGGAAAAGAAAAAACTATTGTGTTGTTAATACTTAAGAGTCTTTACTGACATTAAAACAGTAAAACTGATGAATTCATTGATTCATAATACAAAAGATTAAGAAGTAAAACAGCACCCAGCCAGAAGAAGTCCAAAAGCCTGGCGGAACCGGTCTGTGATGCTGCCTTCAGAACCACCTCTTTTCCACAGATTCCAGAGATCCCAACAGCTCCAGAGGTTCCAGAGACCCCAACGACCCCAGAGGTTCCAGAGATCCCAACAGCTCCAGAGGTTCCAGAGACCCCAACGCCCCCAGAAGTTCCAGAGATCCCAACAACCCCAGAGGTTCCAGGGACCCCAACGACCCCAGAGGTTCCAGAGATCCCAACAGCCCCAGAGGTTCCAAAGATCCCAACGACCCCAGAAGTTCCAGAGACCCCAACGACCCCAGAGATTCCAGAGATCCCAACAGCTCCAGAGGTTCCATAGACCCCAACGACCCCAGAGGTTCCAGAGATCCCAACAGCCCCAGAGGTTCCAAAGACCCCAACGACCCCAGAGGTTCCAGAGATCCCAACAGCTCCAGAGGTTCCAGAGACCCCAACGACCCCAGAAGTTCCAGAGATCCCAACAACCCCAGAGGTTCCAGGGACCCCAACGACCCCAGAGGTTCCAGAGATCCCAACAGCCCCAGAGGTTCCAAAGATCCCAACGACCCCAGAAGTTCCAGAGACCCCAACGACCCCAGAGGTTCCAGAGACCCCAACGACCCCAGAGGTTCCAGAGACCCCAACGACCCCAGAGGTTCCAGAGATCCCAACAGCCCCAGAGGTTCCAGAGACCCCAACCACCCCAGAAGTTCCAGAGACCCCAACCACCCCAGAAGTTCCAGAGACCCCAGTGTTCTCACTGGTTTGCAGGTGTAATACATTTAAATAAACTGACAAATAAAAAGGGAAATTAACTAAACAATTTTTTTAAATATTTTGGGTTTAGAGAGTTAACAGTGAAAGTAAAGTGAAACGTTTTTCTTGTATTTTTTAAAATGTCTCAGTTATTATTGTTTACAGATGCTGATCTCAAAACAAACATTACAAATATAACTGACTGCAGATGTTCCAGATCTCCATCAACAGAGACACTCTGTCAAAGCTGCACCTGGTTTACAAAAACAATCATCACACACTGTTTTAATGTTGAAACATCCTCACCTGTCCTTTGGAGAACACTTCCTGTCGCAGACAGTTCACCTGATTAGGAGTGACAGAGATAGGTGAGTTATTGGATCCCAGAGGGTAACAGGTCAGTGAACGTCCAGCCTGTGGAGGAGGCTCCGCCTTCAGACACAACAGTTCAAGAAAAGGATGACCTGCAGCGGAGAGAGAGTGGAATCAAGTCTGCAGCCATGTCAGTAACTGCATATAAAGAGAATGTGAGAGGAGTTTGTTTGTTTATGGGAGGAGTTTTTTCCATCATTAGAAGTGTAACCTGTTGCAGATCATGGGGAGATCACAGTAAGAGTGCACACGTGATGAAACTGGAGGCCACACACACTGACTCACCCTCAGCGTCTATGAGCCGGTAAACCGCTTTCCTCCCTGGAACCGTGCTTTTCTCTGGGTCCTCACTGATCTTCATCCTGGGCGTTCCTCTCACCTCCACCAGCTGGAACACAAACACCCACTCAGATGTTTGCATGGCAGAGCGTGCATGTTTCTGTTACACGGTAGAGCGTGCATGTTTCTGTTACACGGCAGAGCGTGCATGTTTATGTTACACGGCAGAGCGTGTATGTTTCTGTTCCACGTCAGAGCGTGCATGTTTCTCTTACAAGTCAGAGCGTGCATGTTTCTGTTACACGGCAGAGCGTGCATGTTTCTGTTACACGGCAGAGCGTGCATGTTTCTGTTACACGGCAGAGCGTGCATGTTTCTGTTGATCTAAATTACCTTGTAAACGCAGCCCAATGAGGGCTGTTTGGTGCAGGTGACCAGGTGTGTTCCAACACCAAACACATTGATCTCATTCTCCTGAAACAAACACACAGATCATCTGGTCTGATGCAGAAGCTTCTGGATCTTCAGGCTACTGAGACTGTTTCTATACCTGTCTGATGATCTCAGTCATGCTATGCTCAGAGATGTTGTTGGTTCCTACGATGATCAGAGAATCAAAAGCAGAGATGGAAAAACTGAAAGAAGAGAGAATCGATTCCTTCAGAGTAGTTCGATCAGAATAGAAGTTGATGCACGTCTCACTCACTGTTCGCTGCAGGTTCTGAAGACCTGGCGGACTTCAACCGACTGCCTGCAGAGGTCTCCGCTGTCCAGACGCACCCCGACTGGTCTGTAGCCCAGTTCAAACAGCGCCAAAGCCACGGCACAGAAGTTCAGCAGCCCACTACTGAGACACAAACACACTCAGGTCCAGACAGCTGACTGGATTCTCTGAGAACCTTTAGTGTCTCAGTGACACTCAGAGACACACGAAGAAAGATGGTGATAAATTACCATCATATGACGACTGGTGTCAGGAGCTTGTACAGCACAAACAAAACAAAAAGCTTCTAATCCGTCTCCACAGATTATCAGGCTCAGGTAAGGATAATCTTAAATTTAGATTATTTACTGCTAGAGTTAAAAACAGGTCAAAGACACATAATCAGAAGTTACCAGCCCACACTGTAGCTGTCAATCACAGGGAGGAAGTTCTGAGGGTAGGCGATGGCGTAAGACAGGAAAGCTGCCAACTCGCCCTCGCGGATCTTCCGAGGTTCTGCTCCCAGAACCTGACAGACTCGACTCATCCAGCTTTTTGTTAAAGAAATGATGTCGAATGGATCACCGTCACCGTTTGCTGTGACCAGGGTCTAAATAGAGACAAAGATCACAAAGATCAGCTGATCAAGTAGTACGAAGAGTCACTCAGATCCAAACCAGAGACTTCAGTCTGTCACAGATCCATTCTGGGTCTGACATGTCTCGACCTTCCAGTCCTCTGTTTGACCTCTTTGATTTCTCTTTTTAAAGAGTCTCTTCCATTAAAAACAGTGTTTCTGAGGTTTCTGTTGAATATTTTAGCTCCACAGGTGTTCTTACCTTCATAGTGGGTGAAAACAGGTCAACAACTTCTCTTTCAGTTTTAATCTCTCAAACTACGCAGGTGGTGATAAAACCAGAGTTCTCCCGAGTCCGAACGGCCTGTATCTGTTTCATCACAACTCCTTTGTTCATTAGTATACATTAGCTCCTGCAGTTGAAACTACACCTAGCATGCTGCTGGCTAAAAGCTGTTAGCATAAGACGTAACAAACAGGAAGAGAGTACGTGTGCTGTTACCATGCGCAGCAGGGCAGGAAACAGTATACCTTGCTCTCATAGGCTAGTTTGTTAGCCAATCAGAGTCCAGCAAATTTGAATAATGAATATGAATATGAATTAATATGGTGCAACAGGGATGATATGAAGACTGAACATGTACGTACTTGTGGCCACACCTCATCCAGGGAAGTGAAGGATGTGACATAAGAGTGAGCCATAGTTCCTGCGACGGGGATCCCAAACAGGAAACCAGCTTGAACGTTACTGGTGAGATCGAACCCTGAAACAGATATCCTGCTGTGAGTCTACAGACGTCCAGAAAAGGATCCACTTCTCCAACAGACTACATAGAATTCACCTCCAATGTGTGTGTATCGTGAGGCGGTGAGTCCCCCGTCAGGTCCCTGAGCCCTGCGCAGGCCCATCTCCAGCAGCTTCCTCTCAGGCCCAGCTGCCAGCCGGAAACGAGCTGCGTTACTGCAAACCAGGCTGTAAAGAAGAAAGAGTGTTTGCAGGTGGTTTCATAAACTCTGCTGCAGACAAACACACAGCTGTAGAATCAAAAGACAGAATCAGTCCAACGATGATGTACAGTGGGGCAAAAAAGTATTTAGTCAGCCACCAACTGTGTAAGTTCTCCCACTTAAAAAGATCAGAGAGGCCTGTAATTTTCATCATAGGTATACCTCAACTATGAGAGACAAAATGAGGAAAAAAAATCCAGAAAATCACATTGTCTGATTTTTAAAGAATTTATTTGCAAATTATGGTGGAAAATAAGTATTTGGTCAATAACAAAAGTTAATCTCAATACTTTGTTATATAGCCTTTGTTGGCAATGACAGAGGTCAAACGTTTTCTGTAAGTCTTCACAAGGTTTTCACACACTGTTGCTGGTATTTTGGCCCATTCCTCCATGCAGATCTCCTCTAGAGCAGTGATGTTTTGGGGCTGACGCTGGGCAACACGGACTTTCAACTCCCTCCAGAGATTTTCTATGGGGTTAAGATCTGGAGACTGGCTAGGCCACTCCAGGACCTTGAAATGCTTCTTACGAAGCCACTCCTTCGTTGCCCGGGCGGTGTGTTTGGGATCATTGTCATGCTGAAAGACCCAGCCACGTCTCATTTTCAATGCCCTTGCTGATGGAAGGAGGTTTTCACTCAAAATCTTACGATACATGGCCCCATTCATTCTTTCCTTTACACGGATCAGTCGTCCTGGTCCCCTTGCAGAAAAACAGCCCCAAAGCATGATGTTTCCACCCCCATGCTTTACAGTAGGTATGGTGTTCTTTGGATCCAACTCAGCATTCTTTCCCCTCCAAACACGACAAGTTGAGTTTCTACCAAAAAGTTCTATTTTGGTTTCATCTGACCATATGATGTTCTCCCAATCCTCTTCTGGATCATCCAAATGCTCTCTAGCAAACCGCAGACGGGCCTGGACGTGTCCTGGCTTCAGCAGTGGGACACGTCTGGCACTGCAGGATTTGAGTCCCTGGCGGCGTAGTGTGTTACTGATGGTAGCCTTTGTTACTTTGGTCCCAGCTCTCTGCAGGTCATTCACTAGGTCCCTCCGTGTGGTTCTGGGATTTTTGCTCACCGTTCTTGTGATCATTTTGACCCCACGGGGTGAGATCTTGCGTGGAGCCCCAGATCGAGGGAGATTATCAGTGGTCTTGTATGTCTTCCATTTTCTAATAATTGCTCCCACAGTTGATTTCTTCACACCAAGCTGCTTACCTATTGCAGATTCAGTCTTCCCAGCCTGGTGAAGGTCTACAATTTTGTTTCTGGTGTCCTTTGACAGCTCTTTGGTCTTGGCCATAGTGGAGTTTGGAGCGTGACTGTTTGAGGTTGTGGACAGGTGTCTTTTATACTGATAACGAGTTCACACAGGTGCCATTAATACAGGTAACGAGTGGAGGACCGAGGAGCCTCTTAAAGAAGTTACAGGTCTGTGAAAGCCAGAAATCTTACTTGTTTGTAGGTGACCAAATACTTATTTTCCACCATAATTTGCAAATAAATTCTTTAAAAATCAGACAATGTGATTTTCTGGATTTTTTTTCCTCATTTTGTCTCTCATAGTTGAGGTATACCTATGATGAAAATTACAGGCCTCTCTGATCTTTTTAAGTGGGAGAACTTACACAATTGGTGGCTGACTAAATACTTTTTTGCCCCACTGTATGAAGGTGTGAAACATCTGGATCATGATCCAAAACGTCCTGAGATCAGAGCAGACGCACGAATAACCAGGTAAATTAGTTCCTGTTTTAATTCTAACATGTCAAATTAAAAGGAAATTAGCTTTTTATTAAAAATCATGTGTTTGTAACAGAACCAGGAATCAGAACATTCACCAGATTAAAGATAATCTAAAACAAAAATAAAGAAGACCAGATTGATGGAGTTTCACACATCGGAACACACGAGAAATCTGAGAACCAAGTCCTTTAGAGAACAGGTGACAGAGACACACGTGGATGACACGCTACCTGGCGTAGTTGACCAGACACAGTAAACTGGTTTCCAGCAGTTGAACCACGGCCAGCGGACCCTCCACCTCCATTAGAGGCACCTGCACATGTTGGACACGCACCACCTGTTAGTCCCTCTGACCCCCCCCCCATCCCCCAAACCCCCCCGTGCTGAGACTCACCCTGGCAAACACCACCGTGCCCTCTGGGACAGAGCGCAGCGTCACGGCCGAGCAGTCCAGGCCTCGCAGGAACTGGAAGAAGGCAGGATCAGTGGTGGGGGGCAGGACGGAGCGCAGGAACTCCACATCTGTATTCACAGATATACAGAGCTCAGAAAACAGCTGGACAACAAACAGGCACACAAAATTAAATCTAACGTACATGTGATCCAGCAGGTATCAACAGATTGAGATTAAACTTAATCCAACATGTCTGGAGCTTCATTAATGAGAGGAGTTAACCTGATCAGAAAGGTTTAATCAATCAATCAATAAATAATATCCTTAAAAATAAAAGTCAAACACTAAAACATCATTCAAAGTGATGCTAGCATAAAAGAGATTTAAATCCAGATGTTTACGAGCTGCAACCTGACTGGAGCAGCTGGAATCATGGACTTCAGCTCCAAATCATGGATGGGATTATGTATTGTATTTACATGATATTCCAGATTAAATCAGTCTATACATAACCACGTGTTTCAGAAACCATTAATCCAGAATAATACGGTGTTTGGAGGACTTTCGCTTTTACAGTAATCTGAAAGTCCGGTTCTTGAAGGACCTTCAAGAACCTGTATGTTTGATATCAAACGCTCTGTGTCATGTGGACCTCTGGATTACGGTGGATTACGGCTCTCCGTGCTCGTGTTAAAGGACAAACTCAAGAGTAATAAGAAAAGGTCAAAGTTCACCCAGATGCAGCTCTGGATCCGCTCACGGATCCTCACCGTCAAAGTGTTGCGCAATCAGCTCGAAGGAGGTGCGTGGGCAGAGAGGTCACACGGATCTGTTCGGTAACGGGTCATCACTTTGACCGGACTAGGCTCAGTAACATTACCGTGTCCCGTGTCTCACCTTGGTCCGTGAAGTGGAAGCTGCGCAGGAACAGCAGACAGTCGTGCAGCCCGGCGAACAGCGAGAAGCCGCCGCCGAACGGGTTGTCCCGGAAGAAGAGCTCGAACACGGCGGGTTCCTGGTGCCGACCGGCCCGCCAGTACGCGTAGGCCATGGTGAACTGGTACAGGTCTGTGAGCAGAGGGGGGACCCGCTCCCGGACCGAGCGCTCCAACATCCCGCATGTGTTCTCGCTCCGAGCTGCCATGTTTTCCAAGCGGTGGCTCTCCGGGTTCTCTGAGATCCCGCCACTTGCAGTTCCGACCCACTTTATGGGAATAAAACGAGCTGCTCCTTTAGACCTGCGCTGGGTTTTATGGTCAATTCAGATTAAATAAATTAGTTCATTTGTAAAACTGGTTCAAATCGTGATGTTTATATCAGCTGCTGAAGAGGATTTAAAGCTGAAAAAAGAGAGATGGATTAAAAGATAGAATGTATTAATGTGGAAGAACATTTCAGGTGTCTGTCAGTAAAGTCACGTCTAAGCAAAGTCTTTTCTGTTATTTTTGGACGTAGTTACTTGGTCACCTGAAGGCAGGGCCGGATTATCATTGCAGGGGCCCCTGGGCCTGAGCCCATAATGCCTAGCCTGAAGGTGCTATTTGAAATATGGTAGTGGTCTAAACCTTTTTCACGTCAAATTGAAACAGAATAACACGGCACAAAGCCTTCAGCCATCCTGGTGCCAGGCTAGTTAACCCCGCACACCAGCACACCTCCAATACTGAGGTCGATCAATATTCCTCACCAAACCCACTCTGATCCCCCATCCGAGCAGGACAATAATATATCATGAGTTCAGTTCACTAATCATGATCTCCAGCCCCGCTGATCACACTGACTCTGACAAAAGCAGCTCCTGTTTGAAGCTCAGTCATCGATTCAATCCGTAGCAAAGAGCTCATAGTTGTCCCGCGGCTCCAAAACGTCCTGCAGTCCCTCTTAAGATCCTCTGTCCTCCCCACCCCATCCTGCAGGCTAGGGTTAGGTCCATATCCCACCTTTAACATGATGATGCAGGGAAGAAAAGGCTTGATCTTCCTTTTGGCTCCAGTTCTGCATACACAAACATCCTTCTTAGTTCTGTTGGATGTTTCATTCCATGTCTTGTCCTAACAGTTTCTCCCTGTGTACACGACTTTTTCAGACGCTGTACAAATCATATCTCCAAAAAATGCTACAAACTACAAAACATACATACAGAGTTTGCTGCCAGTTTACAGGCGCATAGCAACAGGATGATATATATATACAGATATACTGAACAGGTTTAGATAGTAAAGAAAAGCAGAAAGAACTCCCCTTCAACTTTGTGAAAATAGGTTTAACAGGCTTCTGAACAGAGTTGTGAAGAGTTTTTGCAGTTGAACCAGTGACTGTAACTGCTTCAGCCAATCAGATGTTGGGTCATGATGATGTCATGAACTGCGTATTGAGGTCTAAACGGGTTCATGGTTAGACATCCAAATAGCTGACCTTACACATCATATAGACGGCCAGAAGTGGGCGTGGACTGACAGATGCAATTTTGATTTGAGCTGCACGTCCATAGCCTGACCAATCAGATCCTCCTGCATTATGTTCAAATACAGAGCGCGTTCAGCTCCAGGCCCTCACATCTTTGTAAAGTATTCTGTCAAAGACTTGGGCCTGGTGGATCAGGTAAGCACGTCCATGGTCACTCATAATGATCCTGGTCAGGTAATGGAGGATACATAACCAGATGTGCTACCATGGTAACAGTTTTTGAAAACTTCCTGTGTGAACATGACTGATTTCAGCTTTAATCTGGTCACTACCTGTCCATCAAAAAAATACTGAAGCAACGTTTATATATCTTCTACCATGTTACCATCTTACATGGACATTAAAAGTATTAGTGATCTTGTGTTTTCATTGCTAAAATGGTGAAACGCTGTATATCAGCTGGTTGTAGCAACACTGCTTCATTAATGAATTTCCCTAAATCCGAACCAGAGAATGATGACATCACTCACACAGAAATAAAATTGAATGTGGATTTTTTTTATTTATAATTTACCAAGATGTTTCTGAAATTACAATACGATGTACTTTATATATTTTATCTTAAAATATATTTAAATTTTTAGTTGTCTTCATTATCAGCTGCTGCACTTTGAAATCTGCATTATTTACCTCAGATTCAGTTTCTTTATCTTTAACAAACAAAGAAACAGAAGTTTTCACGTGTTTCACACAGAGTTTGTTTCAGTCCGCTGGCGTCTTCAGCTCAGCTGACAGATGAAACATCTCACACACTCAGCGTGGGGTCTGATCTCAGCATCCTCACCATTTAAAGTTCACATTACGTGATGGTTCCTGCCTGAAATGTTGGAATACAGTGACGAACATCTGTTTTCATTCAGCTGAATCAAACAACAATCGAAAACAACTGGACTGTGTTATCAGGACCAGGCCTGGAGTTCAGGGACGCTGAGCAGATATGTTATATTTCATGCAGGAACATGTGGTTCTGAACTGTTCTGGACCGGTTCTCCTTGGAGTCAGCTGCCTCCCTCTGCTGCAGGGAAACATCCTGCCAGCTCATTGGTCAGTGTGTGCAGCTGTTCCCTCCACACAAACTGTGTGGGCTGTCCTGATGGGCCACTCTCTGGCGGATAAACAAAAAATGAACTAAGCTCAATGGCTAGAGCGGACCGGACCAAGCCAACCCCACCTGAGCGCTCTGAGCAGGGATGATACACCCGACCGGTGACCGGATGCATGTACAGTGCCTCTGGTTGGAAAGGGACAGTGAGCTTCTCTGCACCCCCGCAGAACGACAGCAGCTCCTGGGCTCCAGTGGGACTCGGCAGCAGGTGTGTGAAGACCACTGGCTTGTCATCGCAGCGAAGGAAGTTCCTCTCCCTGCCGCACAGAGACAGGAAAGGGAAGTCATCATCGTAACGCCCACTCTGATTCAAACGCAGGCGGCTGAAGAAGAAGACCAGGAACTGTTTATCTGAGAAATGAAAACCAGTTCAGATATGAAATGTACTCTGATGGTAAACATCTAACACTGGTTAGTTAAAGTTGGACTAAATATTTACATGCAACAATTTGGACAACAGAAGCATCAGGATCACTGACTGAAATGGTTCGATGGTTTTTGGACACAAGCTGTCAGATGGTTTATGTGGAGATCTGAATCTGAAGTCTGTCTCATGTATGTCAGTAAAGAGAATCCTGTAAAGCTCTGTGTGAGGAATAAAACAACTTCTTACCTTTGAAGCAGGTGACAAAGTTTTTCATTTTAGTGTCATCGAGAAAAAGCTGCAAAAAACACAACCGGTTCACTGTCACAGGAAGCGTCCAACACCTGTGTCACGTGTCTGTTTCCACTCACCTGTCCTTGATGGTCGATATAATAGAAGTACTCCCGGATGTGAGGTTCAGGACTCTGACCCTGGATGTATGTAGCGGCGCTTCTGGAACTGTTGTGGCCGGCGGACGGGCAGCGCAGAGCGGCTACAGTCCTGCAGCTGAGCGCCGCGGTCCGGAGGAACAACATGACCCCCGAGTGTGAAAATGTTCCGGTTAAAATAAGAAACACTCACTAAACCGTTTCTAAACCGGCCCAACAACAGCGGTTTCACACAGGGTTACAAAACTCCGACTTCGTATTATATGTTTACAGAGGAACAGAGTTAACCCGGAAGTATTCGGTCGGTTTGGCTCAGGTGTTTCACCTGCTGCCCCCTGCTGGACTGAAGATGTTTAGTGACGTTCGATGCAGAATAAGCTTACTATGATGGATTTGGGTTGAAATTCACAGGGATTAAAAAATATGAAATACAATTCAAAATTTACACAAAAAATATTCTTCAGCCTTCAATTATTTTTATGTTTTTAAAGTTGGTTGGAGAGTTGGACTGCAAACAAAACTGCACAAACAACTCAATAACGTACATAAAAGTGATGCTATCGCTGATAATTGATGAGCTTATACATATTTTAATATGTTGGAATAGTTCATTGTTTCTTTTGTTTGGCTGATGATTTGATTTTGATTTGATGATCCAGTTCTCACAGGAAAAGCAGAAACTGGATCTACAAATTAAAACGAGTGCAACCAATAAAGTTTGTGCTGCAGTGAGTTACTGATTCTAAAGAATTTCAGGGGCCCACAGAGAGTGTGTGTGCGCGTGCGTGTGGAGGCTGAGGGCGCTTCAACAAAAGAAGCACATAAACAACAAGCTGTCTGTGAGACACTGCAGCTTATTGTAGAAGCTCTGCAGCCTCAACACAAAGAACTTGATTCAAACAGCTGGTAAACACTCGGAACTCCATCCAAGAACCTCTGCGGTGTCAGCTGACCGCAGGTGCTTCTTCCGCCTCCTTCGCCCCGCCTCCTTCGCAGGTAGGGTGGAGCAGTTTCTGCGAACCCGAGTGTGTCTGACAACACAAGATGGTGGTTTCGGGATTTCAAAAAATGACATTTTCATTGTAGTCGGACTTCAGACTTCAGCCTCAGTGAGTCTACAAACCGTGTTTCAGGTTTTAACAAATTTTACTTTGAATATAATCTGATTGTTTGTGAAACGAAGCTGTTAATAAGTTTCCTGTTTTGAGCCCAAACGTCAGAGTTTGTCGAAATCTGAGTTTTTAATGTAGGACGGTGTTTTTCAAACTCCACACTTACCTGTAGACCCACCTGTTAACCTGTAGTCACTTATCGGAGCACTTTCTATGTTCAAAGGTCGTTTGTGTGCCACTTTCGGTCAGCAGGTATGAGTCAGCCGCCCCGTTCCAACCGGGGAAACCGGGAGAGAAACGGCGGGCAGCGGCCGCCGCGGGACGACAGACGCTCCTCACCTGACAGGTGAGCACTGTGTGAAACTTCATATGTTATTGGAACAAACATCAGGTTGTTAACACCGAACATACAGGGAAGTTCTAGTTTGTGCACAAATGAGCCTTTTTCCACCCGAGATTCCATAATTAGACTTTTACTTGATGAAACACACAAACACAATTTAGATTTTTGCTCATTTTAATCTGATGTGCTATTTTTTACATTTAAAATCATAATAAAGTATTTCCACGTGATGTGATTTATTTTAATGTTTCCACCAGCTGGGACTTTGTTTCATTTGCAGCTTCTGGCAGATTTCTCATGTTCATTTGTTTCTATATAAAAATGTATCAAGTCAAAGATGGAAGCTATAGAATGTTGTGAGATGTAAGTAATTAGTCAGTAGTTTTAAACCCTGCTAATTAAAACATGATCCGTTTAGAGAAGCTGCAGTAAAATCCTGCTTTTACTCATTAGTAATCATTATTTTACTGATTATTATGTGTACGGTCATTTTTAGAAATAAAAAATATTTAATTTAATGACGATAGACTTTAAAAAACATTAAAAAATGCACATTTCCATCAGTCATCCTCCATTTTTTTATTTTTATTTTATTTTTTATTGTTTTTTGCTTTTTAATATCTTGTTTAAAATGAGTTGACCACAAAAAGCTGGTTAATTAGTTAATGAGTTAAACTGTAAAATCTTTAAAGTTAATATCAAACTGTAACTAATATCAAAGTGTTAGGATTCATTTACTGGCTGGTTTGTTGAATTATGTTACAGTCAAATATCCCAAAACATCAAAGAAGTTAAAACTTAATTATTCACTGTTTTTATATGTGGTGAAACGTAAACTGGGCTGATGATTTTCCAGGTCGTCCTCTCAACCGCCATATTACCCCCAAGAATCCGAGCGCCCTCCCAAACATCAGCGTGACGCCCCTCGGGTGGAGCACCAAGACTCCAAATGCAGCAACATCTGCTCCAGGAGAGGTGAGTCAACATGACGGTGAAACTATCTGGGTCACGTGAACCGGAAGCTTCAGTTTCAGTGAAGCTCATTACTTCCTTCTACGAACGCTGGAGCAACCGGTTTTCTGTTGTTTACTCATCTCAGTTAGCTGATAATCATCTGAGTCAGAGAAAAGATCTCCAGCTGATTCATTCTAGTATGTTAATAACAGCACATCTGGAGTCAGAGTTCATCGCCAGATGTGCACATCATCCAGAGTTTTAAATATCAGTGTTTAAAGTTCATGAAGTTAAAATGTTTAAATGGTGTTTATAAGTATGTAATTTAACTTTATTAGAAGTGACAGTCTAGATTTTCTCCTCCGTCCCGTCCTGACAGGCATCGTGCTGATCTGCGCCGTCCTGACCAACGCCCTGGTTCTGATCTGTGTGATTGCAGCACACATGGCCTCGTCAGGCATCTCCGCCATGGGCGGGATGAACTCCCTCAGCATCAACAGTAATTTCAACATGCAGGGCCCCGAGCTGCAGCAGGCACGAGACCTGGACATGCAGTACAGCCAGATGAGGGCGCCGGCCCTCTACGGAGGCATCCCCTTCAGCCTGACCTTAGGGGTCATCTCGCTGCTGTTCACGGTGGCGGGGAACAAACCCCCCCATCGGATGTCTCAGAAGCTGCTGGTAGGACAGCTGCTGTTCCAGGCGGTGGCCTCCGTGGTCTACGTGGTGGCTGTCGGCCTCTACTTGCACTTTGTAATCATGGTCAACTCCAGTGACGTGTGCAAAAAACGTGAAATTCTGTACACGCGAAACGGGTACACCTGGATGAACTGCAACGTGAGCGGGGCGGACGCAGCAGTGGCTCTGTTTGGACTCTTCACCGCCATCCTGTACGTCGCCGGTACGGTGCTGACGTTTCAAACCATCAGAGGAGTGAAGCGCTACCTGCAGGAGAAGAAGAAACATGAGGAGGAGCGACACCAGGCCCGAGGAAACCCGCAGAGAACCCCACTGTGGGCCGAAACCACCTCGGTGTGAAGGGAGACGTCTGTGCCAGCTCGGGTCCGACCATCTGGGTTCAGGTGATCAGTCAGACCTGTCCAACTGAGACAGATGTTGTTTACAGAGCTGATAAACACTCAGTTTCATCCTGAATGGAATAATTACATGATTCTTATTAATACTGATCAAAGAAACAAAAACAAAAGATGAGTTTGTTTTTAAAATCTCAGCTAATAATAATTAAGAGCAACAAAGTTTCAGTTCCATGAGTTTTTATTCTGTGTGGAACATTTTATCAGACGGGCCTTTTCCTACAAACCAGGTGAAATACTTCAGAGTAAATGCTGAAGTATTTCAGAGTCAGTAACCAGAATTCAATGTCGGGATTATAATGGAACAAACTTTCTGATGTATGTTTTAGCTGCCAGTTTGACTTTCAGCTCGATCACATGGTTGTTTTTATTGTTTAATTAATAACTGGTAAACACTTTTATCACTGAGACAAACGATCACAGGAAGAACTCATGTAAATAATGTTCTTAGTCATTTTAACTTTTGTGGTTCTTCAGCTGATTTGTATAAATATCTGAGTTTGTTGCTGGGAACCATGTTGGTAATATGGAGCCACGTCACATGACCGTTCCATCAAGGGATAAAAGTTCAGATATAAAGTCAATGCAAGTGTTTTTGTGCATTTTTAAATAAACTGATATAAATTACAGTGTGATTGAATTTAAAAGGTGTTTGTGATCTTTGTTGTGATGAACTGACTCACCAGCAGGGAGCATCACGACTCCCAACACCTCGGTCCTCCTGACATCACTGCTGTCACTCAGAGCAGTGGCGTAACGTTCTGACTGGATTAGAAGCGGAAGAAATTCTACATTCATTAGGACGAGATGACTCCATTTCTAAATGTACTATTACATAAAACAAAGCAGCGATTGTGTGACTGCAGTGAAAGCAACACGGCTTGTTGTGCAGTTCTGAAGTTGGAACATTCTGTCTTTAGTGGTTTTAAAAGGATCCATTCAGCTGATGTTTCACAGAGAAACTCTTTGGGTGATGAGATTCTACAGATCTGATTTCTGACAGTTTTCAGACACAAACAGTGAAAACTGAATCAGCTGCTTCATGAGAGCAGAAACTTCTACTGAAAAAAACAAACTTGAAATTATTAGATATTTTGTATCAAATTGTGCAAAAAAGTTTGTTTTTTTTAAATACTAAAATAAAAGTCTAAAAACTGATCAGATTTCCAGAATCTTGGTTCACTTCCTGCTTCAACTTTCAGGAAAACAAGATAAAAAAAATCAAACCTGTTTAGTTCAGCATCTGATCCATCAAGAAATCAAAGTCAGCATTCTGCAATTTTCTGAAAATTTTATTGTTTAGCAAAAGTATCGTTCTTGTGCTCGTCTCAAGAAGTCTGTAACACTGTTCAGAGAAAACTCACTGAGCTGTTAGTAAGTGATCACCGCAGCAGCACTCCTGACTCCACACATCCAGAGAACACAAACCTGGAATATCAGAAATAATCTTTTCTCTCAGAGAATATTAGTATGCCTCAGTGACTAACTCACTTTAAAGTATTAAACTCCTAGGAGTTAGTTAAACAGTTACTAACTCCGACAACTGTAAGGCCATCAGCTGCCGCCAACAGAAGGAACACAAAGTGATCCAAATGTAAAAGTACCATTTAACAGAGAACTGATCTGAAAAACAAATAAAACAAAAAGTGCTTCTTCATATCATGGATATGGTAAAATCAACTACACGTGAAGATTTCATCAACAAAGTGTTATAAAAATGTTTTCAAGGGAAATTAAAGGTAGAAAATAAAGAACAGAACCAGAAGAAAAGAGTTTGGGTTCTCGTGAGTTTTTGGAGTGAACAGAGTAAGTTGGACTGGTGGTCCTGAATCAGGATCCTGATGGCAGCAGTTAGAGAGGCGTGACGAAGTAGTCTGCAGGTCTCTGGTAGCTGTGTGCTTGCTGATTGTGTGTTTGCATCTGTTCCTGCTGCTGCTGAATGATCTGACGGACTTCCTCCTCCAGCTCCGGTGGGATGATCAGCTGATCATCGGGGTCCGGCTGGGCTGGAGCGTTGAAGTAGCCCCCCTGCTTCTTGATAGGGGCGTCTGAAGCCTCCTCAATAAGATCCTGGTTTCGGCCATGACAGGCCACAGAGCCGTTGGCTCGAGACCTGCGACCCAGAGTACCTGACCGAACCTCACCAGTCAGACAGGGTGAGGGAGGAGGGACGGGGGAGGGAGCTGGAGAGGGGGGTGAAAGCTCGTTACCAGGTGTGACGGGAGGTTTGGTTGAACTAGCTGTGTGAATATGAGCACAGTCATGGCGGAGCAGACAGTGGACATCAGCCTCCACCTCCACACGGCTGCCGTTGGAGAACACACCGGCGATGGGCTCCTCGTCTTCACTGTCGAGCCCATTATCAGACAGAGCTCCAGAGAACTGCCTATGGAAACTCCCTCCCCCTCGGGTGGGTCTGCGTACTCCAGCTCTACCCTGCGCGTTCAGGTGGGAGGTCAGGGCTTCAGTCTGCAGCGGCGGTTCCTCTGAGGATGCTGTAGATCCCACCTCGCTGCTCATCTCAGATGTGCTGAACTCACTGCTCAGCTCGCTCACAGTTCCAGAGGAGGCGGGCGGCAGTGGAATCCCACCGTCGTTGCTCGATGAGTAGAGATGCGTGGTGGACTGAGCTCCTGGACCGGGGCTGGGTGGGGGAGGTGGGGGCTCGCAGAAACAGCAACAGTCCTCCGTGATGCTGAGCTGCACGACCACAGCACTCAGGCTGTCAGAGCAGCCGTAGCTCTGAGCCAGCGTCACCAGCTTCTTAGCTGCAGCGAGGGCGTCCGGAACGTTCCGGACCGCCTCTATGGCCTCGCTGGGGGACAGCAGGTCCCACAGTCCTCGACTGCCTAGGAGGAAAAACTCATCCTGTGGGGTGAGCGTTACCGTGGAGACGTGGGGGAGAGGTGTCACAGACGGACAGAGGAAAGAGTAACCCATCATTCTGGTGGAGTCGGTCACACCGCTGACTTTATTATCCTGCAGAAAAGAAATCCTGCTTGTATTAAATCAGGAGGCTTTAAAAACTCTAATGAACTTTTAATAATGGAGTCAGACTGTTGAGTCATGCTGTTGGTTGTGACTCAGCACACAGCTCAGCCGTTACCTCAGTGATGATGGCGTTATGCCGTCGAACCCTCCGGTACTCGGACTCCTCTCTCACACTGTGAACGCTGGACAGCAGCATAGGTTTTCCAGCTCGGCACAACACGGCCTGACACCTGCCCACGTTGGCAGCCTTCAGAGTAAAGCAGCCGCCGTGCTCGCCGGGAGCCACCGGGTCGTGTCTGATGTGACATAAAGCTGCAGAACCGCCCATCCTCTGGCCCGCTGTGCCCAGCTTCCTTTAACCAGCAAACCAAACAAGATGTGAGTGACGGCAGCAGAAACGTGAATCAGGAATTCTAGAAAGTGTGTGTTTACCGCTGCATAGTGAGGAAAGTGTTGGTCATGTAGTTCTCCTGTCTTTGGCCTCTGTGAAGCTCCTCTGCTAGTACATCTCCCATGGTGCATTGCAGCAGGTAAGGCACCTCAACATTCCTATCTCCATCAAACATGCCATACAGAGCTTCACGAATCCCCAGGAAGCTGTCCTGAACCAGAGCCGCCACACACAACCTGAAAACAACAAGTTATCAGTTCAGTCCTGATCTCTGGATCTGAGAGCTTCACCATCTGGTCCAGAGAGCAGCAACAAGACATGTTACCAATTATAGAAGTAAAAAACCTGAGTGTGCAGCTGCATGATCTCCAGAGACAAACAAGCCTGCAAACTTGCATCTTATCCAAGAGACAGTTGGATCAGCACAAACTTTTATCACATCTGCTGATTAACGTTTGTTCAAACTCAGATTAAAACTGTTACTGTTTTATATTAACGCCACAGTAAAAATACTCAGTCACTCTTTACAAAACTGCAAAGAAATCAAACCGAAATGTTTCCGTAAACTCATTTTATACAGATGAACTATTTCAAGTGGTAAAAATGACATGCAATAATAGAAGATGAGACCAACTTGTTTTTGACTCCAGAAGCTTCGGTGAAGCCGTGACTCCAGACTGCAGGGGCCCCGTGACTGTCACTCACACAGGGAGCAGAAGGAGACGGATCCACCCTGAAACACCGGATATTACTGCAAAAACGAGACAATTAAAAATAGATAAGATGGTTGTTTTGTGTTGAAAAGAGTTTCCACTTCCTGTTCATACTTGAGGAGTTCCAAGCTCTTGTGGTCCAGGCTGAGTCGAGGATTTCCTGTGAGGTCAAGTTCCAAAAGTTTAGTTGGAAGCGTCTCTGGCAGAGTCACCTCGGTCAGCTCGTTGCAGCTCAGATCCACACACTAATGGCAAAAAGAGAGAGAATCCCTCAGTCATACCACATCTTCCTTATAAAGCAGTTTGTGCATCAATTCTGATAAATTCAAGGGAAAATCTGCCAGTAAAAGATTTTATCCAACTGATTCTCCCTCGCTGTGTTTGGGTTTAGAGACAGGGATTATAGAATACAGAGAGATTACAAAAAATCCCCTAATTCATCTAAAAAAAAAAAAAAAAAAAAGATAAAGAAGTTGGACAGGAGATAAAAATAGGATAAAGGGAAAGGATATAATACTGACCTGCTGGAGAAGAATTCATACAAGTCATTAAATTATGTCAGTGGGTGTCAGAGGGCGTTAACCAACCTGTCCAATTTAAATCCCTAATTTTCAGGCAAATATAACATGTTTACCAGTATTTGGGACAGTTCAGATTTCTTTATTTTGCTGTTTAAAATCAGTTATTTTATTGTTTTGATGTATTTTTATGACACTTCAGATAAGTGCTTGTATTTATAGACAAACCTTAATCTCCGGCAGCTGGAGGACTTCAGGGAAGGTGTTGATGCAGTTGGAGTGAGCGGACAGCGTGTGGAGTCGCTGACAGTTGAGGATGGTGGTGGGAACGGCTCTCAGTCTGTTTCCACTCACGTCCAGCTCCTCCAGCTGCTCCAATCGAGCCAGTTTACTGCAGGTGAAGGTAGAAGAACTGTGACTCAGTTGTTGTGACACTTTATCCCAGATGCATGTTTTTATGATTAGGAGTAACATGAAACATGAAATGTGACTGACGGGATGGTGAATACATCTGCACACATGATGATGGTGATTCTGCAGCATTTATTTAGTGTCTGTTAAATCATCATTAACTTCATAAATCAAACCCAAAACTAGTAAGGTAATTTTAAAACAACAGAGTGTTTCATGGTTCCTCTTGTTGCATTGATGAGTGTTGCATCATTTTACCTGGCAGTGAATGTCTGGAGCTGGTTGTAGGCGAGGTGAAGCACCCTGAGGTGGCCATGTCCTGTCAGCAGAGGGATGCACTTGTCTGTCAAGCTGTTGTTGGTCACATAAAGCTCCTCCAGGCTGCTGAAGGCGTCCTCTGACAGGCTAGCAGCAGGGAGGTCGTCCAGCTTATTGGCCGACACATTTAGGTAACGTAAACTGTGTTGAAATTAAGAACACAGACTTAATAATCCCAGTAAAAAATTAGAAACAGTGTTGGAGGGAAGTAAGATTTAAATAGGGTTAGGGTTAGAGAAGGACGCACCTCTGTGCTTTGATGAACAGATTGTGTGGGAGCTCAGTCAGGTGGTTGTGTTGGAGGTCTAGGACTTCAAGCTGAGATCTCTCCAGCCTCTCAGTCAGCTGACACACATCGTTCCAACCTGCGAGCAGCTTTCTCAGGCTCCCACTGGACAGCAGCCTACAACACAAACACAGCCGTAACACAGACTGTAAACCTGCCAGCAGAACGCCGCAGGGCTCAACTCCCTCTGCTTTATACGGAGGTTCAGTAGGTTCACCACATATGAGCTGGAGAGAACTGAGAGGATTCATACTGAGCTGAAATGACATTTGTTGTCCGTGTAGTTTTTAGCTAAACTAGGAGATAATTATCAGAAAACTGAGTCCTCAAAAAAACTCAAGTAACAGAACATTTTTATTTCATATTATTTCATTTTAAAAACTGCTCACAAAGGCGCCTCCTCAGTGGAAAAACTTGGTGGTACATATCGACTCGGTGGTGCAGCGGTTCACACAGAAAGTCACAACTAAAACTTCTCAGTCCAAAAAGAAGAACACATTTCAAAAGTAAAATAACTAAAAAACAAATGCATCTGTGTGACAGCAGAAACAGGAAGTAAGAAAACATGTCAGTCGTTAATAATCATGGCGGCTGATCGCCCACGCTGTCCGTTAGAAACACTTCTGAAACACCTCTGATCATATTGTTGACGACTCCTGACTCGTAACAGGTCGACTTCTCTCCACCTTCAGTTTTTAGGTGACGGGTTTATGTCATGTGTTTTTATGTGGCTCACCATACAGGCAGCTCTGTGACACAGTTATGGTTGATGTCCAACACCTCCAACCTGCTGCTCTCACACAACCAGCCTGGGACACGTCCAAGCTTGTTCCTATAAGGAAACATGCAGCTTTGAACACTCTTCTACACTGGAAGTAGGAAAGTAAAGTGTTGATAGTTTTCTTACCTTGACAGATCCAGAACAGTCAGATTCTCTGGTGACGGTTGAACCTCCAACTGCCTCAACTCTGCAAACAAACAGTGTGTGAAGGTGAGACATCAAGCCTCATCTGTTTAAGATCTCTGAAACACTTAGGTGCATTTACCGTTATGTGCTGCGTGCAGGCTCTTGAGGGCGTGGCCACTGGCTCTGAGGAGAGAGAGGGAGTTTCTGTCACAGCGGAGCTGCTCCAGCTTACACAGACACCTGACATCCAGCTCCTGTAGACCAGTATCCCTCAAATCCAGCTGCACAATGTGGATCAGCTGCTCAGCATCTGCCAGCATCACCTTCTGAAGTCTGTTCAGTCTGAAGATAACAGGTAGAACAGCAACAAGACGAGAGCCAATCATAAACAAGGTTTGTGCTTTTATTACAAACATCCTTAAATTATTCTGACAAAAAGAAAAAGTGAGAAAGAAAAGCAAAAGTAGGTTATTCCAACAGTGTCTTGGGGAGTGTTATATTTCCATCTCAGCATTGTTCAACTTCTAAATAAAGTTCCACGCAGCGTGATATTGTTACCTGAGATCTATGCAGTGAGCAGACAGCCACTGCAGCCCGAACAGATCCAGGACAGACAGCTGATTCCCTGCCAGACAGAGTTTCTCTACACCTCTGAGCTTCTCCAAAATGGGGGGGACGCAGCTGAAACAGTTGAAGGATAGTCCAAGATAGGACAGGCTCTCCAGAGAGCCCATCTCTGCAGGCAGAGAACTCAGAAAGTTCCCATCCAGGAGGAGAGTCTGCAGGCTGGGCAAAACAGGAGGACAATGGAAGACATCATTAACCCAAAATGTTCTTGGAATATGAATTTCCTTGTAGATGACTCTCTAATTCATTCATGCTGAGGAGAGCAGCAACAGTGCTCTCTCAGTCTGGCTGTGATTGTGGATCCAGATGTTGGACACCTGGTCAACAGCTCTAACCTTTAACTTCTACTGGAGGTTGTGTGAAAAGTTGTTATATTTCCCATAAAAAGGACTGATCTGAGATCTGGGACGTTTTGACAGTAATCTAATGCCTGTGGTCGTGTTACATTTTCCTTCCTTCCATTCCTGCTTCTGTACTCTGTCAGTGGGTGAGGGGCGGGGTTAAACCCTGGACAGGTCGCCCGTCCAGCACAGGGACACATAGAGACAAACAACCCCTCATGCATGCACGAGGAGGACACACTAACAGTGATATATGTGTATCCAGATATTACCAAGACTTCAGGTTCATTCTCATGCTGTCAAGTCCTTAAAAACAGCCTGTTTATGTAGTTAAATATTTACAGTTCTTTAAAACTAAAGTAAGTTCTGTGAACCTGAAAAGACTGAGTCATTGGTGATCTTCTGGGTTAAACTCCTCCACATAGAGTCAGCATGACTCGGCACTGTGGAAACATTCAGAAATCTGTGCAGCGCCAGGACAAACAACTGGTACACAGCCAGTCGTTCATTTAATACACAGGGATTAATCTGCTCTGATGCTTCTGTCAGAAACAATCAGGTCAGAAAGGAAACATGCAAGTGTTGGAAACTCATCACAGCCATTATGATCAACATTCATCATCAGCTCCCAGGCTCAGGTTTTTCTTTCAGCACACTTACTTGAGCATTGTTGCCATTTCTGCAGGCAGACAAGTGAGACGATTTCCAGAGAGGTTGAGTTCTGTGAGCGAGGTGATGTCACACAAGGCCAGAGGAAACTCAGACAGAGCGTTATTTGACAGACTGAGGCTTCTCAGTTTACAAAACCTGAAGAGAAAAAAGAGAAAGACTTGAGTGAGGGATGAAAAGAGCAGGAAAAGAGTGACACAAATATTCATCGCTGTTCTATAATCAGGCTCTGACCTTCTTCTGAATTAGACAAAAACAAAAACCGACCTTTTATTACAAAAAACCTCTTAGATAAACAAAGAAAACAGTTCTGACCTGAACATTCACTCTATAACAACGTGGCTCAAATCTGAGACTTAATGGAAATATTAAAAAGTCAAAAATAAGACTGTGAAAAGAAAATGGAATAAATAATATATAAGAGTATTAAAAATATTTCAGAACAAACATTGAGGAGTTCAGTAAACCTACATACATAAAACATTAATACAAACTGTAAGTATAAATGTATAAAAAAAGTGGCAAAAATACTTACTGGTTTTTAATGTGTTTTGGGTTTTCTGAATTTATTTAATTATTCTAAACAGATTTGTTTGCATCTGTCCAGGTTTACTTTTTCATAGAAATCTAATTTTATTATTTTAAAAGTTAATTCTTTTGTTGCACTCCTATAATTCCCTCTAAAAGTCTTGATCCTAATAAATGGGGGTGTCAGTGTGACGGACTGATCAGTCCCACGTCCTTCTGAGGTGACTCAAGGGAAAAACAAACCGGGAAAATGTGCCCTGAGGGAGCGAGTGTTTATCCAGAAATAGAGGATGTAAGATGTCAGACTTCTGTGTGATGACTTAGTAATGACGTGAAAATCAAAAGAGACAGAAAGTAAACAGGAACGAACCCCAAACCTGAGCCTAAGTATCAGTAAACAGGGTGAGAACTCAGGGTTTGGAGAAGTATTTCCTACAATAATCAAGTGTTCATGAACGTTTCTGGACTCCACAGCTGTTGAAACAAGCTGTAAGACGACACCTGAAGCTCGCCTGAAGGAATGCATCTTTATTCAATCCAAAAACAACATGCTGAGTTCAGAGTTTACGTGACAGATGATGAAGCTTAGAACTGTGATCCAGCTCAAACTGAACTGTGACACATCATGAATGTTTTCTGGATCACATCCACACTGCGTCTGTTTTCCCTCAAAAAGTTTCAACATTATTCATTCAAAAAGCTATTTCACAGGAGAATCTGAAGAACATTCTGAAGTAACTGTTTCTGTTTGTTGCTTGTTTTTTGTTTTAAAACAGATACTCGCAGGAGACAGGAAACCAAATATGAAAAACAAGAGAGGAAATTCTAAACCAAACAAGAGCTTAACATCAGTAATTTATTGATTTAACTGACCTGGAGAACAAGCAGAAGCCCCAGAGGTCAGGTGACGGCAAATCACTCATTATTACTGCAACTTTGCTTTAATTATTCAAACACCCACCCAAACCTCTTTTAACCGCCTGGTACCTCAACAAGAAAGTTAAAAAAGAACACACAGGGACACAGAGGGACAGAGAGGGACACGGAGGGACAGAGGGGGACACAGAGGGACACAGACGGTACTCGTATGAGGTGTGTGCAGGACAATGTGGAACAGAGTCTCACCTGGTGATTGCTGGAACACCTTTGTGAGGGGACATGAAGTTGTTTTTCAGGTTGAGGTGTGTGAGATCTTGGCTGTAGAACAGCTGAGCAGGCAGTTCCTCCAGACTGCAGCAGGACAGGTCAACTGAGTTCACCCTCTGAGAAGCAATCTGACTCACAAAGACATGGACAGAAGGACGTAATGATGAGAACCTTCACTTCTGATGCAACTCATGTCTAAAGGAACACACTAAAACATCTACACAGATCAAGTGAAGCCTGTGTTACCAGGTGTTATAATCTAACTTCATACTTGTGACATTTTTTTATGTAAACATGTATTTCTATATTAGCTTTTGGACTTTTTGCTAATTGGTGTCTTTAACTGTTAAAATTGTTCATCTCAGAAGGATTAAAAGATGAAATGATCGTGTACTTCCAGTGGAGCTGACAGGATAACATCTATAGTTTCCCAGTTTGTAAGAAACTTGACTAAAATCCCACGAGGCATCAGCAGAATGGAAGTTAAAACAAAATGAATTGTACATTAACAAACACAGAGGCTGTATATTTGGTCCCACTTGTCTATAAAAATTTGATTTTTACTTCAGACTTTCTTCAGTCCCATTTCATGCCTGTTTTTAGTGACTCCTTTATGACCAGGAGCATCAATTTTTGCAAGTGTCCCTCCTATTTATCATAAAGCATCATGTGAAACAAAGAGCGAGAAGACACAGCTGTGAGTTTGTGTAGTGGGAACCTTTGAGGCCATCCTGTGCCAACGCAGGTGCTCAGCGTACGAGTCGTAGCTGATGTAGTAGGTCTGACTCTGGGGTCCAGCAGAGCTGAAAGCCAGACAGTGGCTGTGTCTCTTCACCTCCTCCACCTGCAGCAGGGAGACATCTTAGTACCAAATCTGTTTCCTGTGTTGGATCTGCCTCATACAGTTTAATAACATTTTTACTTTTAGAGAGTGACAGCAGCCTTGCACAGAAAACTTGAACATTATTTCAAACTGTTGTTCAGAAACCAGATTCATGTGACTTCACATGGTGAATCCAAACAGTTTCTTTATCAGTGATGCAGCCAAGATGACAAAACTGTCAAAATATTGTGCTGAATTATTTGAAATGGTGTTTTTCTTTGTTTTCAGGTGTTTTTATAGTTTCATCTCAGTAGAATCAGAGATGAAAATGAAAGAACATTTATTGTGCCGGTAAAGTTTATGGGATTTTCCGATCACTTTTCTCCCTGCAGTACTGAAATCAGAACTGAGGATTTTCCTGATGTACTGTGACAACCCTTGTACATTAGAGAGGTAAACACCTCAGAAAGTACCTTTCCTCCGATGAGAGGGAGGATGTGCATTTTGCCTGTGTGGGCGTGTTTCACAGATGACACAATGAGGCAGGTTCCACTCAGTGTGACCTGACGCTTTGACCAGCGGTTCACCGGCAGCGCCAGCTTCCCTTTCCGCACGTTGAACACCCCAGAGAGCTGCACACGCTCAGAACCCCCCGCACTGCGAGGCTTACCTGCAACAGGAAGGAAAATGACACATTAAACAACAACAAACAGGATTATTGGGGTGATTACAGTATGTCGAATCTTTGACCAGTTGACAGTTGTATTTTTAGCTCTGTGGGATTTTGTGATTCAGCTCCATCTCTTTGGATATCTCTTTCAGAAAGTGAGAGCTGTGTGGTTATGTAAGTGAGCTGTAACTTTACAGCCTGTGGGCTGCCACAGTGAGCAGCCATTCAGGCGTGATTTGCTACATTTTTAACCCTTTGCTAGCACAAAAATTAAATGCAGCTGAGCTGAAGCTGAGAAAACATTCCTGTAGTTTCCAGCATGCCCCATGCACTGACTGCTCTGAGTGTTTAAACTCCCATGAACTGACAGTCCTTGTGTACGCTCTAATAAAACTGTGGGATCAAATGCACCAGGAAACAAGAGAAAGTGAGACATATGAAGAGTCTGAACCACAAAGAGGCCTGAAATCAGATTAGCTTGTTATGTAACTTCTTACAACACCAGAACCTCCACTAGCCCTGCTGCCTCGTCCAGTGACTGACACACATGAACTGTGTTTTTCCTGCTTTTGTCTCAGCAGGGGGTTTGGTGGGGGCGGGGGGGGGGGATAACAGGACCCAAAATCTAAAGCACTAAATATCCAAAGATTAATGGAGCTAATCTGTTGAATCGTTTGGATGTTTAGATTGCTTTCAATTTATATTTCTAAGATTAAGACATCACATGTTGGATTGAGGCTGAAAATTTAAATATTAAAGTTTGTCAGTGTATAAAGGGATGCACGAAAATCTTCTGAGTTGGGCGACAGAACTAAAGTGACTGAGAGAAAACTGACCGAAGATTTGCTGGGAACGATGTGACTGATGTGTCTCCACCTTCCCTGGGTGGTGCAGATTCAACATGGTTTGGTAACATGACCTTTACTTCCTTCTGTTTCTCTTCAAGCAGCTGATAATCACTCACTGCTTTTACAGTAAGGAAACATCTTGTCAAGAAAAAACTCAGCATCCTTCATTTCCATCTTCTTCAGTATCGGACTGTCCTGGACTACAGCCCAACTCTGATGCTAAGTGCTCTGATATGAGGTTACTGTCAAAAAGATGTTTTCATCAACCAAAATTTGTGCATATCTTACAATTTGTAAACTCTTATTTCTGCCAAACTCTAAAGTTACAGTTACAGTTTCTTCTTTATGAAAACAACAAACAGCGTGAGGCTGAATATGTTCTTCTGAGAATAGGGATTGAAAACTATGACTGTCACAGGATTATTAATGGAGCTCAGATACATCGATGCAACTAGCTGCACATAAATCTTTTCAAACTAATAAAGTCAGGATGACTAACCAACAACGAATTAATGTTCTTGCAGGAAGTAAACAAGCTTTTTAATAACGATTTATATCAGCTGATTTTGTTTCGTTGTTTGTTGGTCGGTCATCTAAGTGCTGTTAAGTTTAAGACTAGCTGCATCGATGTATCTGAGCTCCATTAATAATCCTGTTACCGTCATGGTTTTCAATCCATATTCTGTAAAGAACAGATTCATATTATTCAGCCTCAGGCTGTTTGTTGTTTCATAAAGAAAAAAATGTTACTGTAAATTTAATGTTTGCATTTGTGTATTCATGAAGTTATAACTCTTTAATCTGTATCTCATACAGAACTCTACATGTTTATATATAATTTGGCAGAAACAAGAGTTTATAAATTGCTAGATATGCACAAATTGTTGATGATGAAAAAATGTATTTTTGACAGTAATCTGACTTCATCAAATACCAGACACATTTCCTGGGTGACTCCTCAACCTTGTAAAGTAAAGCAGTGACCTCTGATGCTGAGAAGTCTGAAGCTGCAACTGTCTCAGAGAGATCCGAAACACTGAGGAGGTGAAATGTGAGTTCTGCTGTGGTCACTTTTCTCTTAATGTCAGCACACTGACAGAGAGAAGACTGTGCACGTGGCAGCATGTGTTTCACTGGTGGCCTTTCTGCTGAGTTAGTCTCTTTTGTCCACACATGGACATTATCAAACAAGCTGTATTCTTCAATGGCAGGACTGCACAGACATGAAAGATTTTAACTTCTCTTCAAAACAGCCATCAAACAAAAACACTGGAAGTTACAAGATGATGGATTATTGATGTCACTTCATGTCAGCCACACAAATCAACCTCTCAAACTACTGTTTACTACAAAAACATAATCACCAAAAATGATAAAGAAAGTAGATATGGCTGTATGTTTATCTGCTGATTGTTCCTGTGACCATTAATTGTAGTAAAAGTATCAAATAAACAACCAAAATAAAAAGATTTTTTTCTTTCATTATTTAAACAGGATTCTGAATGTGACTAAAATCAAACTATTTTCACACAAACTAAAGCCGAGCAGTTACTTTCCAATCTTTATCTTTATCTCCTGCTGTCAAAAATAAGGTCAAAAACAATATCCAGTTGTGCTAATCCCAGAAGAGATCATGGATTTTTTTTCTATCCTCTTACCCTGCTCATCACCAAAACAGATTCATTATCAACAACAACAACAACAACAACAACAACAACAACAACAACAACAACAACAACAACAACAACAACAGGACTTTAAGAAGAGAGTGAATAAATAAAAACACTTTTCTTTCTTCTGCATGCTGAAAGAGCGCACCTGTTACCTTCTGACGTCTTATTGGCCAACACACAGGGGTTGGAGCTAGTTTACAGGCACAACACGGGGTATTGTGCAGGCAGGACAATTGAACACACTCATTTAACAATCTGACTGAACAAACACAATGACAGCACTCACGGTACACTGAGAATGGCTGAACAATGACAGACCAGATACGAGACAAGCACTGCTGAAGTGGTTTCAACAGCTTGTACCTCTTACAGTGAAACAGATAAATGTCGGAATGGAAACTTGGTACAGATTTGTGTTTCAATCTCTTTGTCTCTGAGTGAAGGCAAATGTTTCTGTTAAATAACTCACCAAAGTAGAAGCGTATCAGGCAGCCAATTTCTGGATTCATCCCCTCCTCCTGCACCCTCCACGGGTCTTCAAACCCCAGATTAGTAAGATATTCGTTTAACATCTGAAGAGGTCGTTCATCATCTCCCAGCCGCCTTACGACTCCCCCGTGCAGCTGGATGAAGAGGGCTGGGGTTGGACTGGGATTGGTAGGCTCAGGTAATTCCATGCTACCCACAGGGATCTCCTGGTCTGGCTGGACAGGTGCTTTGCTGGTCAGGGGTCGGGTTAGAGAGCTGCTGGTGCATTTGGAGGGATGCTTGATTAATTTGGGGGTGTCTGCAGTAGAACTAGCAGTAACTTCACCGTCTTGTCTTGTGACTGGGTCAGAAGCGCCAAGGGTGTCTGAGGAAGGTGGGTCTGCAGTGGAGTTGTCAGTTGAGTGTGTTGGGGAAGAGGTGAGGTCCAGTTCATCTGAGGAGCTCTCAAATGGGTCAGGTCCCTCTGTGGCACTGTCACAGTTTGGACTCAATACTGATGGGTCCATACTCAAACCTTGTCCATCACTGAGTGAATCTCGATGCTCCATACTTCTGGGTCCACCTGGGCTGAAGTCCTCACAGGTGCTACTCTCCATATCTGAACCAGAATATGCTCCAAAACCATCTGCGGAGCCCTGGTTTATGTCAACCCCAATGTCATTCAGACACATCTCAGATGAAGAGTTACTACCAGCTTTATCATCAAGAAAAAAGTTAGAGGCTGATTTGGTATCAGAACACTTGATGCTATCATTCTCTTCTGACTTCTTTATATCCACATCTTCAGACTGTCCATTACTGTCTTTAGAAGGATCATTTAAATGAGATTCAGCATTAACTTTACAGTTTATTCTCAGCACAGCTCCAGCTTTACTCCCCTCCAGTTTAGTGGCTACCTCGTTTGCAGTAGTGTCCAGGGTGCAGAGCACTGGGCGCGGGTACGAAGGCGCGAGCCAGTCGTGGACGTGAATGCAGCCCCGTCGGAGGTCCGATCTCACCCATGACTTGTCTGAGGCCTGAAGCTGCTTTGACTGCTTCTGCCGGAGGAAGGTCTTTCTGTCCAGGCTGAGAGTGCTGAGTGGTGAGGGAGCAGGACCGGCTGCCTCCGTGGAGGACGGTCCGAGCGAGCCTGCAGTCGGCGGAGCCCCCAGGGACAGGTTTCTCTTGTGTCTGTGTCGCCTCCTGTTCAGCAGAGAGTTTACCGACGTGGTGCTGCTGACCGACGTCAAAGTGTAAATGTTGGCCGTTTTTACGGCGGGCATGTTGCTGTTCTTTCCCGTACCGCCAATGGCGTTGGCAACTTGGTTTTGGTAGATTCCGTTCCTTATCGCAATCTGGAGCAGGGAGGTGGCTGCAAGTCCCTTCCCGAAGAGTTTCGCCTCTGCGCCCCCTCCCTCATCCTCCCCGATTAAGGGTGTCTTTCCAGGGGGCAACGGCAAAATTCCACTTGGTTTCCCGTAGTTACTGGTAGAGTCCGGTGTCCCCTGTAGTACTGATAAAGTCGTTCCAGACTCGTTTTCCTTTGCATTCTCCATCATGTTAGCTAACGGCGCCAGTCGGACAGAAGCCACAGCCCGCAGGTGAACGCTTGTCTCGGTTAGCTTGCAGTTGTTAGCTCGGTCTACTTACTGGACTAATGTGCGGCTCTGCGTTAGCTTAGCACGCTAGTTCTACTAGCGTACTGCGTAGTTCTTCCATAGAGTTGTACCGCTACATCACCCCATCTCATCAGAAGCTCTCTGACAGGAGCTCAAAGGCTGATAGAAGAAGATAAAATGTTCTCTAACTGGACGCCATATAAGCTAAAATACAAGGCGCGACGGTTGCAGCTGCACCCGGAGAAGCTGCCTGTCAGCGGTACACTGTGGACAGGGCGGGGTCTCATTTGATATGAATTATAAGACGTTCAGTTGCCAACAAATAGCTCGGGATTTTCAGATACGGTCACACATCACTCTGTGCACCTTGTCAACATGCACTGGGGAAGTACCGAGATCTGAATGTCATATGCTGAAAGTACCAAGTTAACCAGAACATTATTAAAGAAAAACATGGGGGGATGGTAACAATATCAGATGTACAATATATATGTTGTATATAAAGTCGTTCCTCTGTTACCTAATGGAGTTCAAAATGTGTTTATGTAGCTACTTCTTCTACAAATTTTACTGTAAATATTTTAAATCACCCGGTAAGAAATATGCAGCTGGATGGCAGGTAATAAACTCATGTTATTTATATGATCATGTGTGTTTTTGTGTGTACATGAAGACCGAAAACACAAACAGAACGGTATATTTCTCATATTTTAAATTCTACGAGTTTCAGTGAAGGTATCATCCCATGCATCGAGGGTTAGTGGACAGCTTTGACCAACGTCTCTAATGGCTTCATAGAAAAATCGAGCTAGATGTCTCTTACAATAATTGACTGGATTTCGTTCAAGCAGAAACGAAAGTTCACATTAAACTAAATTCAAATATGTACGATAAATGACTCTATTCTAATTATTTATCGGTAGATAAATTTAAACCATATTCTTGCACCATCTGGTGGGCGAAATACTGCTTTAGCTACATGTCCGCGAGAAAAATAAAATTGCAGTAATGTTAATTTAATATTTTTGCTTTCATAACTATTCATTTTGTCTATGATAAAATTTTTCATTCTTGCACCCATTTACCGTAGCGTTTATTGAACTCTGATTTACAGATTTATTTGTCATTCTAAAGTAGCATATAACTATTGTTTTTATTATGATTTTCATGTTGCTTTATTTATAGTTTTTAACAGACGACAGTTGTTTGTCTTTGTCTGTAACATACTTTCTGTTCTTTTGATTACTTTGTGAAATGAAAGTTGCTACATACATGAATTGAAAGAAAGTGAAACCAATCATATAGTCTAAAGCTGAGTCTACATTATAAACAAAACAAAAATGATGTTACTGGCTTGAAATTGACCATGTATTTAATACTTACACTTTTATAAGATAACACTATTATATTTTGTGCTATATCTATTATATATTTATTTATTTTTCTCTCAATAAAACCTTTTGTTTAGTTTACAATTAGTCTACAAATTCATAACAATAAAAAGTCATGGATATTTTGTAGTTAAAGAGTGTAGTTGAAGATATAACAGTCGCACCGTGTCTGTGGTTTGCTGTTAGATTATGGGCGTTCTTTACGCAGACGGCAGTGGACTGCTGTCATACTGCAGTCCAACAGAGGGCAAAGTACAAGCACTGCTCCAACAGTAAAGTTTATCATGCTATTTCTCTTGCTCTCCTTTCTCTTCCTTCCCCCTCCCACATACTGTCAAGCCTCCACCTCGTTGTTTTTATATCACTCACTCCCAGACCTTCGTTCTTCTGCATAGTCCTATGATTTTTTCTCTTTGTTCATTAAAGCCAAGGTAAGATTCTTCAAAATGTCTCTTGACATGTTACAGAAAAGTTTGAACAATGTTGACCTGATCACCATTCTGTGAAGTTAGCGTTTGGCCTGTTAATGGCCTCTGAGGTAAGAGCATGTGATTGGTGGTACATCTCAGGGGGGGTTACCTGTGAAAAATGTCTCTCCTGCAAATGCAGTGATTAGCCTACTGACACATTAATGCAGTGAGTCTATGCAGAGCTGTTTACACCAGGATTCAGAGGTCATTTAATCTCACAACAAGCTCTCTCAGAAGACGAGAGATCCTGTCAGGACATTTATTTCTGATGGAAGTTTATCTGCTTTGGAAAATTAACCTCAGTGAAGTGACATCATTTTACTTCCATATGAAATTAATTCTTTAAACCTAAACCTATTTGTAGGGGGACCAAATTCAGAATAAAAATAAAATCCAGTTAAAATCAAAACAAACAGAAAGCTGTTTGGGGATTCCAGAAGGGAAAACTGAGATCTTACCAGCAGAGTGAGGTCATTTTAGGTCAGATATTTCATGGTATTTAACACTTTAATTGCATAATGGATATTTAGTTGAACAAACCATCAAAGTGTGACTCTCAGACTACAACATTTGAGATCAGAAGCATGTTTTTCTGCTGATTTATGAAGATGGAAAATTCATTTTGGAATGCTTTCTTTTAAATACAAAAAATAGACAAAAATTACATGTGGCTAGTTTAGGGCTCAAGGACTTGCAGAGGAGCTCGCCCAGTAGTGACGTGTGTGTGAGTGTGTGTGGTTAAGTGAAAAACTTCTTGTTTTGGCATCTCACGCAGAGCACAGACAAATTTAGACGAGCAGCAGTTGAAAATGTTGGAAATTTAGATGAGAAATGCATAATTTGAGAGAAGTCACTCATTAATTTAGTTTGCCCAATCTGTCAGCTGTTTCCCAAAGCAGTCACAGAAAAACATGTGCAGCATTTCTGAGATGAAAAAGATTTGTTTTCACACAAGTAGATGTGGGTAGATTTGTGGTGAGCTTTGAACACACACATGAAAAAGCCTCTAACACTCCGACAGAGAGGAAACCTTTGTTTTATACTTTGATTGTTATATTTTCATCTCTTTCTGACTGTGTTCTGTCTCTGAGTGACTCGTCTGTGTCTCTTCTACTCTTTTGTAAAACTTCTGGATCATTTGTCATGTTGTTTATGTCAGTCTCATTTAATTTGGTCATCACTGCAGTGTTTAACATCTCTTTTTTGCATGTGTTTGTCATTAATTCAACTTTGTTATACTTGATTTTTTTCCCCTTCGTTTAATTTAATATAATTTGCAACTTTTTGGGTTGTTTTTTGTTTCTTTCTGGATTTCATTTTGTATAACTTCTTCAACAATATTCAGATTATCACATATGATTTGAATATGAAGCAGTGATTTTAAATAGTTGATGAATTTGGGTAATTTGTAGAATAGTTAAATAATATGGTCCAAAATATATAAAACATAAAAACACTACTGTATATTAAAATAAACAAAATCTACTTCTTTTTAAAAGTACTTCAAATAAAATGTGGAACCTTAAAATGTAACTATTTTCTTCAGAAAATGTTTTTACTTTCTTGAAAGTTTCTCAAAAATTTGGCCATAAATAAACATTTTGACTATGTTTGTTTCTCATTTGGATGAACATTTCTAGAATTAAAACAAAGCTGCTGTTGCTGGAGCTGTTCAGGTGTGTTGTTGGTAAAAATGGTTGCATCAGTTGCATTGTTGTGGTCACATGACCAGATGAAAGTAGAGTTAACACATGCTCTTTGTATGTTCCTCTCTGTTCATTGTGTCTTTCCAAGCATGTGTGTAATCTCTCAGCTCCAAAAGGTGTCATGAAGCCCAGCTGCCACAGAGCTGATGTTTTACACAGAACTTTAGAGAATCACATTCACATGATGGATTCAAAACATCTATGATGAGAGAAAACAACCTGAGGACAGACTGTGTGATTCACACATTCAAGTTTATTCATACGACTTGTAGAAATCCAAGTTATGTTTAAAAAGTTACACAGAGAGCAACCAGAAAAACCTGATCCACATTAAAAATGGTCCAGTTCTAAGAGTTGGTTTTACATTGGATCTGGTTGCAGATTTTCTACATTTTCAGCATGTTTATTAAAGTAAAACATTAAGCTGAAAATTGTCCTGTGAGTGTTTTCTGTCTTTTTTTCTTCCTTGTTACGCTCCAAGTTCTTCTTATTGTGGCCTTTTTGCCTTTTGACCTTTTCTCTGGGTCATGACTTACTGTGACCTAATTTAATTTGGGTCATGTAACATTTCATAAAGTTATTTAGTCTAACAACGTCACTAGAAATAAGGAAACAACAGAAGTTTAGTGTGTTTAAAGTTGACAAAGTCCACCAACATCTATTTACATTTGAATCATGGAGGTTAAAAAGTGTAAATAAATACAGAAAGTTTGCAGAATTACTTCAGTTTCAGTTTTACAGAGTTAATCTAACTTCTTCCTGGTTTGTGCTGAATAGAATGCTGCACGTTTGCTGTTAACAAACATGCAAAAACCCATCAAATCCAAAACAAAAACAAAATAAATGTTTGTTCATCATCTTTTTAAGTTAAACTTCTTGTTGTTTTATAGAATAAACAAAAATGATTAGATGATATGATGATGTAAAACAAGTCTCTTTGGGAAAGCTAACTTGTGTGATGTTTTTAATATGCAAAAAATAGATATTTAATGAAATAAACAATACGAATGTCAATTCAAATAAACTGACATCATAAACCTTGAGTCTAAGAATTAAATTCTCTATATTTTAATGTTTGTTTCAGAGTAAAAAAGAAGAAATAACAAATCTGTATTTGATGGAATTTGTTTTAAGATTTTGTTTGTTTTATGTTGATCATCATGTTTCTCAGTCTCAGTAAGTTTCCTGTGACTCTACACTCAGTGACACTTGATTCCACCTTGTTCTGGTTTCATATCCAGCAGAAAGATTCAGAATAATTGTTTTTCAGATAGCTGTGTGAGCAGAAACACTCTGACTCATGTGCTGTATGCTAAATGCTGCGTTAACTCTCATTTCCCATCAAAGCTTTTATACACTCTGCATCACTTCTTGTTTCTTCAGACGATCCATGAACTGAAATCTGTCATGGAGGAAGTCCGTCAACTTGATCTGACGTACATCACAGAGCGGATCATCAGTATTCTCTGCCCTGCTGGGTGTCCTGAGGACGTTTACCTGCAGAACCTGAGGGAGATCATTCCTATGCTGCAGTCCAAACATGGAAACAACTACATGGTGAATAAATTCATGGTGTCTACAAAATAAAACTAATCTGAAAGCTTTCAAACTGTAAGAGGTGTTCAAAAGAATTTCAACAAACTGAATCTTGTTTGTTTGTTGCAGCTCATCAATCTCTCCCAAAAGCACAACACTCTCACCAACATGAACCATAAGGTAATCATGGCACCTACAAGAAGCAGTCAAAAGTGTCAGGACTCTGTGCATGTTGTGTACATGTCCATGTTGTCTGTCAGGTTCTGAACACAGGCTGGTTGGACCTCCACGCTCCCAGTTTGGATCAGATCTTTAACGTTTGCACAACAATAGAAAACTGGCTGCAGACTCATCCGAAACACATCCTGGTGTTACACTGCAGGGTACGGCTCACCCTCACTGCACACACACATCAAGAGGTGATCAATGTGCTGTTGGTATTTATTATCTTGCTGTTATTTTCCTCAACAGGGAGATAAGGGTCGACTTGGAGTTCTCATGGCATCTTACATCCACTTCAGCAACATGTCTGCCTGGTAACTGATCTGTAAAAGTCAGATAGAGAAAACTTCATATTATTTTTTACATTTTACTTTGGCTGAATATTGTTACAAATTTATAAGACGATTTATGTTCATATGATATAATATACAGTATGTTGTTATAGTCATAGAATTTGGGCTTTTTCTATCGTTCTTTTTAAAGTAATTTGTCTGTATCACACAACAGTGAAGTCAGAGTCTATCTGCTCTTCAAGCTTCAGATTCAGAGCGTGATCACACAGAGCAAAATGCTTCATCATATTTATGATGTTTGCTTTTATTTACTCAAGAATTGCAGGGAGATCGTGAAATTTGACTCTGATTCTTCTCAAGAATGAATGTTGGATGACTTAAAATCTAGATTTGTGCGTCCAGCTGTTGCTGTAAGAAGTATTCTGATTAAACTGATGTAAAATAAATGTAAAGTTTTCAGCTCATGTAAAGTCATAAGCTGTGATTTCATTGAACCTCAGAGTTTTTCTCTTGTGCATGTGGATCATGTGTGTTTGAGATTTGAGTGAAGTTTATCTACAGATGAATGAACCATCAGTGGGGATTTACTGCTACTTGTGTTTGCAGATCAAAGAGCAGTGAATGAACAATAGACTGATCAGATGTGCATCTTGAACAAACAAGAAGCAACATGGATCATTAAAAAGACTTTGAACTATGCTGTAGTTTGATTTTAAGACAGGAATCCTGATTTATTTAAACACCATCTAAGAGTAAATAAGACAGCTGCTCGTGATGTTAATAGCTGAACGGGATCTGTTAAAGTTTCATGATAGTTTAGTGTGATGTCATCATCAGGTGTTAGTAAAGATCAATTCCACACTTACCGTGCACGTGCATGTGGGCCTGCTGTTCATGGCTGCTCTGTTGTGAAATATCTGATTGTGACTATTGTCCCTGTGGGAATAATCTCAGAGCTGTAGTGCAGGAGTGCAGGTATGCAGAGGCTTGTCAAATGTTTGTTTTTTGCACCATTTAAGTTCCTCAAAGTTTCTGCACAGCAGCTAAAACCTGTGTCATCTGAAGCTGTGCATGTCTCTTAGTGCAGACCTGTCTCTGGACCATTTCGCCATGAGGAGGTTCTACAATGACAAGCTGTCTGCTCTGATGACACCCTCACAGAAACGGTGAGGATCTGAAATAACTGAAGTCAAACAATTCACCTGTAATCTTGACTGAAGCATCTGCCGTGACTGTTGACCTTTAATCACCTGATTTATCCTTCTGTTACTACATGAACACATGAGATAAAACCTCCCAAACAACAACAAAAATCTCAGTCATGTGTTTTTATTGATGCAACAGACAAATAAACAAACTGTTTGTGTTGTTCAGGTATGTTTGGATGTTGGGCAGCATGTTGAAACGAGGACTGAGGATGAGTCCTTCTCCATCTTTTCTTCTCTGTGTGGTTCTTCATGGTTTCCCCGTGATAAGACCAGATGGAGGTAACTCTACAGCTACAGTCAGGACATACTGACTCAGTGGGAGAGCTTCATATTCTGTCTTTATATGGACATGATTTGATCATCTTTGTTTCTTTCTGACTGTTTGATCTAACTGGTAAATTTGGACAGAAAAAAATTTATTTCTGACAACAGAATCCATAAGGTTCTTTGATGTGATCAGGTGGGTCAGTTAATCAGTACGTATCACGACAATTACAGTATTAAACTATTTGATTTTCTATTTGATTTGTGGACCCTTAGAAATAAATGTCCAACTGTAAGACATCAAGTCTGATTCATTATAGTTCCAGAGAGCAGCCATCAACAAGCTCAGATCCACTTCTGGCACCACTTTCATTTCCAAACTGATTTCAGTCACTTTACAGTGTGAATGGTTGAATGTGACTTTCTGAAGGTAGGATTAGTTTTGTTTTTGTGTTTTTTAGGATGCTGCCTGTTCCTGAGGGTCTATCAAAACCTCCAAGCAGTTTGCACATCAGCCGTCTAGTAAGTAACATCATTTCTCATCAGGAAACCAGAGAGAGAGCACCGAAAGTAAAAAGTGTTTACTTCTGTTTCAGCCATGTAAATGCTGCTCAGAATGATCGGCTCTACTTTGTGCTTCAGCCGGCTCAGCTGCTTAAGGGTGACATCATGGTAGGAGATCTTTTTCATCTGTTTACATTCTCCATCAAAAAAGTTTTTTCTTTTTTAAATACAAAACTTTGATTTTTTTTTTTTTTTTTTACAACATTTACCTCATTAAAAAGTTTTCAGTTTTTGTCCACAAACTTCTGCAGTTGATGTGTTTTTATTTTTATCTATGCAAATATAAATATACATCATAATAAGTCATATAAGTAGATAAAATGAACTGAATTATAAATTGCAGTAAATTAGAACTTAAAGAACTTGTTTTTCAGTTTATAATTCTAGAACTGAGAGAACAAAACAAACATAATTCAGTTATACTCACTTCTCACCTGAGTGTCTGTCACATTCACTGACCTCATGCTTCTACTATTCACTTTTAACTGATATGTAAAAAAAATCCACTTCATGTTTATATGCTATAGGGATTAAATTCATGGTCAGATGTGAAAATCTGACTCTGACCAAAAAGTGAAGATTAATTATAAATTTCAGTTTGAGTTCTGAAGAGCCACAATGTGGTTTTACATGTTTATTAAGCTCAGCTTTCATTTTTGGAAATGGAATGTATTTCCAGAAACAATAATACTTTCTTTCTTATAGAAATATGAATGAAATGATAAGTGTATGTCCCAGATTAATTATATCTGACTGCAGGAAGTGGAGCAGCACACGGCACATGATCACTGCACCAGTCTCATGATCCTTCTCTGATTTTTAGGTGGTTTGTTATGATAAAAACAGCCAGTCAATGAGTCGTCAGGTCGTCTTCCGTCTCCAGTTCCACACAGGCCTCATAGCTGGACACACCCTCTCTTTCTACAAGGCGGACCTTGACTGCGCTTGTGAAGGTATTCAGTCTGTTACAGCTTCCATGGCTGTTCCCTCAGCTTTTAATCTAAAACTGATAAATTTGTCAGTTCACACACCTGAGGTGACTCTGGGACTGTATCAGCTGGACACTTGTGAAGGACACAGATAAATGTCCAGCTGTCTCACTGAACTCTCACTGTGTTCCAGATCCTCGGTTCCCAGAAGATGGAAAAGTGGATCTGCTGGTCTCTGAAAGCCCTGAAAAGATCGCAGGTAGACTTTACTTTGATTTATCTTTAAATAAAACCCATGGGTACATTACAATAAAAATAATCTATCAGGTTTTAATGTGCTCTGAGTTATGATGATAAACATCTTCTGAGAGTCCACGATCAGTCGTTTCTGTTTTTGGAGACTTTCTTGTCTTTAATCAACATTCTCCACAGATCCAAGAAAAGAAAAGGGAGTTTTTCTGTCTTCATTATGGGATTTATAGCATCACAGTTGATTTTTAATTAGCAGAATGAGAACAAATTCTGCAGAAAACAAGCATTTCATTTCTCCAGAAGCCTTTTTAAACTTATAATTTTACTTTGACTGATTTGAAAGTGCTGCCCTTCAACCAGAGTAAATCCCCTCTGATGCAGTTCCTTCTCTGTGGACACAAACTTAAAGAGTTTGGGATTTTATTCAGGCAAGTTTTTTTTCCAGAATTACCTGATGTGCAAAGAGAACTGTCACATTAGGGGGGGAAATACATGATCTAACTGTAAGAGGGACCTTCTACTGTATGTCACTTTTTCTGTTGCAGGATGTTAAAATACTTTAAAAAACACAAAATCCACTGTATTTTAAATCTCAGTTTTACCCTCTTGTGTGTGTTTATATAAAATATAATTTATTTGATAATAAAATCTAGAAAAAATGTTTGTGCACATGATAGAAATTTGGATAAGGAATCAATGTCACTTGAGCTCAGAAATAACAGCTGATTCACTGTGGACAGAAAAGTGGAGCAGCAAATGGACCAGACAGAAATCTGTTGTCCACATCTTAAACTTTAGAAATTATTACCCTTTTACCACATCGATTGGATAATAGAAGCATTTTATATTCAACAAGAATGTCTACTGAAGTCATGTTTTTGTTTTCAAAATGAGTGAAAAATGCCATAAAATTGTATTTTTTGTCACGTTAGCGCCTGAAATCTGACAAATTCTTACAGATTTTTTTGACTTATAAAATTGTAATAAATGAAGTCTAATGTTTCTCTTAATTCATGCTGAAAACAAACACGTTCACAGTTTTACACACAGCTCAGACATGGAAGATGATCAACCAGATGGGGGCAGTGTTGGACACCCTCAGGGTGCTGGCTTCTCAACAGGAAGCAATCTGAGGGAGTTATCAGACCCTCACATCTGACAGGAATTTAGATTTACAGACATTGTACATAAACACCAGGGTTCAAACCAACAGGCAGCAGAAAGCCCTGGATCAGTTCTCACATTGTGGTTTAAGTGGACAAAGGTTGGATACAGATGTGTGTTGCTGTGTTTATGTGACTTGACCAGAGTTTTGATGTGCAGGTAAAGAGCTGTGGTACAACGGGAGCTCTGTGACGGTGGACTATGACACCTTGGAGCCTCTGGTCCGACGGGATTCATATCAGGACTTGTTCAGTCTTCAGACAGGTGAAGTGGAGAAAAAGCAGCTCAACAAAACATCTTTAGAATGAATAATCATTTAAATGTGTGTGTTTTGAGGAAATAAACAGACAACCATAAACTGATTTCAGCCTGCTGGTCTGGACTCTGGTCCTTTCTGTGGTCAGTGGTTTGTTTCCTGGTCTTCAGTGACACACTTTACAGCTGCAGAGGTCACAAATAATGTCCCTGAGAGCAGAACGCCGCCAGACCATTTCTTCCTAAGAAGTTTTCATTCAGTTAGAAGCAACATTCAGTCACAACCAGACAGCTGAAACAAACACTTGAACTTGCAGTTGAGGTTTCAGTTCCAGCTGTTTTATGTTTTTGCTAAATCCAGCTGTGTAATTTAGATTTAAAGACATGTAGAAAACTGGCATGAAAATACACAAAATAATACACACACATGAATACAGACAGAATTTAACTGCCGTCACATGAGGACGATGCCAGCTGGTAACACCACTGGCAACAAGAAGGTTGTTTTGAAGTACAGGTGGTTCTACTTTTACCAGCCCCCCCCCACTGCACCTATCACCTTATCTCCTCATCTTCTTTGAATCCTTTCTTCTCTTGCCTGTATCTCACTCTGCTTTCAGGTTCAAGTTGCAGGTTGTAGTGTGTCCAGTACTTTCCCATCCCCCTCCTGAACAGTCTAAAGCCCGCCTCCATGTTTACATTCTCCTCTCCAAATTTGGGCAGCTCAAGGTCCTTGTGCTTTGAGTTTTTTTCCTTGAAAGTGCATTATGTATGCAGCACACACTCCTCCACCTATGTGTGGACTTGTGCCTACCAGTCTAGTGAATGATCCACCCTTCAGTTTCCTTCCGTTCTATCCCAAGTTGAGATGAAAACGCATGAGTGCACATTCTGTCCACACAGCTACCTGTATGAGTCGGGACAGGATGCAGGGGGTGGGACAAAAACCAAAAGACAAGCAGTGAAGGCGGGGATTTGTAGTGCTGGGACAGGAGAGTGGAGACAGAGTAGGAGGGGGACACCAGATCGCTGCAGCACCTTATGAGAAAGAACATATTCTGTTTGTCTTCATTTAGCAGCTTGAGAGACAGACAGAGAGGACAAGAGAACAGAGAAGCTGCTTGAAACTTTTTAATCTGATTTTATTCTCATCCTCCTCCTTTAGCCTTGCCCCTGTCTCCTATCTGTCATCTGTTTCTCTTTTCCTCTCTCTCTTACTCCCGAGGGAAGCCTCAGCGCAGCTTTTCCATCCTGTTTCTAGTATGCAGAGCGGACAGTGAAAGTTTGCTCCTGGCTGCTGGTAAGCTCTTCATTTCTTTAATCCTTTGTAAACAGATGAAGCTTTTGGTCAACCTGAGTTCTGTTTATCAGATTGTGGACTGTGTGCAGGTCTGTGGGAAAGAGCAGCTGTGCGGTTTTAACATGCATGTCTGGTATTTGTGTTTTATTGCCTCTCTGGACATCATACAGCTGTGGCGTCTGCTGTATGGGTTGTTACAGTTACTGTAAAGAGCAGCGAAGTCGAACAACATTAATACAAACACAACTTGAACTATTGGTCATTTTTTCTGCCCATGTTTTAAAAATGGATTATTGATTTTTAGAAGTATAATTCTTTTCATTATTTGGTCTGAAAAAAATCTGTTTTCACTCAAAAATGACAAATAAGAACCTTGTAATCAAGAAGTTTCTCTCATCAGCTGTTTTATATGTTTCCTGTGGGCTGTAAGAGCAGCAGACGTGATTCTTTGTTATGAAAACTGTATGAGTATCAACATGTAATCAGCTCTATCTGACCTCAGGTAGACGTCTGTGACAGACACGTCCTTTCTGTGACACACAGACAGTCACATCTAACCGTCATCAGCACACACAAACGGACCCCTGTGTTACCTCCACAGTGTGTCTGCAGCATGAATCACATACAGATGCAGGTGTGGAGTCACGTTTAACTGAAATAAGTCCAAAACTAAACGTAACTTTTGGCATTAGTTGTACAGAGTTTATTTTTCTGAACATTGTGCAGCTGGTCACAAAAAAACAGTTGAAATGTTGAAACATGATTTCTCTAATTTTATCTCAGTAAGTTTTACTGAACTAGATAAAAGGCTTAATCTGCAATTTATTAATCTGAAAAAACAAAATAGCTAATTATGTGCAGATTTATTAGTTTTCTCCTTTGAAACTAAAAAAAAAAAAAAAAAAAAACTTTTCTAACTTTTTTCAGCTCTGTTAAATAAAATGATAAAAATGTTGACTTTAATAACCCTTAAAATCTGGATTTTCAGAAAACATTTAGTTGATATATTCACCAAATAAAATGAACTAAAACAGCTTAATTAGGATTGGATTGTTGGGATTTGGATTATTTTTATCAGGATTATTTCTGCATTACTTCTGTATAAATAAAAGTGAGTCTTAACATTATTATGAATTTGATTAGTTAACTGAATGAATAATAATGAGCAACAATTTTAATCATGGATTATCAAATTACATTTTCCATCAAATTTCTCATGTTTCAGCTTTTTCAACATTTGTATTAACAACTTCCTTCAGCTGTCGTTTTTCATGATAACAAACTAAAAATTTTAATACAAATTAATATAAATAATGATTTATGTGAAGAACAATTTTTTTATTTAGTGAGATAAAATAAAGATTGTCCATGTTTTTATACCGGCGTGTTTGTGTGTCCTTACAGCTTCTTCTCACAACCTGGAACCAGAAAATGAAAGTTTTTACTCCACAGTGAGGAAGAAGAGCACTGAAGAAGGAACTTCCCTCCCTCTTATCACTAGCAGTCCGAGCTGCAGCGACCGGGCGCCGTCAGCCAGCAGCGACTCCGGCCTGTCTGTTGCCTCACAGGGCCGGACCGGGACCAGACAGAGACAAGGGGCCTCACTGGACAAGTGTATCCAGTCAGGGAAGCTGATATTTGGGTCGAACTCTGAGCCCATTCAACCTCTTCTGGAGGTCATGACTGAACTTGCTTCTTGCCACAGAGGGGAGGGAGAGCTGGTTGGAGATGAGTCTGGATTGGGAATCACCATCAATGGAGAGACTTCGGTAAGCGAGAGGGAGACTGACATTCTTGATGATGAAGATGAAGGAGGAGCCAGTTCTTGTTTAGAGATACCGAGTTCAAGTAGCGTTTGCTCCCTCTTGTCTGAAAACCTGTCTGAAACTCAGAGACCTGTCCAAACCGAGTACTCCACTCAGTCCTGGGTGCGACAGCAGCAGATGGTGGGAGCTGACAGTTTTCTTACAGTGGGAGGAGTGGGGGGGGCAAACAGACTGAGTAAAGCTAGACCACCACCTCTGGTGGCTCCTGAAACCCCACCTCGAGGACTCAGCAGTAGGGAGGCTGTGCAGAGAGGCTTGGTGGTTGAGGACACTAATACCACCTCATCTGGTCAGGAGGATGAACTGGCATCATTAACTACAGACATTGACGAGTCCATAGAGCAGCTAAACCAGTTGATTCTGGACTTGGACCCTACTTTTGTTCCTGTACCTACTCGCTGTTCCCCCCTCTCACGCTCCTCCTCTCTACACACCAACGGCCTCAGTCACAAAGGACGTGCACATCTGTCGGGTAAGATTAAACGTTGGACTGGAAGCAAAACATCCAAACTGTTTTTATTCAAATTACCCAAACAGTGTTAGTGTCAGTCAGTGGTTGTCTGTCCATCACAAAGATGATGAACTCTGCAAGACTAAAGTCAGTTCAGGATTTTAGCTTCTGTGAATCTGAATTTCTGCACCGACACGCCAACAACACGTGACATATTAAAACCTGAGTCCAGTTTAGATATGAACCAGTGATTGTTGCAGGACCCTGAAGTTTCTGCACAAATGAATGAGAATAAAACAAGAAATCTTTTTAAAATTTGGTCATTTGGTGATTATAAAAAGTTAAAAAGTACAAACACACCAGTTTTACACAGAATATCATTATCCTCCATTATAGTGAGTGGTACCATTTAAACATCTCTGATATGAAATACAGTAGTTTTACTGAACTGACTGTTTATTTTGGATAAATGGATAGATTAGACTATTAAACTGCATTCAAATGGGATTTTTGATGTTTTTAAACCAACATCTGAGAATAAAAACCTCCATCTGAGAGATGAATGTTTGTTATAGAACAAGTCTTTATAAATGTGCATCATGTTTGCTTAAAGGGTTGAAGTGTTTGAAATAAGCTGTTAGTGGATAACGTTATTGCTTTTTGTGTATGGAAATATATAGAGCTAAAAGTTACAGAAACTCAAACATCCAAATACAGTTTCCTTCAGCGATCACAGAGTCAGTGAGTGAGGTTGAAGGTCTGATCCTCCAAAACGCTGTGATTCGTTCTCAGACATTCAGCAGAAACAGCTGCAACTATTTGGATTTCACATCATTTGTAACTTGCTCTCAATAATTATTTTTTTCTGAAAACAGATTCAAGAAGACACAACGTAAAAGAAAACCAGTAAAATCTGTGATGTTGCTGCTCATGTACACGAGAATTCTTAGAAGAAAAGTACAATTTTTAATAAATCTTTACTTTGTGAAATTTCCTTCATTTGGATGAGCGGTCTTAAAGAACATGAACATTTGCGTGAAAATGACATTTTAATTGTTTTAAGGAACATTTTAGTTTTGAGGCGTGACATTCGGGGTTTGACTGTTCAGTTTTCTGAAAAACAGTCTCATTATATTTTTTTTAAATTCCACTTCAGTGAGTTTTTTTGTAATAAATAGTAAATCATTTATTATTGTGAAATGAAGCTCTATTTACATGCTGTTCAGTTCAGTTCCATATTTCAGAGCTCAGTTTAAAACCATCAGAAGTGTTTTAAAAACTGTTCAACTTGAAACAACGTTGGTTCCTTTCAGGAGAGTTGTGTTCCTTTAGTCACCTTCATGCTGGAGAATATGTGTCATGTGAGTGAGATCTTCTCTTTGAAACGCTGCATGAAGAACAGCTGTTCAATCATAACTAACATCATAGCCTGAATGTTTTTGTGGAAACGCTCTGATAACCGGGACCTCGTCACGACCTTTCAGCACTTTTTCTGTCTTTTGTTTGTTTTCTGCACCTTTTTTTAGACACTAGATACAAAGTTGAGTCACTATCGACCACTCGTCTTTCACCGTGTTGGAACGTAGAGTTTGTGTTCAGGAAATGGAACCTGAGTGTTTGTACGTACAGTATGTGGGCTGAGAGGTTGACATTTCCTCAGGGCAGCTTGTGAGCTGTAACTAACACTTGGCTTGCTTCATTACTGTGAGTGTTATTCAGGAGATGTTTTGAGGTTGGAGCTTGTAAGAGATCAGGAATGCTTTTGAAGTTTTGACACAACGCCTTCACCCTCTCATCATCCTCTTCAAAAGAGAAAAGTCCTCCAATAAATATGGTGGACATTAGGTGATACTTGAGACTGTAAAAACCTCTGAGGAAGCTCCATCAATGGACCTGCTGCTGGGACAGTAGCTGGATTAGTTTCAGGAGGCTCATTCCAGATTTTGAGATGATAGAAGCTCATGATGAAAGTTGAGCTCTCACTATTTGTCACTGTCATTTGCTGAACGTAGCTGAAGGGGTGAGGCAGCGGTAAGAGGTCGATCCTTTATTCGTTATTCAAAACAAGTAAAAAACAACATTAAAGCTTCAGTGTTTGTCTTCTTAAACAGACTTTGGAGTAATTCTGAACTCAGAGGAAAATAATTCACTCATATCTGAAAAAGAACGTGTGGTTGTTCCAACAAGACACGGTGATGTTTCACCATCTGTTCGTGGTGAGGTCTCACTTAGTCACACACACCGTACCTGGATGATTACACCTACAATCTGATAATAAACACACTGATGGAAGCTTTTGTCAGACACAAACAGCAAACACGGATCACTGTCATCACCTTTTATTGGCGAGTTGGCGTCACAACAAAGTGTCATTTTTGCTAAATGTTTTGACTTTTTTTACCAGACTAGACACAACTGTTTGTAAAAGTAATGACAGAACTCATGACTGTGTTTGATTCACAAGCTGTCAGAATCTAATCGGTTCCGCTGTCTGCTTCCTCCCCCGTCCTCCCTCATCCCTCCTCATCAGGGTGGAAACAGCAGAAGCAGATCAGTGACGTGATGGACTACATGAGTCCAGGACAGAGAGGTGGTGGACCTCAGAGCTTTAAAAACTCCTCAGCCAGCAGTCTCTCTTTCTCTCAGGTAAACACAGTTTCCCCTCACTCGATCATCTAGCAGCCGTTTTTCAGACAATGTGCTGAACAGCTGATACCTCTTTGCATTAAGGCTCAGTCATGTAATTATGATGTTACAGTGGCAATAAAGCTTCAATAAAGTATCTTTGTATTTTCATCTTTCCCATGAAAGAATGAAAAATATTAATAATAATGTGATCATATCACAATGTAATAGTTTTATTTAGTACATATGCCGCATGGAACTGAGACAGCTGATCAGCCTGCAGGTTTTTGTTACCGGTGATCCATCTTAAATATTCTGCTTGACTTTATTAATCATGATTTTATAAATCTAACTCTTCCTTACAGGGATGGTGCATATTGAAAATTCATAACTTTTCCCAGTAAACAAAACATCATCTTACTTTCTTTTAACTTTACCAGAGCTGGAAAACGTACCTGAGAATAACTGACTGTTTGATCATTTCTGCATCTTTCATCATCAGTTCAGTGTTTGTCTCTTTCTTCCTTTTTAAATCTTGAATTTTCTCATCTTGCATTCAATCTTTCACTTCTCTGTGGCATGAAAGACCTGACTGTTTACACCAAAACATGAGCTGCAGCAACACAAGACATCACAAGACTGATGTCTGCTGGTGTGTGTTAATGTGTGGAGGAGTGTCACCCGCAGAGATGAAGCATGTTTTTAACTTTTCTCCCTTGTTTCTTTGTCTGTGCTGTTATGTTTTGAAGCACGGACATCTCTATAAAACCAACAGTGTGGACTATTGCAGCCAATTAGACAATGCTGACATTGTCCCTCCCACTCCAGCATTCCCCGTGTCTCCTCCAACACCTTATGGTAAGATATAATGTAAAAACAAACCCTTGTGGCCGCTGGTGTGTCTGCATTTGGAAATCTTATCAGTCTCTTCCGTCTCTTCCCAGTGAAACATTTCTCTGAGTTTTCCCAACTTGGGGCTGAGGGGCCGTGGGACCAACACAGCTGGAAACAAGGTACACTTTCCCAAGTGTGTGTGTGTGAAATGATTTATATAAGTGTGTGTGACTTGTAAAAACACTGAACCCAAACATTTGAGCTCTTGACTTTAACTGGACAAGGTTCATGTGCCGGCTGGAATGTCCTTCTGGCATAACCTGTTGTTAACTACACACACCTTGCTTAGGGTTTGCAGCCATTGGCTGAATTTGTGGGTGTGGCTTTTGCTTTTGGTAATTAATTGGTCAGAGGTGACAGACTTATTTTTTATGTTATTATGTCCTTTGTGTGTTTGAGATTTGGCTTTATGAGAATTTAAAATCCAGGTTTTGTCATCCGGTTAGAACCTTGTGTGTGTCTAATAATAGTTGGGGGTAACAGAGGAAAAGACCACTGCTGGCAGGATGTCCACTCATGTCCTGTTCTGGGAGGGTGCAGGAGGAGAGGGGGCCATCTTTTGTTGTTCAAACATCCTGCTTGAGCAGATCTGCAGCACACAGCTGCAGAGGAATTTACTGGAGTGTTTGAAAACTCAGTGGTTTAGACTCATATCTAATCGGAGCCACTCTCATGATTTCTGGTAACATGTTTATCTTTAATGTTGTGGTAAGCTGATGAGTAATTAGAGTTATTTTGCTGTATACGATCAGTCTGTATTCCATGTTGAACATCATCAATGAAAACAGAAAACATGCATGTTTAAAGATCAGTTACATCAAAGTTCAAGATGTTCAGAATGTTCACGATGATAAAATCCCTCCTCTTCAAAGGTCTAGTCTTCAAGACAGAGTTTAAAACAGCTGCTCGGATGTTTTAGATGTGCTGAACTACCGACACACTGTCCATATGCAAAGATAGACAGAAGATAGACGATACACAAGGTATTGCTTTAGACTGTAAACTTTGATCCTCATCTTTACTTGCAAGGAAGTCGTGCAGTTCACTGAAAACATAAGGGGGAAATCCAAAATCCACATTAAACCTTTCAGCTAAAAACAAGAATAAAAGCCTTTTTATTTTCAGTGATCTTTCTGAACAAAGCAGCTAATTATACTGTTCATGCCATTAAGTCATTTTATGTTTGTTAATAAATAGTTTTATTCTTCTGTGGATGAGTTTTAGATAATAAGTACATCATTCAGTGGTTAAAATGATGTTATTGTTACTGGTTCTTGTAGATTCAATCAAAGGCTGCTGGACTTTTTATTTTTTGTGTCTGTTTTTCATCCAAAGAACTTTATCAAGTTCCATCGTTAAAAACAGAATTCATGTCTTCAAAAACATGAAAACGTCCAGAGCTGCTTGAACATACGCCACGCCCTGGATAAGAAGATTCACCTGCAGACTTAGTGGCGTTTAGCCGCGTGTTTCTGTCAGTTTATTTAGTTGTTTTAAAGGACAGATTTGTCTGTTTATTGTAAACGTTCATCAGAGCAGAGAAACAGAAAGATGGAGAAGTTTACAGAGACACACCTGGTTTTCTCTCCTCACTGGATGGACAGAAGAATTAACACAGGAAACCAAATATCTTTTGATCACTTCCATTTTGTAGGTCAGACTACAGCTTCCTGTTTCCCACAATAAAAGCAGACAGCAGTCTGGGAAACAATTAGCCATGTCTGCTCAAAACAATTTCAATAATTTGAATTTTATTTGCTCAGTCATTAATGTGGTCATAATTTGCCCCTTGGCTGGACTGCTGTGGACAAAAAGCCCAGCAAAGTGCCCAGTCAGCTGGACTGAACACTCCTGCTGCGTTATCAGCAGACAGATCTCACTGGTGTTGCATAATGAAGGCATTTCATTGAAAAACTAATTTGTTAAAATGTTAAACAACTTGTTGAAGACAAGATCGAACACAAACAGGAAGTATTTTTAGATATGTTGTTAGTTTCATACATAAACAGATCACATTATTAACTGCAATAGCTAATAGTTGTTGAAAGATTTCATAAGTGAATCAGACCTCCTGAGCTGAGAGCCGGTTCTGGTGCCAGTGTGAGATGTTTAACCCTGTTCTGGATTCAGAATTCAACCAGAGAGCTGCTTTAACTCAGAAAATTTACTTTGTGGATCAATTTGATTCAGTAGAAATCAAGTTTTGGGACACTGAATTAAACTTTCAGTTAAAATATCCTTGAAGAAACACGTGTCGAGTTTATGATTTTCAAATTCCAGATGTTGTAACGTGCGTCTCAGCGTGAAGAAGAGTTCTGCCAGTATTAAAAATACTCACTGACATTTCTAAATGTTTTTCTTGTCACATTATTTTGACGTATTTGTGTGTATTTTTTTAAACTACAGCACAGATGGACAGACCTGATGTCCATGTTCTCTTATTTCCTGGAACATGGTGGATGAAATGAGGCACATAACACACGGATCCCCTAAAACTAGAACACAAGCAACATAATTCAATTTCTCAGGAGCTTTATGGTGTGATTTATGTCACAGAGAGATGAGACACATGGCAGGAGACAGTGTCAGTGTGTCTGCATGCCTTTGTCTTTGTGTATGTGGTGAGCAGATGGTAGGAGTGGACACACATGCCTTGACAGAGGGGCTTTCAAACACTACAACCTCCTATCGCTTTCTCTGGTCCATAAAAGGCCACATGTCACCTCTGACCCCACTGGAATCCACTCTGATTGGGGGAAAAGTGCTCACAGTGACCCAGCAGGAACAATGCTCAGTGGTCAGTAATACAGAGGGGATGGATGAAGGGAGGAGGAAGAAATTCCTTTCACCTCCCTCCTTCCTTCATTTTGTCCCTCCCTCCATACAAACCCAGAAGTCGGACGGTGTCACAACAAGCCAAGAACAAACGGGAGCTTATTTTTCTATCTGGGGGATGAAAGGAATCAGACATGGTAGGGAAGCTGTCCAGCATCTGAAAAATGAAATAAGAGAGAAAAAAAATCCAGTGAGTGAAGGTCAGATGGAATTTTAGCTGGTGGTAGAGAGAGAGGGCGAGTGGAGGGGGTTCATCCTGGTTACGGGACGGGTTTCATTCCCACTGGGAAGCAGAGAGAGTTACAGATTTTAGAGGAGGAAGGTGAGAAGTTTTGTGTTTTTCTTGTATCCTGTGAACTAACAGGATCCCTTCTGGGACTGACAGCATCATGACTGCATCGCTCGGTATGAACACACACACCAACAAGTGGCAGAACGTTTACAAGATTAAATGTGATCTGGTGATTCTTTTTTATGTACATTTAAACAGACATTAAACCAGTAATTACCTGCTTTTATTTTCTTCTCTTGTTCTGTTTGTTTTCCTTTTATCACTGCAGGATATTTTTAAAAGAAGCCACACATGCAGGGGAACACAGGCCTCTTGTGATTCCAGATATTTTTCTGTTTCTTACCTTCTTTAAAAGCTCCTACTTGGTTTTTTTGTGCACATAAAAGCAACTTTGTGTCTTGAATCTGGACAAAATGTCCTGGACAGCAGAGAGTCTGCAGCCTGTCTGACTTCTCACATGTTGGTTGGATGATGAGGTGGTTTGTTCCATTGCTGTGTTCATGACCTCATGCAGTTAAGAAGCTTTTTTCTGGCCTCAGTCAGGCAGGCCTGGAAGATGTATTGGTGGTTAACAAAGAGAAGCTGTTCCCCCCATTTAATGAATTTTAAGTCTTTCCTGTTTGCATTGAGACTCTTGCTGTGTTAGATGCTTCCAACACGTCACGGTTAATAACATTATTATTATTATTACTTTAATCCAAATTATATTATTTTAGAAGCTATTTTTATCATAGTAAATGGATTTTATTGCAATTTTTTTTTCTATTGATGACTCAACAGAGAGTCACGTATGAAACTTCCCTTCACTTTACTGTATTTTTGAGTTTCATGGACTGGTAACCTGTCCAGGTGTAGCCCCGCCTCTTGCTCAGTGACAGCTGGAGTCAGACACCAGCTCCCTGCGACCCTAAACAGGATCAGGTGGGTTCAGATAATGACTGATTGGATGATGCATTTCAGCTCATTCTCAGACTATTAGCTACAACTTCACTGCTATTGTTGATTCTTAGTAAAGTCATGATCTCTTTCATCTACAGCTGCAGGAGTTTAAATGTAAAAGTTCCATCAATACAGCAAAAAACACCAAACTAAAGTATTCCACTGTTTCCTGTAGTTCTGTTTTTTACATAGTTTATAGACAAAATATTCAGGGATCACTGGGAGAATGATGAACAGCTGTAAGGCTCAAACACAACGCGCTTGCATTGACAATGTACATAAGACTACAGGAAGCTTATGGAGAACGTCCGTATTAGGTTTCATGTGAGAGGAACAACTGGGACCTGAATGATGATGAGAAAACTTAGCAAACAAGTTAAATGTCTCTCAGTCAGGAATCAGAATACATTACAACTCTAATCTGTGGCCTTGAAGTGTTGATGAGGAAAACAGATGAAGAATAGAAGCAACAGAAATGAGTTTCCTGCAGGTGGAGGACTGACACACAGCAGACTGAGAGCAGACCAGCTGCTTCTCCAGTTTGTCAGAAATCAAAGATGGAGCAGACCTCTGATCTGGATGCATCTGCATTTCTGTGGGTGAAGGTTCTGAGACTGACCGAGAGACATGTATGTCCTCAGCTGGGACAGTCTGAGGATCCTCCAGGAGGAGGAGGAGGACACTTCTGAAGATGGGAGGTCTGTTGGGTTTGGCAGGTTTGTTTGTTCCTGCGGATGCCACCAGCGTTACAGATGCATGAGTTAGAACATTCAGTGTTGGATAAATATTTGGTGCTGTGAAGGTTGTTTTGTCCTTTTCAAGTTGTGACATGTTTCTGAGCTGAAAAACCTTAAAATGGTGAATGTGAATGAGGATTGCTTGATTATGCAGATTAAAGATAAATTACCTTCAGCACATCTATGTGATCTCAATCATGTTTGTTTGGATTTTTGGATGTAATCAGTGACTTCTGCGTCCTGCAGCTCTGATAGTTAAAACAGACCCTCATGCTGCACAGCTGCTAGAATCTCTGAATAAATAAGGAATCTGTTTGAGTGTCTGAGTGTTGTTTTAGTTTACTGGCAGTTGTTTCACTGAAACAAATGTGCTGTGTTTTGAACCAGTGGTATCACGGGCCGTTGTGTGTTAAACATACGGTTCTTTACATGTTTGGATCCCTGAGCATCAAACCACATAACAAACCAACTGTAGGGCTCAGAACTGCTGATGGGACATTTTCTTCTGATCCTGTTTGGTCTCATTTTTGTGTTTAATAAGAAAACTAGAAAAAGACTTTAGTAGTGATGCTTGTAGCCTTTTAGTTTCCTGCATTTGAACGATGTTCATGAATCAGACACTTAATCCTACATTATCCAGTTTTCTTGATTAAATTTGTGCTTCAACATTGTAAATGTTTGTGTAAAAAAAGAGAAAAATTCCAACTTCTTTGTGCAACTCGTCATGTAATTTAACATTTTTATTAACTGAATAAATGACTATTAAGGACTGACTATTCATACAGAAAACCACAGTCGGTTCCAAAATGCATCAAAGGCATAAATTAACATTTTAGATCCACATTTCTTTCAAGTTTATGTTTAAAAGATAAACATGATTAACAGTCTTTCTGCTGCAGACTGACGTTTATGGATCCACCAGCAGGAGAAAAATCCATCATCATTTTTCCAGATGGAAAATGTAACTAAGGACGAGTTTTTAGCAGCAGAGCAGCCTTGCAGGTTGTGGACTGGACTTGGTCAGACTGATGATCTGGGTGCTTTTATTTAGTGTAACTTTCTTGGTTCCAACAGATGCAGATTTTTGTTCCTACTTCAATAGAGACAATCAGACTTCATCTCACTAGAGTTTAGAAGTCAGAGGAAAACTTTAGACCTTTAGTCTGGCTGTTTTATTCATCCTTAAAAATTTTTTTTGCTTTATTTTTTGTGGCTGCATCCAATAGAATCAGTTATAAAATGTGTGTCACAGCAATTTGATGTCATTTACTGGTGAATTTTCCAACAACACTTACAATGTTTTTGTTTTGAGCCACAGGATTCAGACTCATTAAACTTTTTGTAATAACACAGAAATTTACTCACATTTTTTATGTTTTAGAAAAACAAATACAAAGTAAAAATGTAGATCAGTGCTTGTGTTAATAGCAACGTGTTCCTAATCCTTTTGGGGTTTTGTTTTATCTTATATTTTGCTTTAATCCTGGTATTTAGTTAATCTCAGAAGCTCCTTATTCCAGTGATGGGGTCTCTCTGATGAACAGCCTTCAGTGGGTCAGTTCCTCATGGGGTCCGACTGGTTCCCATCCCTGTTTGCTCCTCGTGTTTTCTTCTGTTCACACCTAATAAGTTGTGTTCATAGTGTTTTGCTGCCATCAGACTTGTTTTCTTATTAAAGGACTTTATTGTTACAACAAACATAATTATAATTATTATTGTTGTTGTTGTTGTTTTCATGTGACTGATCTGAGCTGCGGCATGAGAAAGCGCGTCAGTCTGAACGTGCACACAGACTAAATGCTTGTTCTGACATTCCTGTGGTCTGCAGTGTGTTTGCTCAGTATTAATGCAACTACATGTTAGTGTTTATGCATGTGTGGAGCTTCAGTTTTCTTTACTGTCAGTGAACCAGACAAGGTGTTTATTTTTTACATAAAGCCAAAAAAAAGTTTCATTTTTTTTTTTTGTTCAGGGATTTTTGTTTCAGATCAGATGAAGACAATAACTCCAGATAACCTCCTGTACTGTTATTGATTATTGAGATTTATCTTTGTTCTGAGCATGATGGTATTCTCACTGTCCGTCTGACCCTCTTATCCGTCACTCAGTCTAGAAAGTATGTGCATGTGTTATGGGTTGGGTTGTTGGCAGACGTAGGTTCATGAGCTGGTGCTGTTTGGAAAGAGGCTTTCCATAGTTTGATGTAAACTGAAGAAGTTGTGCTCCATCAAACAAACAAATAAAAACAAATGCAAAGAAAGAGACTGAGGGCTGAACATATCTCCAAGTTTCTACATATTTGTTTAATAATCTGAAATCAAGTTTGGAAGAAATGTTGAAATTATAGGAAGTAAAATTTCTGCATCAAACCTGGAAACGTTTCAGAAACATCCTCTTCATTTCTTCGATGGTAGAATAAAAAATATTTACCTTTTTATAACCGCAGAGAAAACAAGGATTTTGTTCTGAGAGGAAACAGGAAACATGACACAGTCTGAGTTGAGATTATTACTGTTTGTTTCTTTATTAGTTGTTGTGAGATGAAACCTCAGAGCTGCTGTTATCCACGTATCATGGGTAGTATTTGGCTACAGTAACGTCCAAAAGACAGAGAGAGAGAGTGCATTCCTCAGTTAAATCTCTCCACTGCTGTTAAACTGCTATATTTTATATATTTTTCTGATAACAGGTGGATTCTTCTGGAAGGAGATGATACCAACCCTTCACAGACATGCAGAAAGACATTCTGCCTCTTTAAACTCCTGATTCTTTTCAGCTGCTCTTTGCTGGAGTTGTTCCACATACTTTCAGCTTTTTGAGCTTTAGAATCATCTTTTTTCATATTTGAGAAGAAAAATCATTCTGTAGCTTGTAGAATTCGACACATCAGTTCTGTCTAATCTTCATGTTTAACATTTGGCACAAATTCAGTTTTTAATGCAGCGTTACTGAAACAGCAAATCCTACAAAGCAGCAGCTTCATGGATCATCTTATACAGTAAAGATGAATCTTAAACTTTATGCTAGAGGTCAAGTACAGCATGTAGTTATTATAAACAACTTTTGAAACATTAATTACTCATTAATACTTAAGAAGCATGACACACATTTCAGTAAAGCATTAACAGTTGTGCATAGAACAGTCTGCACTCAGCTCGCCTTCGTTTCTTATGTCTCGCTCTGAGAATGTGTCGAGTCTTTGTTTGCGGGCACGGCCGCTCTTTCAGCTGATCTATAATCAGTTGCAATGAGCAGCAGGTGTGACAGACCACAGAGTGGAGAATTGTCCGTGGGAACTCGGAGACACACACGCTTCTGATGTTTTCTGGAAATCCTCCCGAGAGAGCAGAAAACTGACAGAGACTGTGGGAATGTTTGAGGAATCTTCTTACCCTCCCATTTTTAGTTTGTGTTTGTTCCTTGTAAACATCAACAAAAACATCCACTGTGGGTTCTGCTCATTTTCCAAGCTTTAGTTTTATGAGTGTGTGAGCTGTCAGCGAGGCAGTCTGGTGTTTAAGTTTGTGTTGACAAGAAGTCGCTGAAAATTTAGGGTTTCTGATTCTGAACTGGGAGGTTTTAAGACTTTATTTACTCCTTTGTTTCTTCATGTGTTTGTTTTTAAATGTCTTTGATTTAAATTAGTTTTCTAAAGGGTTCAATTTGTGCCTGTTTGTCTCACAAGCATAAAAATCAAATATTGGTTTTAACTCAGTAAAGAAAAGAAATCTCAGATGAACAAATATATACACACACAGTTAAAAGCTTCATTCAACTTAATGAAAGTGTTCAAACTTTGAACTAGCAGTGTACATTTTATACTGATAGATCTGTAAATTTGACCTTTTTATTCATCTCTACAGTAACTTTCCTAGCAAAGTATATTCAGTGTGTAATATATGTGAAACATTACTGACAGAAAACTTATATAACATAGAAGGAACAAAGTTCAATAACATACTCAGTCGCTTCTTTTTGTATTTCAGACACACAATAAAAGTTTATTTAGTTTACATAAACTAGGTCTTTATTTGTGCTCGTTAAATTCAACTTGTGATTACATAATCGACCCGAGATGATGTCGCCCATCCAGCAGGGTCACAAACAAAGCTGGCAACTCAGTCCAAATTCCTGCCCCCCCCCCGAATGGAGGGAAGCAGCGGAAAGCAGGAGGGAGTGTGTGAGTGTGCACTCATGCTTGGGGGGAGTGGACTGAACAACGAGCTCTTTATAATGATTGACTGTTTTCAGGGTGAGTCATCGTGCTTTACAGTCCCATGTGCAACTTGAGGAGGCCCATCCTTGTGTTTGCTGAATGACACGCTGTTTTCAAGACATCAGCGTGTCACAGTGTACATTCACTCTGATAGAACATGTTGTTGGTGTTTCTGCTGCACAGATAGAAATGTTCAGCAGGATCTGAGAGTTCCAGCCGTTTATCAATGACACAAAGTTTGTTTGGTGGATGTAAAGAGAAAAATATTAAAGTTGAAGACACATGACTTCTGAAACATTTGATTTTATTAGAAATAGATTGATTAAATGTTTTCTATTAGAGGGTAGCAGCCAGGTGTGTTTAGCTCCAAACACAGGTAGTTCATCAAAGAAAGCAAACACATCCTGAAGGTTTTTATGTTTGTCACATTTATTTGTTTTTTTGTCCTCGTTTGCTCAGATTCACGGAGTTTCCTGGACGGGATGAATCATGGTGGAAACGCCGCAGACGGAGACCTCTTCAGAACAGACGCACCTGTTGCACAAAGGATCTTTGGCTCCATGTGCTCAGTTTCATCAGGCAGCCCCCTCCCACACACAGACAGGTACAGGTGATCAGGCAGCCTCCTCCCACACACAGACAGGTACAGGTGATCAGCCCCCTCCCACACACAGACAGGTACAGGTGATCAGGCAGCCCCCTCCCACACACAGACAGGTACAGGTGATCAGCCCCCTCCCACACACAGACAGGTACAGGTGATCAGGCAGCCCCCTCCCACACACAGACAGGTACAGGTGATCAGGCAGCCCCCTCCCACACACAGACAGGTACAGGTGATCAGGCAGCCCCCTCCCACACACAGACAGGTAGAGGTGATCACGCAGCCTCCTCCCACACACAGACAGGTACAGGTGATCACGCAGCCCCCTCCCACACACAGACAGGTAGAGGTGATCACGCAGCCCCCTCCCACACACAGACAGGTACAGGTGATCACGCAGCCCCCTCCCACACACAGACAGGTACAGGTGATCAGGCAGCCTCCTTTTTATTTGAACTTTGTGCTGCATTAAATAGTTTTAAACAAAATGTTGATTTTCACTCAAACACACTATTTAAAGCAGATGATGTAAACATGGCTGCTGTTTGTTCTGATGCTGAAGTGACTGGTCGTTTCTGGGTCGTCGACTCGGGACTGACTTGCTTCATAGATTCATGCTGATGATTAGGATCTGCAGCTTCAGCAGAAATCTGGATTCTCAGACTCAGACTGTGTTCTCTGCTCCTAATGGGCGTTGACCCTGACAGGAAGTCGCCTGTTCTATTTGTCACACATTGTGATTCTTGATGGTTTGATGTGTTGGAAGTCTGAGCTGAACAGGGTTTGTGTTAAAACTTTTGATGAATAATACAGAACACTAAAATTAGGCATAAACCTAAAAAATAAAATAATTCAGCCAAGTTTCATCTGTTTCTTACAGCAGGTAACAGATAATCTTTGCAGGATGGAGCCTTAATGGACCAGAAGTTTTCACTATACATTTAGAATCAGATAAAGATCCAACTATTCACAGATTCGAGTATTTTAAAGGCAGAATGTTTGAAACAAATCTTAAAAGAAGGAAAAGGAAATGAGAGTTGTTCATTGTGAAGTGAACTCTGCTGCTTTTCCGAACCTTCTTGTTTTTCAGCCTTTTACTCTCGTCCTCCTTTATTCTCCTTCTGCAGATCCACTCCTCCTCCCACGTGGCATGACCGAACTCCAAACTCCCTGAGCTCCCCGTATCCCCCCCAGTCTTCTCCTCCTCTTCCTCTCAGCTCTCCTAATGCCCACAGTTCCCCCCGAGGAGCTTTGAGGGGCCCCGGAGGGAGCCCAGGGGTCCGCAGTGGGGTTGACAGTACAGACTTCTCCTCATTGTTGTTGTTGGGGAATGGAGACCTGGACCACAGTCTGCTGGAGGCCGTGGAGGGCCTCGGGAGTCTAAATCTTGGGGGAGATGGGGGTCTCACTCCTCTGCTGCCTGAGAAAAGAAAAGCAGGTGAGAGAGGAGAACTCGGCTCGCGCTCGCCATCTCTGAGCGGGTTCTCCAGCCCTTACAGCGACCGCAGCCTCAGCATCCGATTTTCATCCTCCATGACCCCCGACCCGCTCAGGGGACTGAGTGGGGCCCCGTCACCTGGAGCAGGTACAAACTGATTGTTACTGACTGAGGGTTTAAACATGAGTTTGCATTGAAAGTTGTAATAATGCAAAGTTATTTTACTGGAAGAATGTTTGGAATATAGCAGATGCAAAATGTGCTGGAGACGCACATTCTCCAAATTCAGTTACAGAACATTTACAATAAAAAGTAAAATAAAACATTCTTTACTGAAGATGCCACAAAGTATTAGAAATGTCATTTTTAGCTGAGGCCTGCAGATCTTTCTGTAAAACCATCTCAAATGTCTCTCTTTTACTTCTTCATCACTTTTGACTCCAAATTTGTCTAAAAGTTACCAGAAAGCTTTGATTAATGTCTAACAGACTCCAGCAGTAAGCAGGACACTGTGAAGTTTGTTCAGGACACTTCGAAGTTCTGGTACAAGCCCGACATTTCAAGAGACCAAGGTAAATATTGGTCTTGGAACTGAAAGCCTAACGGCTGCTTGTGAGCAGATAATACACTCTTGTGCAAAGTTTTCTTCCTCATAGAACGTGAATGTGACTCTAAATTTAGCCTCTCTGTGCTTCCTCTCTCTGTTGACCTACTGAACAGCCATTGCAGTGCTAAAGGACAGAGAACCAGGCTCCTTCATCGTCAGAGATAGTCACTCGTTTCGAGGGGCGTATGGATTGGCCATGAAGGTGGCCACGCCTCCTCCATCTGTGTTACAGCACAGTAAGAAAGGTGTGTTGAAAATGCTAAATCTCACAAAAGAAGCTGCTTCCCCCACACCAGAAACTACAGTCTTTTTAAAGCTTTGGTAAAATACATGTGAGAATTTGTCTAAATGTAATTTTTAGAAATGCAAACACTTGTGTGAGAACGTCAAAATGTAAATCTGGGTTGAGCTGACGATGCAAAGTGGAGGTATAAAGGTCATCTACACGAGCAGTTTGCTTCCTCTGATTGTTCCTTTCTGTTAGGAAGTCAATGCTTTTGTCCCCAAAATGTTTTGCTTTCATTGAAACTTCTGCAGGAGGAGATTTGTCCAATGAGCTGGTGAGACATTTCCTGATTGAGTGCACACCAAAAGGAGTTCGTCTTAAAGGCTGCCCCAATGAGCCGTACTTTGGTGAGAATCCTTCAGTCAGATGGAGCTTTTGTGTGTTTTGTGTCTAGACTAGACAGTTTTAGTAATTAATGAAACAAAGATGCAGTTTAAAGTTGAATTTGCTTTAGTTTGCAAACGTTTCACCAGGGTGGTCTATAGTGTTGTTTTGTTTCCTCTACCTCCCCCTGCTGGTGAGAAGTATTTATTGCTACCATGTTTCTCTGCTGACAGGAAGTCTCACAGCTCTGGTGTGTCAGCACTCCATCACTCCTCTGGCTCTGCCGTGTAAACTCATTCTGCCTGACAGAGGTAAACAGTCTGTGTCACAGTTTACTGATAATTTACTCAACTATGAAGGAAGTTTACAGCTCTTCAACTAAAGAACTGACAAACAACTGACATTTGCCTCTGAAGCTGTGGCGGATTTTAGAAATGTTGTTTTTATAAGTATTGAAATGAGCTGCTTGTTTTGAAATAATAACTTGGTTTAGTAAAACTAATGGAATGTTTTGAATTAGATTCACTGATATACAGAAGTAAGGATGCATAATGTTCTGTATATTCTCATCCTGTTTTGGTTCCACAGATCCGTTGGAAGATGTAAGTGATTCATCAGCACAGACTGCAACAAACTCTGCAGCAGAACTTCTCAAACAGGGAGCAGGTAACGCTTCTCTGTTTCTGTAAACACTCTCATTCCATAACTGGTTTATTCATACTTGGTTTGGTGATCTGCTCATGTGTTTGTAGCGTGTAACGTGTGGTACCTCGGCTCAGTGGAGCTTGAATCATTGACTGGACAACAGGCGGTTCAGAAAGCAACGACGCTGACGCTCACCACGGATCCTCCGCCGCCGTCCACCGTCGTTCACTTTAAAGTTTCTGCTCAGGGAATCACACTGACTGACAACCAGAGGAAGTGAGTCTGTGTGTGTGTGTGTGTGTGTGTGTGTGTGTATCCACATATATATGGAGGATTAAAATGAACAAAAACAGGAAAAACAAAAAACAGAAATATGGCTCAGGAAACAGGAAGTGACATCAACAGATGCAACACTTATTTTTACAGTCCTGTTGCTTACATTAAAAATTGTGACTTTTTATTTGTTGTTTTTAAAACATAATATATATTCATCTTTTACAAATTTTTACTTGCTGATTTCATGATATAAAGACCCAGTTTCAAAAAAAGAAACCTGAAAAAACACCATGTAGTTAATATATTTAATATAACAGCTTTTCTCAGTCAATAGTCAAAGTACATAAGATTTAAAATGGGTTTAATAGAGATTTGGATAAAATTCTAAATGTATTTTATTTATCTGGTAGTTTCAGTCCTTTAAAGACATTTTTATAAAGTCACACGGTTCATTTGATCTGACGTTGTGTCTGTTTGATTCTGCAGGTTGTTCTTTAGGAGACATTATGCTGTCAACACTGTTATATTCTGTTCTTTGGATCCACAAGGAAGAAAGTGAGTTTTTCAAACATCACTAACTTTTCAGGACATTCATGTTTTTTTCCTTTCTATTTTTGTAGTTTTTTTTTTTAATTAAAGAATTTCAATAGAAATAAAAAAAAACATGCTTTCAATGAAATTCTCAATAATTAAATAAATGTTTAGTTTTTATTTTTTTTTAATACTTTAAATGCTTTACTGGAACACAGGGTTAGAATTAATAATATTAATTAGATTGTAATTGATCTTTACGTTCATCAAGCTGACATTAACATGTTTTTCTGCTACAAACAGGTGGACAAGAGACAGCGGCTCCACTGCAAAGTGAGTTCATTCTTAAAATAGATGAAAGTTTTTTAGTTCAGAATAAAAACTCTGCAGAAAAGACTTTTTTAAAGTTAATACAGGATCTATAGATGCACCATGTACCAAATAACTTGCATTATATTAAACAATGTTGGTTTATAATAAATGTTTAATTAGATTTATAAGTTATTTTAAACAAACTTCTGTTTTTGTCTTACAGAATATTTGGATTTGTGGCGAGAAAATCTCAGAGTGAGACAGAAAATGTGTGTCATCTGTTTGCTGAGCACGATCCCGAGCAGCCAGCGAGCGCCATCGTCAACTTTGTATCAAAGGTCATGATTGGCTCGCACAAAAAGTGAGACAGCAATGACGTGAGCTGGAGAGCAACGAGTCCAGACCTGAGACCCCTGATAGGACTCTATTAAACACCTGTACTTTATCCCTGGGTCTGGTTGTCTCTGGGCTGTACAGTGGTACAGTGGTGATACTGTTGCCTTGCAGCAAGAAGGTTCTGGGTCCAATTCCTGGCTGGAGTCTTTCTGTATGATTTTGCATGTTCTCACTGTGAATGTGTGGGTTTCTCTGCTTTCCTCCCACAGAACACAAACATTCATATCAGGTTAAATGGTTGTTTGTCCCTGTGATGGACTGGTGACCTGTTTAGGGTGTTCCATGCCTCCTGCTCAGTAGCTGTTGGCACCAGCTCCCCCAAACACACAAGTGGGGGAGCACAAGTGGGTTCAGAAAATAACTGGATGGGTGGCTCTCCCTGCAGGATGAACGCTGCCTGCACTGCAGGGGTCTGCCAGCAGATGGAGCCAAAACTCTAATTTATGCAGGCTAATGGCAGCAATTAAATTCCAAGTTTGTCTCTTCTGTATTTAAAAAAATTCAATTCTCACAGAATTAAGAGTTTGCCCGTTTGATTTATTTACATGTACGTAAAAGTATTTTTAAATGCCCTTGATCACCCTGATGTTTTGTTGTTTCTCTGTAAAACTATCTAACGCTAATCCTTCAACTAATCCTGCAGACCACCAGATAATAAACACATGAATTGATATTAATATCAATCACTAAATAGTGATTTTATTTTTGAAATTCTTTCTTATTTTTGTCGAGATTTGGTTGAAGCATCAGTCTCTCGAGAACTTTTAATTACTCAAAACTTTTAATTAAGAGCAAAATGTTGTTTCTCTGTTCTGAAGATAGATTTAATCTGTCCTGTGATGCAGATAAAGCAGAAGAAGATGGATGTGATGTATTATTTTTAAAGATCTGTAAAATTATTTTACCTGCTATATATTTTTATACATTAAAGTAACAGGAAATTATCTCACATATTCTATTAAAAGAAAATTCATTAGCAGCCACTATTTTACCTGCATGTATTTGTTGTATTATTATGGTTGTTAATAGTGTGTATTACCTTGTTCATAATACTATTGTACAGCTCCTTCTTTCCTTCTGCTCACATGTTTTCCCAAATTTGTAATTAAAGTTGATCACAGTTTCTCTAAATATAAAACCTTGTTTGAGACTTTTTTCAAAAAATAAAATATTGTTTTCCTGAACAGTTCAAGTCTGTTGTTGTAAAATACAGATGATTAAAGTTTAAGTAGCAAAGACAAATATAATGCTGAAAACAACCACAATAAAATATTATTGACTCATACTGAGATTTGTGATTTGTCATGACAAAGATTTCTCTCCATAGAATTTTTCTATTATGACAGTCTCAGTTCTGAACCCGTTAGGATGGCGTGGGAAATGTAAATCTATCAATCCATTTTCTAAACCTGCTTCTTCCTGTTCAGGGTTGCAGGGAGTTGGTGTCTCCAGCAGTCTTTGGGCAAAAAGTTGGAACAGAAGAAACAAAATATTTAAAATGTAACAATTTATAACCAACTGGTTTAAGATTTGACAACTAATTATATTAATTGGCCGCAGCTCAGTAACATGTTACACTGCACATTGTCAATGAATCCCTTTTCAATATATAATCATGAAACTTTTCTTACTCACCTTGTATGATTCTTGGTCTGCAAACTGAAATAACAGGAAATATAATCTCTGTATTTAACATTTTACTCATCGTTTTATCACATTAGTTTTGCTCGTTAAATACTGATTTCAGGTGAAGATTTCTTGTTTAGTCATTTTGGGTAAACCTTTCCTTTTAAACTTTATTTGTAGTTAACAGTTTCTGCCAATAGATGTCAGCAGTCAGCTACCAGACGCGTCTTCTCAACTCAAACTTTATAAAGATTCAGTAAAAAATACTTTTTTTTTCTTCTGTCTTATTTTCCATATTGTTGGATTTATAACAAAAACTTCATGAAAATTACCCCCCAAAAGAAAGTGTGTGTGTGTGTGTGTGTGTGTGTGGGTTTGTATTTCTGACCTCCTGGGGACCCGTTTCCTGACTTTTACTATCTTTCTGGGGTCCGAGGGTTCTTGTGGGGACCAAAGCCTGGTCCCCATGAGGGGGACTCCCCTTTTTAGGGTTAGGGGTTAGATTTATAGGTATGGTGTGAATAGAGTTTTAGTTAGTCTTAGGGTTAGTTATAGATCAGTAATGGTTAAGGTTAGGAAAAGGGTTTGGGTTAGGGATAAATCTAGTTACTAAAATCAATGGAAGTCAATGGACGGTCCCCATAAGGATAACAAAACACACTTGTGTGTGTGTATGTGTGTGGGAGAGTGTGTGTATGTGTGTGATTTCTGACCTCCTGGGGACCCGTTTCCTGACTTTTACTATCTTTCTGGGGTCCGAGGGTTCTTGTGGGGACCGAAGCCTGGTCCCCATGGGGGGGACTCCCCTTTTTAGGGTTAGGGGTTAGGTTTATAGGTATGATGTGAATAGAGTTTTAGTTAGTCTTAGGGTTAGTTATAGATCAGTAATGGTTAAGGTTAGTAAAAGGGTTTGGGTTAGGTATAAATCTAGTTACTAAAATCAATGGAAGTCAATGGACGGTCCCCATAAGGATACCAAAACACACTTGTGGGTGTGTGTGTGTGTGTGAGGAGAGAGAGTGTGTGTATGTGTGTGTGTGTGTGTGTGTGTGTGAGAGAGAGAGTGTGTGTGTGTGTGTGAGAGAGAGAGTGTGTGTGTGTGTGTGTGTGTGTGTGAGAGAGAGAGTGTGTGTATGTGTGTGTGTGTGTGTGTGTGTGTGTGTGGGTTTGTATTTCTGACCTCCTGGGGACCCGTTTCCTGACTTTTACTATCTTTCTGGGGTCCGAGGGTTCTTGTGGGGACCAAAGCCTGGTCCCCATGAGGGGGACTCCCCTTTTTAGGGTTAGGGGTTAGATTTATAGGTATGGTGTGAATAGAGTTTTAGTTAGTCTTAGGGTTAGTTATAGATCAGTAATGGTTAAGGTTAGTAAAAGGGTTTGGGTTAGGTATAAATCTAGTTACTAAAATCAATGGAAGTCAATGGACGGTCCCCATAAGGATAACAAAACACACTTGTGTGTGTGTGTGTGTGTGTGTGTGTGTGTGAGAGAGAGAGAGTGTGTGTGTGTGTGTGCGAGAGAGAGTGTGTGTGTGTGTGTGTGTGTGAGAGACAGGTGTGTGTGTGTGTGTGTGTGTGTGTGTGTGTGGGTTTGTATTTCTGACCTCCTGGGGACCCGTTTCCTGACTTTTACTATCTTTCTGGGGTCCGAGGGTTCTTGTGGGGACCGAAGCCTGGTCCCCATGGGGGGGACTCCCCTTTTTAGGGTTAGGGGTTAGGTTTATAGGTATGGTGTGAATAGAGTTTTAGTTAGTCTTAGGGTTAGTTATAGATCAGTAATGGTTAAGGTTAGTAAAAGGGTTTGGGTTAGGTATAAATCTAGTTACTAAAATCAATGGAAGTCAATGGACGGTCCCCATAAGGATACCAAAACACACTTGTGTGTGTGTGTGTGTGTGTGTGTGTGTGTGTGTGTGTGAGAGAGAGAGTGTGTGTGTGTGTGTGTGTGTGTGAGAGAGAGAGTGTGTGTATGTGTGTGTGTGTGTGTGTGTGTGTGTGGGTTTGTATTTCTGACCTCCTGGGGACCCGTTTCCTGACTTTTACTATCTTTCTGGGGTCCGAGGGTTCTTGTGGGGACCGAAGCCTGGTCCCCATGAGGGGGACTCCCCTTTTTAGGGTTAGGGGTTAGGTTTATAGGTATGGTGTGAATAGAGTTTTAGTTAGTCTTAGGGTTAGTTATAGATCAGTAATGGTTAAGGTTAGGAAAAGGGTTTGGGTTAGGTATAAATCTAGTTACTAAAATCAATGGAAGTCAATGGACGGGCCCCATAAGGATACAAAAACACACTTGTGTGTGTGTGTGTGTGTGTGTGTGTGTGTGTGTGTGTGTGTGTGTGTGTGTGTGGGTTTGTATTTCTGACCTCCTGGGGACCCGTTTCCTGACTTTTACTATCTTTCTGGGGTCCGAGGGTTCTTGTGGGGACCGAAGCCTGGTCCCCATGAGGGGGACTCCCCTTTTTAGGGTTAGGGGTTAGGTTTATAGGTATGGTGTGAATAGAGTTTTAGTTAGTCTTAGGGTTAGTTATAGATCAGTAATGGTTAAGGTTAGGAAAAGGGTTTGGGTTAGGGATAAATCTAGTTACTAAAATCAATGGAAGTCAATGGACGGTCCCCATAAGGATAACAAAACACACTTGTATGTGTGTGTGTGTGTGTGTGTGTGTGTGTGTGTGTGTGTGTGTGTGTGTGTGTGTGAGAGAGAGAGTGTGTGTGTGTGTGTGTGTGTGTGTGAGAGAGAGAGTGTGTGTATGTGTGTGTGTGTGTGTGTGTGTGTGAGAGAGAGTGTGTGTGTGTGTGTGCGAGAGAGAGTGTGTGTGTGTGTGTGTGTGTGAGAGAGAGTGTGTGTGTGTGTGTGTGTGTGAGTGTGTGTGTGTGTGTGAGAGAGAGTGTGTGTGTGTGTGTGTGTGTGTGTGAGAGAGAGAGTGTGTGTATGTGTGTGTGTGTGTGTGTGTGTGTGTGGGTTTGTATTTCTGACCTCCTGGGGACCCGTTTCCTGACTTTTACTATCTTTCTGGGGTCCGAGGGTTCTTGTGGGGACCGAAGCCTGGTCCCCATGAGGGGGACTCCCCTTTTTAGGGTTAGGGGTTAGGTTTATAGGTATGGTGTGAATAGAGTTTTAGTTAGTCTTAGGGTTAGTTATAGATCAGTAATGGTTAAGGTTAGTAAAAGGGTTTGGGTTAGGTATAAATCTAGTTACTAAAATCAATGGAAGTCAATGGACGGTCCCCATAAGGATACCAAAACACACTTGTGTGTGTGTGTGTGTGTGTGTGTGTGTGTGTGTGTTGGGGGGAGGATCTGGGAGTGACAAAGAGAATCTTCTGGAGTGCACGTGACAGAAGGGGGTTGGTTTAAGGCCTGATGCGTCTCCAGGTGCCTCACAGACTGACTGACGGTCGTCTGTCTCTGGATCATCAGATAGCGGCTCTGAATGAGGTTCTATTCAGGTTCTGGGTCTCTGTGGGGAACATAGAGGAACTGGAAGTGGGACAGAGATGTGGGGACACATTGCCATCCTGCAGTCCTGCCTGGCCTGGGGGGACAGCATGGAGGTGGGGGGTGCAGTGATGGTGTGTGTGTGTGTGTGTAGAGGGGTGGGGGTGGCATTCGATGGTGGATGACCTCACCATTACGGGAAACTTTCCCACAGCCTGCACACAAAGAAGGCCGTCAAAAGGTAAAAAGGATGAGAAAGAATAGAAATTTAACACAGTGTGTAAAAAAGAGAGAGGCAGAGTTTGGAAGAGTGGTTAGTGGATGAGAAGGACGTTGTTCAGAGGGGGAGTCGTGTTGCCTGTTCAGCTCTGCAGAGATTTGTGGGCTTGATACAGACCCTTTCCCTTCAGTCTGGCTCCCATCCTCAATTTGCTGAGTCACCTGCCGCCATTTTCTCCCCAGCTGGACCTTGGTTTGTACTTCCTGCTTTTCCTGTCAGGTGGCACACCAGCACCTGGTGGCAAGGTGCTTTTCACAGCCGCCACCCCCAGTGCTGGACAACATCACATTCCTGGCATTGCTCACCCCGAATGGTGTTTGGAAATCCAAAGGCCTGCTTCCGTTTGGGAATGCCTCCCTCACAGAGTCCCTCTCAGCCTCTGATCCGGCCTCCACTCACTTTATTTGAGTTAGTTATTTAAAGCCCATGCTAAGTGCGCTGCTGGCTGCACGGGGGGAGCAAACACACACTCAGTCTTACATGCTAAACCCTCAACGACCCACAAATAATCCTGCTACTATTTATATATTGGAGGACTGAGGGGGCAGTGCCTGCAGGGCCGACTTCAAAAAATGTACTGATTTTCTTATTTGTCATGTTACACTCAAAATTAAAAGTTTATCATACTAAAAATAAGAGCACATAAATATATATATTTATTCTACAACTATAAAGACCGTCCTGAGGCGTGTGCTGATGATTAAAACCATTTCTGAAGCGACTGCTTCACCTACCAAACAGCTTAAAGGGCAGATGTAACTCAAAACATTTTTACTGAGAACTTATTAAACTACTAAACATAATGTTTTCTCCATACTGACACTTCCTTATTGATCAAATATATGAATTCTGAAGATTCCAGGTATTATCATCTTTACTTTTCTTATTATTTTGTTGTTAATTCTTACATTTCCATCATTTAAAACAACTCATCTTTTTTAACTTTGTCCAATTAATAAAAATATATTTATATCTCATCACTGTTGTATAAAACAGTGAGGCAGTGAGTCTAGGTCCTCGGTTACCTGATCAACCAGGCCCTCACGTCTTTGACAGATTACTTTACAAAGACGTGAGGGCCTGGAGATGAACCGCTGTCTCTCAATTTCAAAGGCGGGCTTAGCCAGTTGAGAGAGAACCAATCACAGAAACCCAGAAGTGACGCAACATACAGTATGTGACGCTAAAGCGGATACACACGAGGCGGAACAAAAACAAGAGGTTTAGCGAGCGGAGCCGTAATGGTAGTTACAGAGCCGTAATGGTAGCTAGCCATGGTTAATGGAGGAGAAAAGACGAATATTAATGACAGTTGTCGCTTTTGTGTCGAAAACCTGCGAATACGAGGTGTCATTGCACACTCGGTTCACGTATTTGACCGCCCCAAGCAAACACTGTGCAAACACAGAAGTAAATACTTCATCCACAGCCGAGTCCGCCATGTTGAATGTTGTGTTCTGGGTGGAAAACGCTAGTTCCGTGTTTTCAGGATGACGCACAACAAAGGTGATATGTAATTGGTCCGTCATAAAATTTGACTCGGAAATGATCGGGTGCGGCTCCGGTGTCAGACCCTTCTGCATTTGAACATTATGCAGGAGGATCTGATTGGTCAGGCTAGGTCCTCGGTTGAAGGAGTTTAAGTATCTGAGCGTCTTGTTGTCTGGTGACAGCAGGATGGAGGAGATTGACCGATGAGTTGGAGCTTCATCAGTAGTGATGCTTCGGTCTGTTGTAGTGAAAAAGGAGCTGAGCCTGGAGGAAAAGCTCTCAATTTACTGGTTTATGGATATTCTGACAAACACCTACAGTCATGAATCCTGGATCTTGACCCCCCCAGAAAGATACTGCATAGAAACATCTGAAATTCTTCTGTAGACTCAGATGTAGAGACAAGGTGCTGTCCGCTGTCATCTGAGGGAAGCTTGAAGTAGAGCTGCTGCTCCTCATTCAAAGCAGTCAGCTGAGGTAGTATAGACATCTGATTCGGATCCCTCCCGGTCATTCCTCTTTTTCTGGGCTAGTTCTACTTGATGTAGGACCCTGTTCAGCTCCAGAACTCACCAGAAGGACCATTTATCCTCTTTAGGTTGGGAATGCCTTGGGATCAGACCATGGACCAGCTAAAGAAAACAACTGGATGGATGGTCAGCTGTGAACACTGAGGCTTGTGAATGAGCGCTGTCTGCTCCAGGTGAGATACTGACTGCTTGTAAATACTCCACAAGACCCCACTTTTTCTTTTAAAACATGTTTTTACCACTGACAGGTTCACAAAATGTGGTCAGTTTCTTTACAAATGATTCATCTTGTTTCACATAAATAAAAACACTATTTGGAGACATTTGAGAACGATGATTTCATGTAGCGTAAATAAAAAGACAGAACAAGCAAAACCTTTCTCAGCTAGCTGTACACACAAGGTGGGAAAAAACACATACTGAACTCATTTCTACATTAAAAACAACAGACAACTCTTAAATGAAGACGTTGACATGTATGTTGCATGAGTGTTCCCAACGTGTCACCTGTTTTTGTTCAAGAGCAAAGGAATCCAGTACTCATTCTAAGACTTGTAGGTCTGCTTGTATGGACAGGAGCGCCGCGTTGCCCAACCTCACACACTGTGTCTTAGATTTATGTGCTGAACAATAACACTCCAGAGAGTTATGGCTCCAGTGCACAGAGCTATCAAAACTCAAATTTAGAGAGAGAGCATGACATGCTTTCACTGATATGCATCATGAAACACACACACATGCTCAGCAACACACACACCTCCACATGTCAATCAAGATTTCTGGCCTACGTGAGCTCAAGCACATGCTCGAGAAAATGCTTCCATTTTACTTTGTGTTACTACTGAGTGACAACACACACACTCACATACAAAAAGTCTGGGTACTTGGGTATCAACGTCAGTCTTAATGAACCTGTCTCCAGGAGGCGGGGCTGGAGTAATGTCACACACAAAGAGCCCCCACCGGGCCACAGAGCCAACCAGAGGCCAACAGATTAACTTGCATTACATCAGCATCCACACAATACACCTAATGAGGGGGGATTATGTGCATATGTAGGAGTGTGTGTGTGTGTGTTGGCTCTCATACCATTGCATCACTAATGAAATGCAATGATTTAGTTTTGCTGATTCAGTCTGAGTTCAGCTGACTGAGACTTGAAGCTGCACATGGCTGAACTAACTCATATCTCATGCTAACGTCAACCTGCTGCAGCTCTCGGTATTTAGTAGTTTTTAGCTCCAACATAAGGCACAAATCATTCTTCCATTAACTGAATACCATTACCAAGACATGAGAGGACTGAGTGGCTCATAAAAGCTTGTTTGCGTTTCTTTGTTTATTCTTACTAATGCTTTCATTTGGAAATTGGAGATTTGATCTCAATGCATCCATGTCTTGTTCAAGTCTGTATATTAGCTCTCAAACATTTATCAAAGTCTGACTGATTTAGATACCAGAATTAAAATGTCTGTATGATACCCAGAATGTCATTCAGGGTTTAATCACAAAGAAGGAAAGTCCATGTCCATTTCCATGGAATCTCACATCTTACCATCTTTTCTCATGAAAGGGTTAAAGGAGCCTTGCAGTCCACTAAAACTTCTGCTTCAGGAGAGACTGTTAAGATTAAAACAAGTCTTGTTTGCATTTCATTTAAATTACCATGTTCAAAGCAGGAAAAACAGCAAAACAAATTCAAAATTTCAAAATAAAAATTTTGATTTTTGATCATCCCTGAATTAAACGACACCTGTTGTAATAAACTGGCAGTTCTGTCAGTTTGAATATTTATATTACGTCATGTTTCAGCCCTTTTATTTGGATTCAGGTGAGGACTGACACATATCACACATCATTTTAGCCTGAACATCTGATGTATTGAGACTAAATCATCTAAAAAGAATAAAAACAAGAAAGAAGAAAGAAAATCCTGGTTTCTAGTTGACTCATTTAAATACCAAGAAATACACAGTTAAGATTTTAGGAAACATAAAAAACTGTAAAATGTTCAGACACGTTGAACTTTTCTCTTTGAGCTGATTGATCTCATGAGCAGAGA